>CM031242.1:831652117-832196724 GCA_018340775.1 Taxus wallichiana var. yunnanensis | reverse complement strand
TCATTACATTTATTGCTGAGCTCCACACGTGGTCAGCTAGTTTTATGGCAGTAGGAATTAGAGGCATCTATTTAGAAATAGAGCCAAATTAGCTTTTGGCATGGAATTTGTAAATAAAAAGTCACAACCTAAGTGGCTATATGGAAGTAAGAAAATAAGATTTTAATGCATTGAGTGTTTTCGGTCCTCGCACCAGCCTGGCTTAAAATGATGAGGGGAATTCGATTTTTCATTGTTTCGATTTGGTTTTGGCCAAAGTTGTTTCCGTGATTTGGTTTTTTAACAACCAAATGAACCACCTCTTTGGCACGACATTTTTCGTGGAGACTTTGTTGTTGCCAAGTCCAAGGAGAAAGAAGTGGTAGGGAGTTTGTGCCGTCACGTATGAAAACGCCGCAAATTAATCCTTCGTTCGTTGTGAGTGGATTTCGCATGTTAAGCCTCTTCTAAAAATTTTGCTTTGATTAAGCAGCCATTAAACAACCGCCTGGTTTGGGTTGCATGACTGTCATTAATCGATTTGATTTGGATTTGCTGTTCTGCTTTCTTTCTTTTTTGGAAATGATAAGAAAATGGCTTTCTCGGCCGTCACCTGGATGCTTTTACCCAATCGAAAGAAATGGTGGGGAATTATTTATATCATGATCAGACAGGAATAAAGACATTTTCTTCAGTATATGCATGACCGAATGTGTCATGGTAATCGCCTCTTATAAGAATTCGCTTCTTCACAGCTGGGGGAGGTTTTCAGAAGTAAGAGGAAATGGAAATACGCTGTTATGTTGTTATGATTTGATTTCCTTCAGATACTTGCTGTCGCTTTTGAAATGATGGTAAAGTCAGTTTTGTTGTTGGACTAATCAGTCTCTTACATTTACTGGGCTGGAAACACTTCCACGACGTACCGGGTTTCGTCGATTAAATAATGGGGTGAAAATTTGTCTTGTGTATCAAGGGTCTGTACATGTTATTTGAGTTCTTCTCACTACCGAAACTATCGTTCTTTCGTTGACAAACGGGAATGAGGGAAACGATAGTTGCTTGTAGTTGTCTCTTATTGAAATTTTTATGGAAACAGATTCTCTTCCTTCTACTGCCTTGAATTTCAATGGAAATGGCATTTGGGTTTTCTTGGTATTGGAACTCGAATTGAATGGCAGTAATAGCAATATTTCCATTACTGTGCCTTTTCTTGTTTAAGAAATGAGCTAATGCCTGTGGTATCCATGAAAATAGTCAGAAAAAGTAGATCGTTTTTCTCCGGTTATTCGATGGATTGCGTGTTTCTCTCCTCGCTGTGAGAATAGGTCGGGTTTTATGGAAAGTTTTTAACGATGCTATTCGCTTTCTCCTGCTTCGGATCGGGTATACACAAATACAAATTGCTCAGTATCTGCAAGAAACAATGATTATACTTTCCTTATGTCAGTGAAGGAAAGTTTGATTCATCAAGGCGCTGTGTATCGAGGCTCGACTCTCTCCGATTTCAATCGGCTCTGCTAATGCTGAACTTTGACTCGGATTTCGCTTAATAAATGGAAAGTGTGGGAATTAGCTTGCTTTCTCGAAGTCCTGCCTCGATCGTACTCCAAGCTTACGCAATTAACACCCTAAACGGGTTGAAGTCTTTAGTAGAGGTATCGATATACGAATGTTATATTTTGAGTTCATGTACTCCTAATAAGAGAAATGGAGAATGCCGTTTTGAGTTAATGGGTGATCGAAATAGAATTCAATCTGATATTCATTGTCGCAGCATGCTTGATCAAAACCGCATGAAAGCTATGTGAGTTGCTTTTCAAATGAGAAATGAATGTTTTGTTATCTTCATAAGTCGAAGTCAGTCATGTTAAGATAAACACGATTCGAAAGTGCTTTTTATTTATTCAACGAAATGATTGTTTCTTAGTGAAATTAAAGGGAAATGAATCGCCTTCTATTCATGGCTGTTTCACTTGGGTGAAATTCATAAATCAATGTGAATATCGGATTCATGCCGTAGGCAATGTGCAATGAATAATATGAAGGTTTGAACAGTAATGCCTAGATTAAGCAATCATGCGACTTATTTAATCGCGATGATCGAATACTGCTTGTCCTCTGCTTAGCATACATGAAAGAAATATAGTTTCTTTTAGTATGATAAAAATATGGTTTTTGCATCCTTGTACCTTTGTTTAATCTTGGATGAACATAATGTTGTACTTCAACTTTATTTGGATTTTCTTATGAGTCTAATTCAAATGAGTAGTATGGATAATGGATGATGAATTCTTTCCTGCTTTTTCATTTTAAGCGGATTATAAATGAAATTATTCTTATTTCTTTATGCCGAAAGTGAATTCCCAATGGATTTTGTAAGTTTTCACTCGAACTATTATCTTGATTTGTCTTTCGTTTGGATTCCATTTGTTGATGAGACATGTGGAAAGAAATAGAGATATGAATGAATGACTTGGAAAAATGATCTTTTTCTTCTTTCATTCAAATTAGGAAATCTGGAATTAAGTGATTAATGAATTTTATAGTTCTTAGATGGGAGCAACTATATGCATTCTTCGTTCAGCTTGTCTTGTCAGACTTAATTGCTTTTGAATTTAATACCAACCTGAAAGGAAAGTAATGAGTTACATTTCAGCTTAGTTTCATCCTTGCATTTATTATTATTAATGAAAGGCGTGGAAAGGATAACAACATGTTTAAAATTATGTGGAAACAGGATGCAACAGATCTTATTGCTTATCATTGACAGATAATATTTTGATAGTTCAGGTTGCTATACGATCTTTCTTTTGTGCCTATTTTGTGTTTAATGTTTAACTCACATTTCATAAAAGCAGTGGTTCTTTTATTGAGATAAAGCTTAGTCAAGCATCTTATTTTAAGGATAAGTGCTTAATATGCCTGGGCCTATCAATCCGACCTTCGCGGTAATTCATTTTGCAGATGAAATCTGATTAGAATGAAGACATGGCTGTTTTCTGATGCTTCTTGATTGGCTGTAAAATGAATTGTAATTGTTGCTTTTATTCCTCTTCGAGGAATTGTGAAAAGAAGAAAATATATTCTTCTGTCCATGAGTTGTATGGATGTTTTGTATAAACTATGCCCAATCAGCTGGATTGGCAAATGTACAGATTATGACTTGAAATATTGAATACAATTACAAATGTGATATTTTCAATAGTTATATCAGTTTGATTTGTTGTCTAAATTGGAAATATAATGTTATTTCTTGATTTGGATTTGTTTATTTGTCCTTGGATGGATGCTAAATGGAAACTGATATCTATTCTTACTTAAATGCAACTTTTAAGTTGAAAAATGCAATTAGTTCATACTTGGGTAAAGATGAATTTTTAATTGACATTAAAAAGGATTAGGAAGAATATGATTCCATAATCGGAAGGTATTCAGGATTAGCTTAGGAGCTAAGGAATATCAATTCAACTTCGGAGTAATCGAACTTCACTTTCGAACTCCATTAATGATCCCGTTTGATAAATTCAGAATAAAGGATATAAGATAGATATATCCATAACTAATGGACCTTAACTATATGACGTTAAGGAGAACAAATGAATACATTTCTCGAAATTTAGACCTCGTATGAATGACATCTAATAAGTTAATATTCTGAATTTAGTTGCGGTTGAGAAAATCTTGGTTAAGTTTAATAGGTTAAACTTATCATGTCCGGGCGGACTCGCTTAATCCAATGATTAAGAAGTGAACCAAGTAGGAAATGCAGCCCTTCGACACGAAGGAAAAGATGCATTGCAAGACAATGGACGGATTTAGTCCTCTTAGCCCTATACTCAGAATGGAAACGAGGATCAAGAGATCGCGTGGATCTTTGAAAGTTGATTTTAATTATTAAAATCATATCCGAATCACTTGAGCGGGATGTGCATTCTCGATGGAGAATTCTACAGGACATTGGCATACGCAGTTATAGCAAAGATGTGTGTCTCCATGCCCGAAGACGGGGTCTTCATGACGACACAATGTAGGCCGAAATACATATCGCAATGCCTCTTCAATTAAAACATTTAGAATACATAAATTTGAATGTGTAACTCTTAATAGGATAGAGTATGATCATATATACGGAGTGACTCAGGAATACTAAAGATAATTAGACACACGGAGTCGTGGAGTAACGACATCGTATGTCCTGCGTATCTTTAGTTATCGTGGAGTGCCTTCTTATATCGCTCATATTCTAATTGGTTAAATTGAAAGTTTAAAGCCGACCTTAAGCGAAAAGGACTAGTAGGAACCGGGAAAGACCATTCTAGATAACTTGGTGAAGTGAGGTGAAGGACGTATTCCGTAGATGTATCACATCCAGAATATGATCATGCAAAGCATGTGAAAATCTTTGGCCAAAGTATCGCAATCGCTTGGTTGCGTTGTCCTTATCACTTAATTTAATATGCGGGATGTCGATGAATATCAAGAACAAATATTGAGATAGGCTTTTAAATGGATCACTTCGATAATCGGGAAGGTTATGAGAATTGGTATATATAATATACTATGCATAAACAAACATGAAGGATCGGTTGTTTAAGTCATGAACATGAAGCGATCGGTTGTTACGAGTCATGAAATGAAGGATCGTCGAAACTCCGAGCCATGAAAATGGAAGATCGGTAGTTCCTCGAGTCATTTACAGCAGTGATATAGAATGCAGGTTATAAGATTGAATGGCATTGAATGTGTGTTCCATATTGTAAATATGCGAACAGGGAACATTCGCTTTAAAAGAAATTGTGTGATCCAAACCGTGTTGTTTGGGCAGAGAACAATTATTAAAACTTGAACGTGTGTTTGAATTTTATAATTCATAATAGTGAACGTTATCAAAAAAAAAAAAAAAAAAATTCCCTTGTTTTGGTATTTTGAAATGAGGATGTTACACAAACATCCACAAAGAATAGTTATCAGCAGTCTTAACATGAACGTGACCCTCAAGCAAAGTTTGTCACTTTGCGAACTAATAATCAAAGCTTATCAATGGTAAAGTCCATTCCCTAGACAAAAAATAACACTCAGACGGCTTGCCTATTATTCCTCTTAGATTGCGCCTCGCACTCGCAAACAAAAAAATTATGTCTTAACCAAAATTTTGACATGGCATTCCTCTCTTGAACATCCTGGGCACGGAGCTTGATCTTTTTGTATGACCTCGATCCTTATAAGTCCGAAGATCACCTAGAGAAACCTCAAACACATGATGTTTAAGGCCTTCGTGTGAGGCAAATCTACATAAAAGGAAAATTCACCATTGTGAGATGAATATATCTTCATTTTGGGAAAAAACAACTGAGAATGACACATAAATAGACAATAATATAAAGTACGTAACCGTAATCAATGCAATCAACAAGTCGTCAACCAATCGCAGATCATCCACCATTAATAGTAATGGACAACAAAACAAAAAATGAGTGGAAGATAAGAGAACAATAACAACCATGACATCAAATGATAACAAGCACAAAATGGAACAAAGAGAACATTAAAAAAATTAGAGCAATAACAATATGACATTAAAGCCCAAGAACTCAACTTGGTTACACAACTACCTTAAGAATGAGTATCTTCATCCTCAACATTTTATTGTTTGTATGGCACATCACTAAAGGAATGATAATGTGATCCTTTTATATGATATTCAATGAACACCAACAATTTTCACATGTAATCATCTACCCATCCTATGTTTTTCTAATACCTCACAACGCTCCTCGAAGAATATTTAACTTAGGGGTTACCTTAAATTATAAATTCAATGTTTTTAGTGAGATTCACATCAATTAATCAGAGCAATCTAATTCCTATTCCGTATGTTAAATATTTGACATCCAAAAGTATGGAGGAATTCCATCAAAAAAAGGGTTGAGTTGTGACTGATAGACTTCACATGTAGCAATTACCACACATATCAAGAGAATGATAAGCATGTGCCACAGATAAGAAGTTGCAGAAGTAAACAATTTAGCATTGTGGTTATTTATTGATTTTTAATGCCATTAGTACTTATGAAACATATAGTTACCCAGCTCCCCAATTACAAAATTCTCGCTCAAGGAGTAGAGAGACAAAACATACCAAAATGCTCCAACATTTTTGCTACATAAATATTCAATTGGAAATTCGAAGGGTTTTCAACAAAAACGACTCTCACTTAGCTAATATGAAAGATTTAATTTTGTTATCCAACAACCTACAAATTCTATAGGCTCGAACACAATGCCTTCAACTTTGATTTCCACTCTGCAACAATCATCCAAACAACATGACATGCTCATTTCATGGAACATGTAGCAAGCAATGCTATCTCATTACAATCCAAAGGCTCATGTGTTGTGAATTAGGTGTTGCAATCACAAGTGGTGGCTTACCTTCATAATGGCCATCACATGGGAGCAGAGCCAAGCTTTCCATAGCCCCACTCTTACAAAATCTGAAAACCCTTTTTGTGTTGCTAGAAATTATGTTGAATCGTAATTTTTTTGATAAAAAACGCAGCTAAAGAATAGCTCAAAATGTTATCCTCACTTCTGGTTAACAAAGGCTTTTCAAAAGAAGGGCGTGTATGCTTAATCTAAGGAAAAAATATATTTTTATAAATAAGACTGACAACCAAAACTTCAATAAAATGTCAAAATTCGGTTTATGAATGTAACAAAAGTAAATTTGAAGAATATGTGATTTTTGAGTCATTTTAGTTTCTCCCTAAACACTTCTAAGGCTAATATTCGGAAAATCTCATGCAAGGATATATTAGAAACAAAGTTTCTAAATTCAACTTTGAGTCAAACACTTGATTCTAAGCTTTTATAGTTCAAAGTGTCATTGCCTATGTTAGTCCAACAATAGTAGAAGTAGGACTCACCTCTATTCTGCATTTTTGTAAATCACTTTAACTTGTATAAAATTTTAATATAAATTTTTGTATTTTTCTATAAATATTTGATAGAAACTAAAAGGCCAAAGCATTGGGCACCAAAACCGAAATTCACTTATCTCCATTGTTGATAACCATTAATTGTCAATAAAACCAATGACTTTGATCGAAATGAACTTGGACATTAATTCATTCGAATGAACAAATATTTGCAATGTTATGGCATTCCATTCTAAACGCTTGAAGTCCATTTCATATGAATTGATATTTCGTGAGTGAATCATAGTAAAACAACACAGAAGAAAATTTTGAATCAATTTGAACTAAGTTACTCAACCTAAGTCGGAAGTTACTTCAACAAAGCACTTAAACATTCAACACTAAATCAAATTTTGTTGACTTGAACATTGCAAAACTACATCAAATTCGCTACCTAAAATCCAATTCAAAGCTAATTGTGCAGGTGAATTGGCAGGGTCAGGTTTATTCGCAAACTTGGAAGGTCATAACCCAATGGTGCAAAATGTAAATTATATATATAAATTAAAAGCGAAATAAATCCCCACATGAACTTCCAAAGGCCAAACCGTATACGGCAGCCAAAGCCTAAAAAACTACCTTTATAAGCATTAACAACACACTTACTCCAATGCGATTTTTTATAAGAGTTTAATTTATTAATATTATTCCTTCAACACAATTTAGATTTTTGAATTTATGAGTAGTTTAGGCAAGGATAAATTTTTGGCATCATCCAAATTTACAAATCATTTGTTTTACCTAAAAGGCTAAAACCATAATATGGTATTATATTTTCCTATAAAAATATTTTCACATGCCTGTGACAAAGTAGGGTGGTAACCCATGTAGCGGGCATGTGGCTAATAGCTTGATGTAAGTGTAGTGACCCATGTTTATAAAATATCACCAAAGCTACGAGTGTATTTCAGTAAAAAGCGACCAAAATTACTAACCAAAAATACCTCTACATCCCTTTCAATGATAAATAAATATAGCTAAGTTCAGGAAGGAGTTTTGTAAGAGCGTGATCGGGGTTGAAATCTCTCGCCACGATAAGGAAACAAATAACATCAATAAACATATGGCAAGGTTGTGGTCAAATAATTATAGAGCACATTTGAGCATGATACATGCTTAAATTTTTAAGAATGTGTTCCAAGCATTATCCCACGTAGTGCATCAGTAGGCCTCTGTAACCTTGCCCAAGCTTACAAAGCAAGAGTTGATCTCTGATAATGAGATGCAAACTTGTAACCTCGCTCAAAATTGGCAAAGCAACAATTAATATGCAATAATGAAATCCTTGGTCTTTTATTCAAAACTTGTGTGATGAGTAATATTCATGCAAGTCCTTTGTTGTGAGTAATATCAAAAAGGTTTTACTAGGGTGGCTCTCCTTGTGAAGTGTGTGCTTCACTAAACAAATCTTGTATGATGAGTCATATTCATGTGAGTCTTTTGGTTTGTGTAATCTAATCAAAAATTCACGGGTTTTCTTCCCTTTATGGTTTCCCACATTACATCTTGTGTTCTTGAGTACTCTCTTGTTGAATGTTCTTATGAATTATTGTTTCATGTTAATAAGCACACATTGATGAATGGTTGAATGTTAATCGTTCACACAAGTTAAAGTAATTGCGGTATTTTTTTAAGGAGTGACCCCCTTCCAATCCATCGTGCTTCAACAAAAGAAATGGGTCTGTAAGTTGGACCTTAAATGTTAAAAATACATTACAAACGCCACTTTCAACGAGAATTGGGAAAGAAACCCGCACATTTACATGGACAGATTTGACACCGATCGTGTAGAGGTGAAGGAAAATAAGGTTTACCTATCCATCTTAAATGATTGTAGCGTGCCAAAAAGTATGTGGGAAGGGTTTAAGGAAACAATCAAGGGACAATGAAATGCACCAATGTAAAGTAGACAACGTGACACTCAATCTATTATAAGATTGTGACCTAAAGATTTCTTATGGGTAATACCTCACATTCATTCAATATAATTCATCATTTTAGGGCATTTTTGGTCTTTTACATTGGCATATTTTTATGTTTTCCAATGTAATTTATAATTAATATTGTACCCTTCCCATATCTTCCTAGGAGTTCAAATCCATCTTAGAAGTCTAATCACATCTTGAACTATCACTTTGCATATCAACGATGTCTTTGGATCCTAGAATTTGTATTGGCATACATATCAATCTAATATATCTATTTTTTTTCAATTCCAAGTCAAGATGTGAACATAAAGGCATGTTTCATTCATTGGGGACTACACTGAAAACACGTCCAATAACACTTACCTCTAAATGATCAACTTTTTTAAGGACAAGTGTAAAAGTTATGCAACCATTTAATATAGGCGGGAATCATATTGCCCATGTGCATACTTTCTTTCTTGATTTTCTTTTCTAATCAAAGGAAATTGAAGTAAGTCTAGTGTCCCATAGATGTGAAGCTTTAACACTCCCATGCATACTTTTTAATACATATGACATGGTTTTAGTGATCGTTAGTACTACTCTAGCTCCACTCACGTATTGGTTTGCTTTCATGTTTTCAAGTTATCTAGTTAGCATATTCATTGCATTGTTGCTTACATAGTTAGGCGTTTATGATATGCGAACCATTTTTTTCATTTCTTGGTAATATTTATTTGTGAGGTCATATATATGTTCCCCCTTGAAATTAATGGACACCTTAATAAGCTTAGCGTTCTCTAACAAAGTTATAGGATCCATTAAATGCTTTGAACTATTTATGTTTCTACTATCTTTTGTTATATCATGTGGATAGTATATCGTCCGAGTCATTACATGTTATTTTTTAACTTAAGGGAAAACATGAATGGTTATGGTACATGCAATTTTAAGGGTCTTGAAGCATATTGACTTGTATAAACTATTAACTTTTTTTTTTTGGGCATTGTATTTTATTTTTAATAATGAAGGACAAAATAATCTTTGATTTTTGTTAATGAATGACAAAAGAAGAGTATATATAGATTTGCATCATTTTCCTAATGAACAATGTAAGCCATTCTCTTTTCCTTCATAATCTTAATCTTTCATTTCCCTCTCTAAACAATGCACAATGATATTTTGTTAAACGAAATAGTGGTTTTCCTTTGAGGATACATCCATGCGCACATTATAACATACATACATACATGCATACTTGGATACATGCGTATGTGCGTGCACACACATTGTGAAATAATATACAATGCAAACTTTATTTTCTCCTAATAGTCTAAAATTTATTATATACATATCCTATAATCACGACATTTAGTGAGACCACATATGTTTAAGACATTTTGTCGAACACTCCACGTGCATTGTATCTCTCTCCATAATTTACATACATGCCTACCTAGACACCTACCAACACATTTAAATTAATAAGATTTCCATTGTGCTTTGATGAATTTCTACGCACTCTTCTAATTCTCCTCTTAGGTTGTACTCGTGATGCCTCTCACGTGAGTAAATATGTCGTGACACCATCCATCAAAATATACTGAACAAAACGTAAAAATACAACAAACACTACACTAGGGTGCACAAACGCGTGCTCCTCTCCTTATTAACTTCCTTTTATGTTCATCACTTTGTTATTAATAAATCGTAAGACTACATTTGGTAGCTCGAAGAAGGCAAGTAATATATCATTCGACGGGCTACTAATTTATAGACGTGGAAATTAGATGATTGGAGATTGAAGAATTGAGGATGAGTATATTTATCCCACATGTAAGCGGAACGGAGCAAAGGGAAGAAAGCGAGTGTATAAAAACAAAGGGGATATATTTTGAAAAGCATACCTTTCTCGGCCTTTTGGCTAAGATCAAGTGTAGTATCTGTTCTTATCAGTTTAATATCTGATACGTGGCTCAATGAGCCACACGATATTAAATTAATTTCTTTAGGGGGAGGGCCCACCACGGTAGCTTGCTATCAGGGTTCTCAAGCGTCGCTTCTGTATTGCACTACTGCAGAAGCCTGGCGCACCCCAACCAACACAAATTCAAATGTAAAGCTTTAGTTAGACTCCACTAAAATTACATGCTCTGCAGTTTAGAAGGAAACGTGATGTTATGGTTTTTACAGTATGCTCAGCGAGTCTGGTATTACCACCATGAAACTGTCTATCAAATGATGGAATTTTTGCCGGGTTGTAAAGACAGCCTGAACTCTCACCTGAAACGTAAAACGAGTATTTCTTAGGCGAGCATTGGATTTTGAGCTCGGGGGTGTCATGTACAGCAGCGGAAGCTTGGATGCCGAGGGAGAGACAAACCGAGCATTGTAATTGTTTTACGTCTGTGATTCGGCGGTGGTTGAGTAGTTGGGCAGCATATGGAATGGCTTGTCTCCACAGCATGCTCTTATATTTATCAAGTTAAAACACAAAAATAGTTCACTTTACGTTTGGAATACCCTTCTTTAAAAATCTGATCTAATCTCTACATGTGATTTTATCTTTAATAAGTTGATGAAGTATTTTTTGAATGCCATCTTGGAGAAGGTGTGTCTTTCATTATCTTAGATACTCGTGGACCTACCAATATTCTTTTGTTTTCTATGCACACATTGTTGAGTGCCAAGTAATAATAATATTAAATCTAAAAAACTAAAAGACAAGATTCTTGATTATGGTGATAGATGGTTTCTATTTTACATTATCACTCAATTTAAATATCAAGTTAAAATACATACAACCCAATTATAATATACAATTAAAAACATATAAGAATTTCAACTTAGTTTTGGAATACACCCCTTCAAAAAATTCGATGTACCTTATCTCTACGTGTCTAGGGTAGGTGTCCCTATGCTAACTCCTATCTATATGGTTTGAATGTTACCATCACTAGAAAAAGAAAAGGGAGGTTATTCGAGATAGGTTTATATAAATAGATAGGACCAACCTCATAAATAGCAACCTAAATGGTTGTTTTCCACCATTATTGATATAAAAAATAATGTTGTTAACTTTCAATCGAGGAGTTGAGGTTGGAGGCATTTCCCTCTATTTATGTCCCTTGAAAACCAACTTATTTCGAGTTAAGAGAGATTTTATCGTGACTTTATCACATCAAGATAGATATATAGCACCACACCCCTTATATAAAATAGCCATTTCCAAATATATATATATATAGATTCAAACTAACTAGATTATAGATAGTTGTTGAAGCCATATGGATACGTAGGGTGCCCCAACTCCTCACTCCTTATATCAAGATAAGGGAATATAGATATGGGTTGAGCATATATATGACTCATCAACCTATATAGATATAGGTCCTCAATATATCTATATAATAAGGGCAAATACCAAATATATATAGCATATCCTCCTTCCACCTCTCTAATAGATAGGTGAGATGGCTCTATATAGTTAGTACTCCACCATCTATAATAAATTGGTTATTGATATACATATCGACCACAATGGAGAACATGTTACATATGTAATGTAAAGTAATATAGAAAGAACGTGTGATTGATTCCCATCAATCCATATTCCTAAATGGAGTATATAAATGGTTTGCCCTCCCATCCAAAAATGTCTCACCCCGTCACCCCACACACACACACACACACACACACGCACGACCCCCTACCTATATACGCCTCATGCTCCCAATCATATATAGTATCTAGATTTCAACTTATCTATATATATGGTGAAAGATATGTCTTTTATCATATTAGATACTCATTAAGCTCACAATGTTTCTTGTCTTTTTCTCTACATGCATGGGTGAATGCCATGTAATAATAATCTATTGTAATCTAAAAACAAGAAACAAGATACCCAATTTAGATGATAAATGGCTTCTAATTTGCACTATCAAAGAAGCATGACACAACCCAAACACCCAATTCAAATATCAAGATATTATCCATACAACCCAATTCAAATATCAAGTACAAATATATACAATAGTTTCAATTTGGTTATGGAATACACTACTTTAAAAAGTCAATTTAATTTATACTTATATGTCTTTAATATGTTGATTATGTGGTTTTAAACACCATAGACTTCGTGCATGGGGTGTGTTCTTAATTTTCTTAGACACTCATATAAGTCATAATGTTATGAATGCATCTTCAATCCATTTAGTGTGAAAAGTATGTTCCAAATAGCGAACCTCCATAAAACATAGTTTATTTTAATTTACTTTTTATATTATTATCTTTTAGATGTCACAAAATATAAAAAAATGAAAATAAGGAAGAGAAAAGAAAGAACATACAAGAATGAAAAGAAACACATATACTGATTCCATTAGAAAGCAAACATTAATGCCATTAAAGGTAATATATCTTGGAAAGAATAAAATGTACATAGTTTTATGGATCTAGGCCATGTTGTTTGGATATGTGCTCTCTTGCAGTTTGAGTAGCCCACCAACGTCTCAAAGTATGAATTGAATGTTTTGGGAATACCAAGATATGAAGGATTTGATTTGAGTGCTTTATCAAAATACAAGTGCCTTACTAGATAAACAAAGTTAATCATCTTTTGTCCTCATATTGAATGAAGGTCCTATAGGATTTAGGAGAATCTCTAAAAATTCAATCATATTTTCCATAAATCTCGTAGTACTTGAAAAAAATGTTCTTCAATTTTGGCATCAAGAAAACATATATACACTCAACCTATAAGAGGATGTGATTTGATTCCATTCAAATTGATGAAAGTAGACGCTTGGCGAAGTAAATAGATTCGTGAGCGGGATGATAACATCTTCTTCATATATTCGAGAACTCTAACTTGATCCTCATGGAAGCACAAATAAAATGGGAAATAATGAAAAAGCTTTGTTCTAAGATGCTCTCTTAGGTTAATCCATTAACTATTAAATAAATAAATTTGATCTCTTCACAAATATTATTATATACTTCATGTTTAGTGACATGGAGAGCACTAATAGAAAATGAAATATGAAGGAGCCTTTCTATATCAATATCCAACTCCGGATGCGAAACCCAACTCAAAAAAACTAGCATGATCTATATCCTTGTTTGGAAAGAAACGTAGAAGATTGAAGTGCCAAACATGGATAAATATTCGACCGAGTAAGTATTTTCCATGAAACAAATTCTATGCAACATAATGATGATGTGAAAAATTAATGAGGTAAAAGAGGACATACTCTAAATTTTTCTAGAGCAATTGAGTGAGGAACATTTTTCTAGGCTCGAATATGCTTTAATAAAATGAATATGATTTTTTCCATGTGTTGAAAATCATTAAGTCTCAATTGTGGGAACCTAACGTCACATCTATATGAATGTGTGGGAGAAACTAACACATGAAAATGAAAAATATTTGTCGAGAAATATTGAAATTAAATATGAAAGAATTTTCCTTCCAAAGACATCAATATTGAAATCTCCTCGGTTGATTCTCTTTTCTAATGCGATTTACGAGGCTAAAACAAGTCATCACCTTTGTTTTTTTTTTACATCAAATTAGTTGCAAGTGCTACATTTTTACAATGAATGTCATGAATTTTGTATTTGTGATATCTTCTTGAAGCCCATTTTGATCATAAAATTTTCTCGACACGTTAAATTCCTTTTGAAGACGTAATTAAGTGTAAAATAAATAAAAATATCATTTGCAAATTGTTTATCATTTGCTCACAATAGCCAAATTTGAGGACTATAATTCACTCGGAGGAAAAATGAACTTTCTTGGTATACCAAGAGCAATAAACTCAGGTTCTTGAGTGGTGCGTTGATAGTGTGATTTTTATGTGTTAGGTGATCTTGATTTGGTTTATGAATATCATTTTTGGGTGTTTTAGTTAAGAATTAGGGAATTCAAATTGTACATAGATCTTTAGAGGCATAATTATACCTCAGATGAACTAGAAACCTTAGATGTTGATCTAGTGGGAGTGGTTGTTAGTGTATGTTATTATTTATCCTTTTATTTGTTTATTAAGATAATTCTTGCACTTAGGTTATCCATACTTGTTGAGTTAGCTTGTTTAGGTGTACTAGTTGTGTGGAGTTAGCTTGTTAGTCATGTGGAGTTAGCTTGCTAGTCTTGTGGAGTTAGCTTATTAGTCACGTGGAGTTAGTTTGCTAGTCTTGTGGAGTTATCTTAACTACTAGTATTAGTTAGTGGGAGTTATTCACCACTGATCTAGGTAGTAGTTACACTTCCCTCCTCCTATATGTACATCTTGATTATTGAGTTAATTCAATGACATTATGATGGATTTCCATATATGATATTTAGCTCTTTGTTTGTAAATCCTTTTGTAAGGTTATTCTAGCGAATTCCTTTCAGCTTATTAAATGTGATGTGTTATTATCATATGAGATATTTGCGGCTTGGAACAATCTTCTTATCGTTCCTTTCATGCCATCAGAGCAATATATGTAGACATCCATTTGTAAGTGTTTTTACAAGCGAGGGTTTTATACTTTTCATATTTTTGGAAATTGTTAGTATGCTTATCAACGTGCATTTTTATGCAAAACAAAGTGTGACATTAGATTTGGAAGTTTCCAAAACCCTAGGATTGATTGTAAACTCAACCATGTTCTGACATAGTCAAATATGGGTATTTTAAGGGGTTTTTTGGCATTTTAAAAAAAAAATCCACACACTTCTATACAAACCAAATTTTTTGACACAAAAGTTATATCATCTTTTTGGATTTTTCGAGAAACTTTCTAGGTTTCTCTCTATTTTTTATACAGTAATGAGAAAAGAGATATTTGTAGACTAAGTTTATATCAATACTTGTACATTTTGGATGCATGTTTTTATTCCTTGGACACAAATTTGTACCTTTTGGATGCATTCTTTTACCCTCTTGACATTTACGTTTTAGATGCACGATCTTTTATCTACTTGACGCATATATGTACCTTCTAGGTGTATTCTTTTACCTTTGGTCACATACGTGTATCCTTTGAATTTGTAGTGCTTTACCCTTTGAACATGTACCTTACGGATGAAGTCTTTTATCCGTTGGACATAGATTTGTACCTTTTGGGTATAGTCTTTTATCCTTTAGACATAGACGTGTACCCTTAGATGTAGTGTTTCACCCTCACAGAAGTGTAGGTTTTGGGTGCAATATTTTATCCTTTGGTCATTAGTACGTACCTTGTCGATGCACTTCTTTACCCTCTAGAAATTTGTGCGTCAATGTACCTTACTCTTAAACCAAAATCAACATTATTTCTTTTAATATGAAACAATTACGGAGCTCAAAAATTTTGATCTATAGCTCGATTTTTTTCGAAATTGCGTATTTTTTTAGATCCCCGCATTGGTGATATTTTTATACACATATTTCATTGATAAAAGGTAATTTTATTCCTTGTAATATTTACATGCACTATTTATAAAGTGTCAAAATGGGGGGTGTTCTAATTGCATGTGGATGCATTTTCGGTTGAGTCCAACGTCTTAATTTTTGAGTGTCTCTTTGCTATCATGGATTCTTACCCATCAAAGAATGAGATGATTTTATATGAAGTGTGTGGACTTCAAGAGGACATAATAAAATTTGTAGAAGAAAACATATCGCTTAAGAAGTAAAACTCACTTCTACATAACCTCATTCACAACAAAGATGACCTCATTCACTCCCTGAAGCAAAAACTTGCTCACTTACAACATCATCCTCACATTATGGACTCTAATACCCCTATTCCTAGTCCACATGTGGATATTTCTCTTATACCCACTGACCTTGATTTTTCAGTTTTTGAGCCTTCTTCTGCTTTTGATGCTCATGAGCCTATTGCACTTGTTACTACATGTTCTACTTCCACACATATGCGTATTGCAGTAACACATTATGTGTATCACACTTCATGCTGTCTTATGATCACATGCATGGCTCTTTTGAGAAGCATACCACTACATTCAATTCTTGCATGCTTCGTTCTATGGGATTTTTATGGAGGTATTGGAAAACATTCACAGTGGTATTTATTCCCTATTCAACATGTTAAGTGACATTCTCTTCATGGCATTAGTTTTCGGTAAGGTACTTCATTGGGATCACACATTGATAGAGCTCCTATTTTTGTTCGGTCGACTCTTTTTAAGGATCATGAGCTACACATGAGTTCCACACCTTCACTCAAGCTTGAGAAACCTGAGATTTCAACTGTTAGATATGATTGACCTAACACACATTCTGACATTTCTTTGCATGAACTCATTATGCATTTTACATTGAATCATATGCAAGCATCTTCTTCATCCATTCATGTTGATTTGGGGTAGATTTTTTATCACTCATGGCGGTGAAATAAGAACTCGTTGAGATAACTCTACAGGCGTGGATCCTCCACCATTCGACTTCTTTCTCCATTTTCTATACCATCTGCATTGTAATGCTCCTTATTTTGAGAAATTTTCTTTATGAAGTGTAGATTTTGTATATGTATTTTCGACATTTTTGGCATGTTGGCAATCTATCTTGTAGGGAGCTACTTTGTTGAATCTCAACGTTAATTTGTAAGTGTTTGAGTAGTTTCTTTGTCAACTTATACAAATTTGTAGTCCCACACCACTAATTTAGTAGTATGGGAGGGTGTGGTGTCGATCCCTCTTCTTGGTTTTGTCCTTGCTTTGTTGCCTTAGATGTTCTTAGATCATGACACTCATATTACTTTGGATTTTGTGTCCTTACCTTGTTTCCTTGGTTGTTGTTTTTATATTGTGGCACACCTATTTGTATCAACTAATCGAATTATGTTTGGTGTTTTTTTGCACTTTCGACATCACTCCATTGACAATATCCTTGTATGGATCTATTTTGGTGCATCCCAAGTGTTAGTTGTTTTAAGTTTTGTGAATGAGTATTGGATTAGACCACAATGCACACCAAAATTATTCAACATTGTATGAGTTTTTAGCCGAGCTTATTGGGATTCCTTGCAGCGGGGTTTTTTCCCTCTACTTTGTTATTATTGGTTTTGGGTACCTTGTGATGTTCCCTTTTTCTAGTTATCGTTCGTGGGTACCTCATCAGCCTTGTTTTGGGACCCACCTTATTTTCTACCCACCTACTATGCTTATGGGGGTATTAGTGTATGTATGTATTTATCCTTTTATTTGTTTATTTAGATAATTATCGCACTTAGGTTATCCCTACACTTGTTGAGTTAACTTGCTTTAGTCTTGTGGAGTTAGCTTAACTACAAATATTCATTAGTGGGAGTTCTTCACCACTAATCTAGCTAGTTGTTACACTTCCATCCTATTTGTGCATCCGATTATTGAGCTAATTCAATGACATTATGATGGATTTTCATATATGATATTTCAACTCTTTGTTTGTAAATCCTTTTGTAAGGTTATTCTAGAAAATTCCTTTCAGCTTATTAAATGTGATGTGATATTAACATCGAGATCTTTGCGGCTTGGAACAATCTTCTTATCATTTCTTTTAGTGGTAAACCTATAAATATAGAGTTTAGTTGTTGGTTAAAAAAGTGTTAGTGTTTGCATTACGCAATGGTTTACTAATTGCGTGTTTATGTAAGTGACTCAAAGATTGGCAAATTCCCATGGGATTATAGATATTATAGTATGGCTCACTATATGATGAAAAATTAATTTGCAAAGAGACAAAAATATATTTCCTCAAGAATGCATTGCAAAATGTGTTTTCCAAAAGTAATCTACAATGTGCATATGTGTGGGTATATATAGCTACAACAAGATTTGTCTCCCCTTTTTATTGGCCCACTAAAGGTGGTACCTAATAGATAACATTGATTGGATGCATATATTTAGTTATTCTTAGCCTAGACATAGTGTACTAGATATATAAGCTAATTAGGTAAGTTAACTAAACTATTAGGCACATATAGTATGTTCGCACTAACACCCCCATTAAGTGCATATTAGGGAGGTCTATAGAAAAGAAAAATTTCTTAGAATCCTTAGAAGCTTGAATTGGAAACTAAGGCTTGATCAGGTACCCATATACACTCCGAACAATTAAGGAAGGAAGGAATCAAGACGAATCCTCTAAGGATAACTTCCTTCACCCAAAGCATCGATCAAAATTGAAGATAATGAGGTGATGATAAAGGTTTAGTGAAGATATCAACAACCTGCTCCTTTGAAGGTGAAAACTCCAAGTAAAGGACATCATCCTAGATGAGCTACTTAATGAAGTGCATGTAGATCTCAATGTGTTTGGTATCTGTTTGATGCTCCATTGGATTGTATAAAATTACTTTGTGGTTGTCACACCAAAGAGTAGTGGGTTGAGTATCTTTCAAGAAAAATTCCCTCAATAATTGTTAAAGCCATAAAACCTCTTAGCTAACTAAAACAACACCTTGATACTCTTCCTCTATTTATGATATTGCAACAATAAATTACTTCTTTCAATACCAAACAATAGGACATGAACCAAGATTATAGATAAATCAAAAAGTAGACTTTCGATCACCAATGTCACCAACCCAATATGAATCAATGAAACCCACAAGCTGGTGAAGACTCGATGGGGGTGAAAGCTATGGAATGAGGCTAAAGAACCTCAAAGATTTTCTAACTCATCCATGCACCATGAGATAAGAGCTAAACAAGAGTTAATCCTATACATGCATCATAACTTTGACAAAAACATCAAAACCTAGCATATATACTACTCTCTACTCTTTAGATTACTTAATTAAGAAATTGAACCTAAAAAGATCAACTTAGCAATCAAAGGTGTGATTAGTTGTTTATGGTTTTCAAGCTTTCAAGAATGGAGTCTCACCATTAATGGCTTCAAGGCCAATGGTTCTCTCCATATTACTTAAAACTTGGTTTAAGGATGCAAATGGAGGTGTTAGCTCAACAATGGAGGAAGGAAAGCTTTAGATCAAATGTCTAATTAGCTTGAAGCTAATACAAATGAGATCCAAGCTTTCTTAGGCTTGTTTTGGTTTTGTGTTATGTAAAGTTGTAAGTTTGAATGGGTAGGCTTAGCCTTGTATTTATAGTTTTTGGTTTGGAAGAATTTGGAATTTGGGTGCATGTGGGACTAAAGCTCAAAAAAAACTTTTAGATTAGATTAGGATAAACATGTTTTAGGCTTAGTTAAGCTTGGTTTAGGCTAGTTAAACTTGATTAACAAGTGATTAGAGACTCATTGAGAGTTGGGAGGAGTCTGAATAACCAATTGTGGTGATAGATAGCCTTAGGGAAGCCAATAGAAGTGGTCTAGAGATAACTAAGGAGGTTTTGAATGGTCGAAAGGAGGAATGTTTAGCTAATAAGAGATATTATCCAAATAAGTTGAATATAGGAGGAATACGACCAAGAAGGTGTCGTAAATGGGCATCCGAGAATGGAGTGAAGAATAGGGGAATTAATGAAGTGTCATCAATTGGTTGAATTGGAGGAAATGCTAAGTGTAAGCATATTTTAGGTGTCTACATTTTCCCCTCTTTGGGGTGGCGTAAGTGACGTCACTTCAAAGAAAGTAGACAAGCATAAACAAGTAGAAATTTTTAATGGATAGAAGAAAAATGAGTAGAATGAAGGATGCCCCTCGATTATTGATGGGGTGTGTTAGGTTGTAGAGCTTGTTTTAATGTGAGAAAGTGTTAAAGACTATATACTAAGAGTACTTGTACACTTTCCACATTGGTTGTCTCGTTGGGGTTGGCGCGACCTTGAGAAAATAATTTTGACCTTAAAACGTGCCCAATATATCGGGAAACATGCTTTTCTCATATGGGCGAGATTTTTGACCCATAAGTTTATGGGACGGTTTTGGCCCATGGTTTTGATACGCATGCGGTTTTGTAGAAACTACTTAAGCATTTTGTACTACTTATGTGGTATTGTGCATATGGTAGGGTTAATGTAACATTACAGATGTGTTTGAATTTGGGTGTGAATTCTGTAGAGTTTGTTGAGCATAGCTCCAAACAAATCTAGGTATTGTATTAAGAGAGCGGTGGCTTGTAATAAAATATAAGCAAGTGATTCTTGGTGGACGTAGCCTAAATTAGGTGAACCATGTTAAATCTGTCTCTTTGTGTTGTGTTATTTTATTCGTAATTTTATTTGAGATCTGTAATATTTTCTGCGTATTATTTCTACTGTTGTGATTCTATGAGGGATTATTCCACATATTTTATACCTTATTTCCTAACAATTGGTATCAGAGCCTGGTTTGGTTTGCTGAAGTGTTGAATGGCAGGGAAAGTTTTAGCTTGAGTGGGAGCTATGGCAGATGATGGAAGATCAAGAGTTGATGAATTCAACAGGTAGAATTTCAGTCTTTGGAAGATGCAGATGGAAGATTACCTTTATCAAAAGGATCTTTATATTCCGTTGTCTAAGAGGGTAAACAAACCCTTGAGAGTATGACAGATACGGAATGGGATTTCTTTGATCTGAAGGCACTTTGGACAATCTGGTTGTGTCTTGCAACTTCGATATTATTTAATGTTTCAAAGGAAAATACTACAAAAGAACTGATGGATGCATTAGGGAAGTTGTATGAAAAACCCTCTACCTATAATAAGATATTTTTAATGAAAAATTTGTTTAATATGAAGATGTCTAAGAATGGTTCGGTATCAGATCATTTAAATGATTTTAATACGGTTGTAAATATGCTAGCTTCGGTTATAATATAATTTGATGAAGTTAGGGCTTTATTAATTCTGTGCTCTTTACCTGAGAGTTGGAATAGCCTGGTAATGGCGGTAAGCAACTCGGTTCCACCTAGCTCAAAGTTGAAGTTGAGGATGTTAGACGGGTGATTCTAAGCGAGGAAATGCAAAAAAAAATCTCTAGTGAATCTTTTACTTTAGGGAATGCTTTGACAGTTGAAACTAAAGGGAGACAGAAAAATAAAGGAAGCCATGGAAAATTAAAGGATCGGGCAAGGTTAAAATCTAAAAGCAAGATAGTATGCTAGCATTGTGGAAAGTCTAGGCATGCAAAGAAGTATTTTTGGGAGCTTTGGGACAAGAAGAAACAACAAGAAGAAAACAAGGAGGCAAATGTGGCAATGAGTAATGTATGTCAGGATGCTTTGATTCTTTCTTTGCACAATATTGTTGAATCTTGGGTTTTAGATTCGGGGGCTTCTTTCTATGCTACTCCACATAGGCATTATTTTGTTGATTATGTTCAAGGGGATTTTGGGCATGTTTTTCTTGGTGATGATGAGCCTTGTAGTATAGTTGGAAAAGGATCTATTTGGGTTAAGATGTAGAATGAGAATACATGGCTATTGAAGGATGTCAGGTATGTGCCTACTTTAAAATGAAATCGATAACTGGCAAGCCAATTAGGAAGTGATGGTTGTCTTGTGATATTTACTGACAAACTCTTGGAAGGTTACTAAGGGTGCTCTTGTGGTGGTAAGAGGTAAGAAGGTTAGAACCCTATATTTAACCACTTATAGCACTAATGTTTGTAATCTTGTGGCTTGAAGTAGATACAACATTATGACACTATAGGCTCGGTCATATGAGTCATAAGGGCATGTAGATCATAAAGAAGGATTTGCTCGGATATACATAAACAAGTTTGGAGTTCTCGTGAGGACCTGCATACATGGGAAACAAGTGAGTAAGGTTTCTCAAGGTTGGACCTAAAAAGAAAGAGAGTAAGTTAGAGTTGGTGCATTTTGATGTGTAGGGCCAGCTCGGGTATCATCTCTTGGGGTTCAAGTTATTATGTTAATTTTATTGATGATGTAACAAAGAAAGTTTGGGTTTATTTTATTAGAAACAAATCTGATATATTTGACACTTTTGTTAAATGGAAAGCCTTGATAGAGAATGAAACATGTGTTAAGCTAAAATGTCTTAGGTCGAGATAATGGAGGGAGTATTGCAACAATGAATTTGATGATTACTATTCTAAGAATGGAATCCGCGGGCAGTAAGACTTGATTCCAGAACTCCACAATAGAATGGGGTGTCGAAAGGATGAACAGAACAATAATGGAATGTGCTAAGAGTATGAGGTTACATGCGAAGCTGCCTCTTTCTTTTAGAACAGAGCGGTGAGCACAATTGTGTACTTGATAAAAAGAGGACCCTCAAGTGCCTTGGATGGAGACATACATGATGAGGCTTGGTATGGTAAGAAAGTTGATTATTCATTTCTTAGAGTCTTTGGATGTGAGTTTTTGTCCATATAGACAAGGATGATATGACCAAGCTAGAGGATAAATCAGAAAAATGTACTTTCATTAGTTATGGTGGTGATGAATTTGGATATAAATCTTGGAGTATTAAGGACAAGAAAATCATTCGATCTAGGGATGTGGTCTTTAATGAGAAATTCATGTATAAGCAGCAATTGTAGGAAAATAGGGAAGAATCCAAGAAAGAATATGCAGCAGTAGAGGATCTTCTAGATGGGAAAGTGACACATGAATCAGTTCAAGAACCTCCTCAACAGGAACCCCAAACTCCTATATTGAGGAGGTCTTATAGGGTAAGAAGAGAACCTAAACGTTTTTCTCCTTCTCTTTATTATTTATTACTCACTGACAATGGAGAGCCAGAGAGCTTTGATGAAGCAATGCAGGTAGATGCTAGGAAGAAGTGGGAGCAAGCCATGGATGAGGAGCATTAGGCTCTCATGGAGAACCAGACATGGGATTTGGTGAAGCTACTACGAAGGCAAAAGAGCATTATAGAACAAGTGGGTGTTCAAAGTCAAAGAGGAAGAAGGAGGAAAGAAAAGATACAAGGTTTGATTGGTGGTCAAGGGTTTACACTAAAAAAGGTATAGATTTTGATGAGATTTTTCTCCTGTAGTAAAAATGACTTCTATTAAAATTCTTCTTGGAATAGTTGTAGCAGAAGACTTGTACTTAGAGTAGCTTGATGTAAAGACTGCATTTTTCCATGGTGATTTGGAGGAGGATCTATATATGCGGAACTCGAGAGGGCTAGGAGGTCAAAGGTAAAGAGGAGATGGTGTGAAAACTGAAATAGAGCTTGTATGGCTTGAAATAAGCTCCACGACAATGGTATAAGAAATTTGATAGCTTCATGATGGAGCAAGGTTATATTAGATGCCATTCTGACCATTGCGTGTATATAAATAAATTTATGGATGACAGTTATATTATCCTGTGTTTGTATGTGGATGACATGTTGGTTATAGGTAAAAACATGTAGGAAATAAAAGTACTCAAGAAACAACTAAGTGAATCCTTTACTTATGAAGGATTTGGGGCCAGCCAAACAAATCCTTGGTATGAGGATATCTTGAGATAGGAAGGAACAAAAGTGACTTTATCTCGGGAAGAGTACATTAAGAAGGTCTTGGAGAGGTTTAATATATAGGATGCTAAATAAGGATGGGCCCAGTCGATTACATAGAGGCCATATCATGATTATGGCGGATGGCCCGAGGATGCTATAAAGTTGCGGTGTATTCGGAGGACTATGTGGTTAAAGGATCGATTCCGGTGTGGCCAAGTTGTTTCAGGTGGAGAGGGTATCTCATCAGTTTGGTATGGCTCAAGATGTTCCCCGAGAGCTATATATATGGTACCGAGAGCTATTAGGGCACTAGGAGGGTCGGAGCTAGACCATGGCCCATAGCGAAATGAGTAACTAGCTCCTCCGAGGTTCGGATAAGGTGGATGCGGCGATAGAGACGATAGATGTAGATGATGTAAGTTGCACATATGAGTACCATGCATGGTGGGTGACACATCAATGGGTATTGTTGTTCCCATTATTTGCAAGTCCAGTGGGGTTACCGCATGTAGGAGGAGGAGAGGAGGGAGCACATGCCCCCGACGATGTGATAATAGCTATAATGGAGCGTAAGTATCTATATATAGCTATATTGTGTGTTTCGTTATTGGCTTATGACTTAGTAATGGTTGTCTAATATGTTGTGTTATTTTTTTATAGGTGATTTGTATTGGTCCCTAATAGTGACAGATCCATCCGCACATTGACACATAATGTGTTGAGCAATGTACTTGGTGGAGTTATACTTGAGCAAGTGGATGAGATAGTAGGTGAGCATGCCCATTTATTTAATCCGGTGGCTATAGCAGCAGCCACATGTCTTTGTATTGCTATATGAGAGAGACACCGCATGTGAGGAGATTCGACGGGCCGAGGAGAGAGGCATTGGGTGGTGGTCCCTTAGCGCAAGATGTATTTGTTCGATACATGGATTTGCAATGCCATTTCTCATAGTAGTCTATGGATAACACCTTACTACATAGGCTAGTAGAGAGGTCTCAAGGCCGCGAACAACGGTGCTAAGTTAGTGGCGAGGCATCTAGTTCTAGGGCTCTTACAGTACCCGAGAGCGATAGTGATGATGAGGTGTGATTAGCATTATTATGTATAATGTAGGGGAGTTTCCCCCTAGTGATGATTGTACACTCTATATATGTATGGACACATGTGATTGATATATAATGAGCTTATTTTGTGGTGTATTGATGTTGTAATGTGATTGATGACGTATGTGTTAATGATGATTATTGTCGTAATGTATGTACTACGTTTGTATATTGTTAATGCTTATTGAATGAAATTTGTAATGTGTAGGTAGCATGATGATGATAGTAGAATGAATGTAAAAAGAGACGATGTATGATTATCGAACTAACATGTTGTGATGAATGTGTGTCGTGATAATGTAATGTAAGCGTAATATGTTAGTTTGATAAGGGGGAATTAACGATGCCCCCAAAGATGCAAATTATTAGGTTCATTTTAATTAAGACCCCTTAGCAGTCAAGAATGAACCGCAGAAAGAAAGAGTGCGTCATTGGGAAATGATTGTGTGTGCTAGATGAGCGACGAAGTGCGTGATGAAAGGTTCGAAAGAAAACCTTCAATAGCCATGTAAGAAGCTGTAAGAACACAAGTACATCATTGGGGGTAGGTGATAGAAATCACCTACCAAGGACCAAGGTGGCATGAAGCAGTGGAAGCATGTGGGATGGAAGTAGTATGAGTGTATGAACCAAACTGAATGTCATATAGAGTTGTGGTGGGATGCGTGAGAGTGGAGTGTTGTGGAAACCAATGTGAATGAGTAGCATGATGCGGTGGATAACGTGAATGGGATGAATGCGATGGATGGAGGGAATGTAATGGATGGGACGAGGCAATGGTGTATGGATGTGGTGGAGAGTGCGCATGAGTAACAAATTGTGGTGAATGTACCATAGCCTAGGCACCGAGATGTAGGAGATTACTCAGGCTATAACGAACATCCAATGACGAGGTAGAGGAGAGATGGATCGCTCATGTGAGCGAGAGCCAAAGGAGATGATGCCCTTATCCTCTAGTTGTTGTAATCTATCATGAAGGGAAAGACAATCATTGTCCCTATGGCCATTTATGCGATGATAATTACAATAAGGTTGGTCACACTAACAATGTAATCGAGTGTTACGAGATGATGTTGGTTGGATGGTAGGTGAATTAATCGCTAAGTAAAACATGCAACACATCATGTGGTCGAGCGTGATGAGAGAAATGTAAAGGCTCACATGACCTAGGTGGAGTGGTGAGAGAAGTAACTTTGTCGCAGAGCCGGAGAAGGAGTATGATTTTGTGGTGGAGTGGGTTGAGCTTGTTTTCTTTGCTTGTGAGGCAAAGATGGAGACTATGTAGGATGCTCAATTGGAGGCACTGGCGGAGAACTAGATGAGGCAATAGTCATAGAGATGTGTGGAGGATCTATGATGTGTGTTGAGAGAAGATCTTGTTCTAGGTCAATGACTTTATAACATAGAAGAATGAATGATTCACATGTATCATACTATAATATTTGCTTGAGTGGAGGAATTAGGCCATGATAAAAAATTAATTGCTTCTCAAGATCTATAGGTTGGAATACTAGCTGATGTATACAAGCATTGAATTGCAAAATATAATCCTTGATAGGTTTAGATGAGCCCTGATGTAGAGTAGGTAAGCATCATAAGTAACTCTATGGTCTTTTTTATTATAAATCGACAGAGAAAGCGTCCTCCATGTCATAGAAAGTACTAATGGACCCAAAGGGGATATGGGTGTACCATTGTAATGCCTCATCAATAAGACTATAGTGAAATGCCTTAAACAATAAGCGATCATTAGAATAAGAGGCCATAGCCATACGATAATGTATAAGATGAGCATGAGGGTCACCAATACCATCAAAACATGTGAAAGTAGGCATGATAAAGTTATGAGGGAATGCAAAATTATGAATCTTCTTAGGGACAAGATTACCATGTAATGAATTGTTGTCAATAGAAGCATAGTAAGCCCTACTTTCTAAAGTGAGGGATTGAACTTGAGATTGTAATTGACCTATGACATGCATGAGAGAGATGATATCCTGTGAAGGAATGGTGGAAGATGGAAACAATGTATTAAGCAGTTGTAATTTTCCATTGTGAGTGATCATAGGAATATCAAGAGGTGATGTGAGGAGATTCGATGCTAAAGGCACACTAGGAGTAGGTGCCAAGGAAGCTATAGTAGGAGATATAGATGGAATATCCATAACAATGGTAGGACTAGCATTAGAAACATCCTTAATAGGAGACAAATCTATAGAAGCAGATGGACTAGAAGATGTAGGTGATGTAACAAGAGGAGATGAACTAGTGATTGATGGTGGTGACTCATGCACAATGGTAGATGCGGTGTAGGAGAAGACAATAATGGAGTAGGAGAGTCACACTCAGCAATATGAAAATAAGGAGAACCATGGCTATCAGTATCAAATAGAGATTCAGAAATGAGAATGTCGCTAAGGATGCTACCAATAGGATCATCGACATAACATGAAGGAGTATGTAAGCTAGTATGAGATGTATAGTGAGAAGCAATTTTAGAAGAAGTAAAATCATGAGAATGAACTATATGAGTGGCCAGAGTAGAAGAAGAATTAGTATGTATAGGTGAGCGATTATCAATGTCAAGCAATTAATCAATAAGAGAATCATCTAAAGTTTTCGTGAAAGATCGAAGGAGGATCACAAGTAGTTGTATAACATGGTGTACAATGAGTAAAGGCTATTGGATCCTCAACAATACTAATTCCTATAGGAGAATATTCAAAATGAGTAGGCACATATTGTTGGCCATCTAGAAGATGTTGTTGGATGTGATCGGGTGGGAGTACTATATAGAGCCTTTAGCTCAGCGATGACAACCTCATCATAGATAGGGTTAACACTAAAATGAGACATGATGGGTGAAGAAGATGAACTATCCTTAGCCATTAGGGTTTGATTGGATCCTAGGGAAAGATATTTGAAATGCGGGTTCACCAAAATGATTAACTAAAATAAGGAAATTGTACTATTATTTTAAGTTAATCTAAAATAGTAACAACAATGAAATAACTAATATGAAGTGCAATGTAAATGCTAAATGATTTGATATTAAAATGAAATGAAATAATTAAAATAGGAGGGATAAGATACTAACTTGAAAAGGACTTACCTCGTTGTGATGCGGTGAATAGGATGATGTGCAAATGAAGTAGAGTGTGATGGCACGACCTAGGAAATTACAACGGTGAAGATCGAGTTGATTTGGAGCGCTGTGGGCACCCAGTACGTAATTTGGGCGTTTTGGTTTGCGAGAAAAGCTCAAGATCTGGAATTTGATAGTGTCACTAAATCTTCGCAATATATTAGTCTTTGTCGTGTATTTATCGTAATACCTTCGCTTACGTCACTGTGAATCTGTGATGAAGATCTACCTACAAAACCCCGTATAAAGCATCAAATCCCTAAAAAAGAAATATGTATATAAAGGGGTGGAAATGACTTTGTGCTGCCAAAGGTGGACTTACTGACTAAATGTTGCACTACATTCCAGACCCAATGTTGTTCTATGTGTTTATGTGTGTAATTGTGTGCCTAGGGTGCCCTAAAGTGCCAATGAAGCAAAGATAGGGGCAATAAATAGATGTAAAATGTAAATAGTGGATGGAATAGAATGAGTACAACCCTTCTTATGCAATGTGTGTGATGTAATGATTCCCAAATGCTAGTCCCTTGCCTTAGTAGATAGTTAACCCTTGATACTAGATAGATCGTCCATAAGATAATAAGTATGTTATGTTTATATAGGAATCTCTTGCTCAAACTTCGACACTAATGACCTGACATGCCGACTACTACCTAGAGGAATGGGAGGGAAAATTACAAATACGACCTCAAGACTCTAAATTAGACGCAAGTGTTGCTTAAGACCAGGCACCTAAAACAAGGACCGGGGCACCCATGGGCACCCCAGTTCTACCCTATGTGCCCTAGTCAAAGACTAGAGACGAAAAATGACCAAATAACAACACCTAAGATTCCCTGAAAGACGACCAAAAGCGTATAAAAATTGGCGACTATGTAAGAAAAATGGACGACGACAACCAACTAAGCGGCGATAGGACTAGAGGATGGGTCATTAGTGAATAATTTTTTTTACTTAAGATCTATATATAAAACAACATACTTGGTGGTATAAATGCAATAGTAAGTGTATGATTTTGTGACTACTGACTTCTTCCATGACTTGGTATGAGATCACCCCAAAAGCGATGGCCGACTTGACTAGCGTGAGATCGCTCGTTCATCTACAACATCTTCATGATCCTTTCTAAACTTGTTTCCCCATACCAGTTCAGTGCACATGTTCCTTTTTCACATTTTCAGCATTTTTACATACTTTTTACACATATACATGCGTATTTGACTACTTGTTCATTCTTCTCTTTTGCGAGGCCCGTATGTATGGGAAGTGGTAGTCAACATCATAAAAAATTTCACAACATCAACAATCAACATCAATAGCAACAATAAGTACATCGCGACATCTAAACATGCATTTCCGCATTAGGTTCATTTTCATCATCACTTTTTGCACTTTATCCTCCTTAACATCTATGCTTCACACTTTTTATCACTCCACGCTTTGTCTAGTCTCTCAACATGCCTTTGACATCGACCTACATGCTTATAAGGTACACATCTCTTATCTACTTTATGTTACCAAGCTTTCCACTCACCAACATAAAGTGGGGGAAAATATAGACACAAAATCATGCACTTTGGGTAATTATCTAGTCTTGATTGCATATTATTATTCATATGATTCCTAAGTAAGAAAAGTACTAATTAACCCATGTCTTTGGCCACATTTCTTTGCTTTTTGTTGCCACTTTTGGTCTTATACCCTTACTTGTTCAGTCTACATTTTTATACTCCAACTTCTATCATCTTGGATCTAGAACCTAGCCTTGAGACATCATGGCCTAGGTGCCCTCATCCCCTCTGGGCACCCCTGACCCCTTTGTACTTTACTCACACTTTTATGTCCTTTCTAGTCATTTGAGCATCTTATCTTTTTGGTAGTACTGCCTTTGTCGGGGTTAATTATGAAATTCAAGCAAAGGAATCATATAAATATAAAGTTATGTGATCATAATAAGGGACTAAGCACTAAGCATTAGCTATCACCACCTAAGGTTGCATCCATCAAGCATCTAAGAGCTCCATTACATACATCTAGCACCATCCAAGGGACACAAGGGCTGGTTATTCTACATACACTTCATAGGAGGGAATTTCATTCTATTCCATGTACACATCTATTATATTTCTTTACATCTAGTTACTTGCTCATTATCAGTGCAATATGCACAATAGCCACCTAGGGCACATTCACGCACACATGCACATAGAACTATATTGGAGTGCTGCGATGTAGTGCAATGCTCGGTTGTAAGTTCACCATTGGGACATGACTAAGGACAAACCGACCCCTCATTCTACATCTTTCTTTTTTAGGATTTGATGTCTATTTTAGGGTTTTGTAGGTTCATATTTCATTGCAGGTTTAGCGACCTCGGTGATCATTGTGCGACCAAAGGCGATTAATAACAAACACCTCACGATCACTCGGGGAGGTTTTATGAGATTTTCACGCAGACCAGTACCCGAAAGCAGGCCTAATGCGCCCTGTCCCTCTCCAGGCACCCTAGTCTAGCCTATCTCTCCATATCTACATTTTTTTGGGTCTCTATGCGATGCTCTTACTACTCTGTTCACCTAAATACGCACTTAAATACGGTTCAAAATTAATTACAAATTAGCTAAGTACCTCTTTCTCCTCCTTGCAATTAGGGTTTCATAATTTATTGCTTAGTTGCTTGGGTGTAATTTCTGTACTTAATTACATATTTATTTTACTACTACAATAACATCAGATTAGGCATATAAATCCACATTGGTGAATCACTTTCACTATGTTCTAATCTTCAACAATGGCATGCAAAAGGACGGTAAAATGATGCAAATGATAACTGTAGGGCTCAAGGATAGTATAGAAGCAATACTCATGAAGCACACAAAAAATTCAAAAAAATTTAGCCCTTTGAGAGAAGGGGTGAGTATTTAAATAAGAAAATTTAATAAAAAAATAAAAAATAAAAATTCATGAAATTAAAAATATTAAATTTACAAATTAAAATTAATAAAAATTAAGAATTAATAAAAATTTATTTGTAAAATTTATTAAAAAAATGTAAAAAAAAATAAAAAACGAAAAATATTAAAATTAAAAATAATAAATTTAAAGATTGTGAATTAATAAAATTAAAAATTTATTAAAATATTAAAAATTAATAAAAAAATAAAAAATAAATGAAAATTGAAAAAATTAAAATTACAAATGAAAATTAATTGAAATTAATAAAAATATAAAAATTAAAGCATTGGCATTGCCTTTGCTTCTCTCTTTGAGTTTGGTATTATTTTTCTAACTTGCAAATCGAGTCTGGGGTTGTGTCATACCCTTTTTTTGCGGTGCCATGGCAAAAGTCCAAAGTGTTGCGGAGTTCTTAAGAGGCGACTAAAATAGGCAATATGTAAATATTTTTCGTTCTTCCACATGACGAGAGAAGATTAGTAATGTAAAGGAAACCTCATCATTCGGGTGATAAGCTGGTGTTAAAATAGTTTGTAAATACGAAAACGGTATATGCTTAGGTGAGAGGGTCGAGAGGGCAAGCTTGATCGTTTTACACGACTAGGCATGCATACGACTAGGGTTGAGCGTAAGCGGTACTCATAAACTAGTGGGCTCCACTCTCTCTCCCAATTACAAAATGCATATAAAAGGAGTTAAATAATATTTGAGATGGACCACGGAGATAGAGACACGTTTCAAAGAAATCCAACTAGCCAAAATGTTTTATATTCCAATGGGCACAATGAAGCGTTTTGTGTTACGGGTGGGCATGATTATTATAAAGGTTAAATTTGCGGCCACCTATGCCTATCAAACAATATTTAGCGATAGTATTTTTCAATATTACCCTTGAGAATACAAAAGAGTGTTATATATATATATATATATATATATATATATATATATATATATATATATAATGTTTTACATGTATTTGATTATTTTTAATATATATTGACATCCTCTATACATCAACATTCATTAACCCTTGAGGTAAAGTTAATTGATGCATCTAGACTCTGTTCTAGTTTTAACAACACTTGAATTCTCAAAGTATTTTTCATTGAATGTAACTAGCATAGATATCTTAAATACATCTATCTAAAAGACATCGAGAGATATCAATATCGAGGTGCCTATATTGGAATTCTCACATAAATTAGATAGACACCTCGAGTAGACACCTCGAGATTTATATCTTTAGGTGTCTTTTAGATAGATGTATTTAAGATATCTATGCTAGTTTTTTAATATAGAATTGTATTTATTAAATTTTAAATACTGATTAAAAATTATTTATATGTTAAATAAATCTAAAAGTAGCAACTAAACTTAATATTATAAAAATATTTATATGTTTTATTTATAAAATACATCTAAAAGTAAAAACTAAAATAAAACTAACCTAAAAGTAAAAATACATTTAAAAGTAAAAACTAACCTAAGTATTTTTATATATTTTATAAATACATGTAAATTGTTAGTCCTTGTCGAGGTAACTATAGTAATCACTTTATTACTTAATCTTTTTTCAACCAATCACAATCAACTATGATAGATTTTTCTCCTTATTCTCCTTATTCCCATAAAAAAATGATGTCATAATTAATTCTATTTTCATGGAACACTTGCCTATTTTCATGAAACACTTCCTAAGTAATTTTTTTGATATAATTTTTTTGTGACTTTAAATTAACAACTCAAAATACAAAACAACCCTAAATGTTTACCCATTTTTTATGGCCTCATGTCTCGCTTTTGAAGCTATTTGATGCTAAATATTTAAGAAAAAAACAATACTATGTCATAATTCATTCTATTTTCATGGAACAATCCCCAAACAATTTTATTTAATTAGAGAGCAATATAATCCCTATTTTCATGGCTTCATGTCTCACTTTTGAAGCTATTTGATGCTAAATATTAAAAAAAAAAAAACTAATTTATGTCCTAATTAATTCTATTTTCATGGAACACTTCCCTATTTTCATGGAACAATTCCCAAGCAATTTTTTTAATGGAGAGCAATAATTTTTTTTTGTGGATTTAAATTAACAACTCAAAATACAAAATGGCCCTAAATGTTAACTTATTATCTACTAGAAGGCATGGATATTGTCTTCACCTCACCCATTAATCTATTTCTCTTCCCTCAATCAAATGTTGCCATGTGGATTATTTTGGTATGGGACTATAGTTAGTTAATTTATTTATTTTTTAATAATTTTAAAACATCATTTATCTCTCATCTCATTCGCCAGTTAGCTTTTCTCTTTATTTGTGGCAGTTTTCGAGGAAGAGAAATTGTCCAACCTTGCATTTAATGGCGTAATTGTGTATGACAGGTTTTAGCATTGTTGAGGGGCTCGAGAATGGCCCTGTCTTTGTTTTGTTTGACTAGATGTAATCTCTGAGCGATTCCATTATTTGCAGAGTCGTAAGCTTTGTTAGAGAGATTGGACAGAAGACTGGAGGTCGTGGAACTGAAATTCTCTGTATTGCTCGTGAGTTCGTTTACATGGGCGAGAAGAAGCATGTCGGTATCTAGTGTCCATCGTCCAGACCACTGTTTCTTTGCCACCGCATGGGTTGTGCGCTCTCATCTGTCTCTGTTGCCATTTGCGTTTGTCATTGGCTCCTTGGCGGTAGTTAATTTGTTTTGGGGTGCGCGTGGAGATGGCTCTCTGTCGTTGTAGGTTGCTTGCGGATGCTGGTCAGATACATTGACAGTGCAAAGGTTGTGAGGGTTTAAGCAGACTAGGAGGGGCTAATAGAATTATGTGGGCAAATAGACAGTTGTTCATGGTTGCAGCAGTTTGCGAAAATTCGGTGCTACTAATTACAAGTATTACCGTCTGATTATGTTCAATTTCGGTGTTTTGATTCTTTACTTAGTCAATAGTTATTAATTTTCCTTAAAACCTGTCGGGATCTGTCTTTTTTACCTATCATAGTTGTCTGCAAAGTTAAAATCCAAAGCCACGCCATGTAAATGGCGTAAAGATGAAAATAGTTTGGATTACGCATTTTGTCAAACAAATCACCTGCTTTCTGTATGCTTTCACATTTTGGATACGTATAGATCCGGGCAGTCACAGGTAGAACATCGATAAATATCCATTGACGGAAGCTAAAAGAATGCTGACAGAGGTTGACGAAACTGCCTTTTCCTGTGTCGATTGCATCTGCTTACATATGTCCAGTGCTTTTTCAACCCACCCATTTTTTTGCATACGCAACAATCATATCATTCCATAGGACCACACAAGATGTTTGTTATTCTGTCAAAGCATTTCAAATATTTTTCTATTCCTTTTTTTACAGTATGAATTTTAATTTGTTAACAGTATTTCAAATGTCCTATTTTAGTAATATTTTTTTTACATTTCAGCTTCTCATATATACAAGTAAATACATTTTATAGGAATTAAACATTCAAATGTGAAAATCTAGGTGATGGTTATCAAAAAGCATCCATCATTTTGTACGTATCATTGGATGAGGCTGAGCAGGGGTTGTGAACTATTTGACATTATGCCTTGAGGTAGATTTCTAACATAAGCTGTAGGTTTACTTTCATTAGATTTGAAACAATAACATATATTACTAATAGTTTTCTGACCATATTCTTTGTGGTTAGTTTGAAATGTAAAAGAATTATATTTATAAATCAAAATTGAAATATATGTTAAAATTCCTAATTTGTGTGAGTATTATTTTTGTTTATCAGGACTACTCTCCAGCCCTGAAGCTGAAAATCTATAAAGAGAAATTATTAGGTGCACAACTGACCAAAATCTGACCCAAAAAGTACAGATAGCTAACAGAGCAACATGAGAAAAGACCCACTGATTTCAATTTCTCCACATCTTTCTTTCTGTGAATCATTGAATGAATTACAGAGATGGCTGCATTGAATGAATTACAGAGATGCTTCAACTTCTGGCTGATAGGCGTGCTCTCATCTTTAATGGCCACTTCACAATTTTGGCTGTCCATGACAAATATTGTCTGTTCCTATGCTACTTATGTTTTTCCCGATATCTGCAGGCTCTAATTCATGGTTAGAAATACTTGTGAAAAACACATCTAATTTGTGTGATACTTCACAGTTCTTCTGATCTTGCTGTTTGTTAGCCATTGTGAAAAAATTTCGACCGAGTAGGCCATAGTGTCAACAAGATTTATACACTCTATGCGACTTCATATTTTAAAGTATTACAGTCTACTCATGAGCTAAAAATTAGAAGACCATTAATATTTCTTATTCTTTTCCAGTGAAATTCAGAGCCAATGGTAAATGCTAATATACTCCCTTGAACAGTGTGCTTTTGATGTATCCCCCACAGCTCAATACTAATATTGTATGCCTATGAGCAATATTACTGTTAATTACATGTGACAAGATATGTGTAAATACAACACTCTCAGTTATGTTGTACATGTTGTAATTTGATTCCCAATTATGCTGTAATAATTGTACTCTCTCGTGCAAAAGAGGAACAACTTGTATTTAACAAACTTTCTGCTTACTGTAATTTGCATATGAAACTTGCAAGCACTCTTTTCTTATCTGTGCAATCAAATTGTATAGTGTTTACTGCTATCCTGAGAGTATTTATCGGATATAGTCTTTTGTTATTCATATTGCTACTATAGGACAAGATACAGAACTTTTTTTTAACATATTTTAGTTAGTGATGCAAGGTTGTAGGCCGTTTTTTTGTGATTTTAATTGTATATTACAGGTGAAAAAATTTAGACACAGTCAGGTATGAACATAATATACAAATATGTATACAAATTCTTTGGAATGTACTGACCCCAATTGATTGACAGTTAAACCATCAACTAATTTTCATTTGATAGGCACGGGTAATTTAAAATTACAAGCCTTATCAATTCTGATTACACACTTTTTCATCACGGGCTCAATATGAAGTGCGTGTTCGTAATTTTGTTCTTTATGGTACTTTGTCCACTATTTGCTTTGTACTTGGATTCTAGTTGCGATAACATTTAACTCTCTATGTTTTTAGAGCCATTTCTTAGGATTTTAATTTGGCAATAGCGGAAATCTCTTGCAGATTTGCAACAACAAAATGAGTTAAGGATTTTAGATGTACTGGAAAAGACAAACCAAAAAAATTACAAATTTAATAAAAGGATATTTGATCACTGCTATTTTTAAGGCCCAAGTATATGAAATTATATCAGGCATTACTATTGTGGCCCTTTTCATTAAAAAAACATTGTCTAAATATCCCCTTCTCATGTTGTCCCCTACCTCTGTACTATACTCAATTGTGTTGCCCCTTAAAATATAATAATAAACAGAATTAAGGGCAGCAGTTTGCGAAAATTCGGTGCTATCTAGGTATGTGACTGCTTTTGTTATTTTTTATTTTTGGAAGCTCTTATTTGCTTATCTGTGCAATGAAATTGTATGTTGTTAATTGCTAATTACAAGTATTCTGTCGATTATGTTCAATTTCAGGTGTTTCCATTCTTTACTTAGTCATCATTTTGTACGTATCCTCTAATCATTGGATGAGACTGAACAGGGGCTGTGAACTATTTGACATAATGCCTTGAGGTAGCTTTCTTACATAGCTGTAGGTTTACTTTCATTAGGACTGAAACAATAACATATATTACTAATAGTTTTCCTGACCATATTATTGTGGTTAGTTTGAAAGGTAAAAGAATTATATTTATAAATCAAAATTGAAATATATGTTAAAATTCCTAATTTGGGTGCGTATTATTTTTGTTTTGGGAGTGAATCTAAGAGTTGAGTATGAGCTGTATCAAAACGAATAGAAACTTTCCGAAAAAAACATTTTTCTATACAAAGGAATGTATATTGATACTTCAGATGAAGTCCAATAGAGTTACAAAAGATTACATTTGTCTTTGAAAAGAATCTACCTCTTCTCTTACACCAGCACAACTTGGAGCACTCAATTGTAGCTGAGATTTGAGTTGAGATTATATACATTTGTTATGCCAGTGAAATGATACTTCTTGCATACATCAGATACTTAGAGTTGACTTTCTTACGTTTTTGGTACATTATTAGGGCTTTTCTTCAAATGCTTCCCTGATTTTTTTAAATGTAAGTACTATTCACCAAATATCAAGGAAATTAATGTTTTGGACCAAAAAAAACTGCGAAGGGAAAAACTTTACCATCTCCAGGAGAAGATGGGTTTCAGTGGTAAAAAATGAAACAAAAAAATTCAATAAGATATGCCAGCTTTGATAGAATTTTCATCGTTTTTGGACAGGAAGTTGCATATTGTACACAATGAGATAATGACATTCATTTAACCGGTTTTTGTTCCTCTTTGTATTTTAAAACATCGTGACTTCATTTTTGATGAATATAGTCGAGGATAAGTGGAGAAGCAACTTACATTTTGTAATCTATCACCAAAAGCTGAGCCTTTTACTGATTACATTGTCATGAGGCATTGTTTACAAAGTGACACTCAGTAGCCTATATTAAAGCTGTCCGAGTTTTAGTATTCCTTTTTACTATGTAAAAGTGACATTCTGATGTAAATATCGGCTCATTTCATTCTTTGCACAATAATTAAATTTCCTTACATTCTTTATGGGGGCTTGATTGTGGTTGAAGTCTCATAACAAGAAAGTGTCATTCAAAGATAAATCGCTGGAAACTATTGAAAATATTTGGCTAAATTTTTTTGCTAAAAAGGCAATGATAAGATCAGATGAAAGGCATCTACACAAAGTGCATCTCTCACACCTGATATAGTTGGCCTTACAATAAAACTTCAACTATCACAAATGCACAAAAAAAATAGTAAACTTGAATTTTTCAGGCTATCAAACTAATGACTGTTGGCGAAGTCTATCGCCTCCTTTCTTGAAAATTATGGACTTTTTTGTTGCCTCAGAAACTGTGTCCCACCAACTTTACCTGTTTTTCTCCCTCTTAATTTATCAAATGTTTTCACAATCAGATGGTATATCAGACATTATATTCATTTTGGCTGTTATTTGTATATATTATTATTTTTGCCCTAATCTAAGACCTCAGTTATTAGCTTCTCCAATTTATCAGTATTTGTTTGTAACTGTATATTTGTATCACATATCTTCTTATATGGTTTGTTCTCTTTAGTGCCACACTTATATCTGCAACCACCTATATTTTCTTTGCTTCATCCCTTCTGTTATAGCATTACACTCCTACCTTTGTTTTCCCCCTCAATGCTACTGAAACATACATGCCCATTTCTTATGAATGCTCTTTTCCTTGACATTGCATTTGATGTCAATAACCTCCCCAAAAAATGAACAAAATCACGTTCGAGGCCTACATCAGTCTCCATTGCAGAAAACAACCTTCCCCACAATCCTCCACGGCGTATATTTGCTCCCCTAAAAAAGGGAGAAACTGCTAGTTTAGTATTGGTCCAGTATAGATGAGTTTTCGCATCTACATATCTTTATTTTGTCTTCAGTGTGGTGTCCATCTATGGCTCTGACCTGTCGCTCTTGTAACTACCAATGTGTAACATGCCAAATGATACAGAAGGTGGACTTGAGAAAATTGGAAACTACAAATTTATGGAGGCACTTTAATCTTGTAAATTCAGACTTGTGCCCTTAAATTCAAACTCCTCCTTTTGGTCTGGTGCTTAAATATTGGAAAGTTGTGTTCTATCTGCTCTTTGTCATCATAGCTGCAGTTTCTCTGCCTAGTAATTTCCTATCATTTCTTTGGTGGGTTTCATATTATATTTTGGTTTAGGATTTGAGATGCTCTGTGTTTGGTTTTTTCTATATGGTGTTACAGTCACGGGTTTATGTTCTTGTGAAAAAATGAAGCATTTTCTGCAGATATGTTCCCAATACATTGGAGCAGGCCATAAACCTGGTTGGGAGATTGGCCACGCGTGGAAGTGTTAAACCCTGAACTTTGAGGTGTGTTGCGAAACAGATCGGTGATAACTCGATCCAGATTAGCAAAATATGTACTGCCCTGTGTGTAAGTGGAGGCATTGTTACAGGCAGAGCTTCTATACTTGGATATGACTGATGGAAAACTCATTAGAAAGAGTGAAAGAAGAATAGAAAAGTAGGGATTGAAGCTCATCTTGTTCTTCCTATAGTCAGAAGAATTTTGCAAGCCCTCAGACGTAACTATGCATTACAGGTAAGATAACTATAATCGGTGACAATTTCGCTTCGTGTGAACAGTCTCTTTCTCAGCGATGAATTAAATGGAGAGAGGCGGCGTTGTCATCTTTATTCAATCGGGAAAAAAGGATAGGTGATCCTTGAACTTAAAAGACCACAGAATAGGGCAGGTGTAGGTGTCAATTTCCAGTGGACAATGGGCTCGAGAATGGCTCTCTCTTTGTTTGGTTTGACCGGAATCTAGGCTCCCCTGCAGGTTGCGCCAACCCCTAATGGATTCGCTCAAGGATCAGCCAATTGTTGACTCTGCAAATAATGGATTCGCTCAAGGATCAGAATTACACCACATCCCAAACGGTATATGGTGTAGTTCATAAAATGCATTTTTGTTGTCTACATGTACACTAACAGGTTAATAGTGATTTTGTTGTGCAGGTACAGACATGGTGGTGAGGTGCTACTTTAGTGGAGCTAAAACTTGGAACCCTAATCGACATGTTCAGTGTATACAAAATCGCAAGAGCGTTTGCAGTAGGACATGTATTCCATTGTCTCTCTGTCGATTTATGTCCTGCCTCCGGTAAGAAGTGGAATTGATACACGAACTGGTTTCTAAAAAATGCATCGACCCTATGATCATCGAAATGTACACGTTAATTGCCAAGCGTTGATGTGATAGTCAATCCGACAAACAATTAACTAGATTTTTGCTCATCTTTCAAGTATTACAAATTTGATTTCCATTTCTACAATTTAATATTTGATTTCCTATTAACTAAATACATGATTCTACATAACCCTTCCATTGCATCCACATTATGCATTGTATTTCACGATAATCTACAAAAAAACAACACAAGTTCCCCAACATTAAAAATCCGAACTCACAACGAGAAAAGCTAAAATCAAGTGCTATGATTTCAAGAACTACTAAAGAACAACTCATTTCTACAACAAAATATGAACACTTTTATTTTCCGTATACAACTTTACTTTAGTAGCAAATGGATTTGTATTGCATATTTAAATTAGATTAAAAAAGGGTGGCTCGCACACCCTTCAGCGGTGCACATTTGAACAACATTTTAAAAATTTGTTTGTCTCATACATTCCACAACACCATCACCAATGGAATGGCAAATCCCTTGCAATAAATAACAAACAACACCAAAAAACTTCACCTTCGGCAGGATTTTCCATATCATGGCCTTGTTTTTATGGCCTCATGTCTAACTTTTGAAGTTATTTGATGCTAAATATTAAAAAAACACAATATTAATACCTTTAAAACAATTCAACAATTTAACTATAACTAGTCGCATTGCGACACTTATTATACTGCGATTGTAAATTTATTTCGATGTGTAATATTTTCACACTTATTATTTACTCTAATTATCATCCAATAAAAACTAATATAATTACTTACCATGAATTTCCTTGCTTCACGGTAATATCTTGGCACTTATTCACTTATTATTTATTCCACACTAGTTATCTTTCACACTATTAAAATAAATTACATTTGCATGTATAAATATATAATCACATTATAATTTTATGTATTAAACAATGACTTGGCATTAAAAATATATTATTTTAACAATCAAATATTATTTGGCAAATAATGAGTTTTTTCAATCAATGCACGCCATTACACTCATTTACTACCGTTGTTGATCAACGCATGCCATTACACTCCCTGCGGCGTTGTTGATCAGCGCCGCCATTACACTCCTTGCATGTCGATGTTCGATCAACGCACGCCATTACACTCCCTCCACGCCACTATAGGAAAACCTCTCGGTGTAATGATTATTGATCGAGAGTGGGAGCAATTCAAGTGGTCCATTCGGCATAAAAATCCTTCAAGTATCTCAAGCAATTTCTTGTCTCTTCTCCATTTATAGAAACATGGCCTATTTTCTCAAAGTATTTCATCATTGAATGATAAATTTGGTCAAAGACTCCCGATGAACTTCAAATTGATTCAATAAAACACTTCTTCCATTACCTTCTTGTGTGAGAGACATAACATTTATAGGAAAAAATCTCGAGAAATCAAGGAGATTCACACTCTCTCAATCTTACTCAATTGTAACTCTCACCTCAAGACTATAATAAGATTTATTACAACAAATCTCATAATTTATATTATCTATTCGATATAACTAACTCACACTACTACTCTTTGCTTCACATTCCTAATTCTAAAAATGAATTATTACAAACAAAACACAAAACACACAAAACACACATACTGATTATTTTACTAACTAAATCACTTTCATGTGAATAAATACTAGCACAATATTTCTAACATTGAATACCTACACAAGTACTTACAAAGTAATTAGTGTTTAGAATGTAATTACGTTGAAGGCGTTCTTCTTTGTGAAATGGCCCCATATGTTTATGACAGGACATTAGAAAGCGAGGGACAAGATTCTTTGGAGGACATGCGTTGAAGATCAGCGGTCAACGAGAGCAACCCGATTCTCGGATCTCGAAGGCAGTGGAAAAAATCGACCAATGAGAAGTATGCACCAGATTGTGCTTCTTAAGGAGAAAAATCAATCGTTGATCGCGAGAGTTTATTTGAGTCGTAGATGGCTTGGCATGCGGTTTATTCAAAGCGAGGTTCTTAGAGTGGTAGATCCCAAGATTTGAGAAAATATGAGAGGAGAAGATATATCGTGTGGAATAGCACTCGGTTTCCACCTCGAGAATGACTTGATTTGGAAGAAGAATTCAATGTGAACTACGAGGTGGAGTCCATATTGTGCAATTTGTATAGTTTAGAAGCTTAAGAAACATATCGAAAGTCGATTGTACTTGCAGGCCGGTGTTCGGTGATGTAGTTGGAAGCCCGGACTATGTTGCTCTAGAAGTGTTATCTTAGTAGTATGGTCGAAGGAAAACGTGTAAGCGCCGGTGTCGACCTATACATCTTTCTTAATGGTGTTTCACTAGTTTGGGCGAGTGAAAAATACACTTTTAAGGTGTGCAACTTGCATAAATAGTTTTGTCAAACTAGTATGAGTACATGTAACTATATGGTGTATGTCGGAAAAGCGGCAGGCGAGCTTGAGAATTTACAAGTGACTCTTTCGTGTACCCTGACCTCTCGAGGTCGTCTTGAGGCAGCCGGTGGGGGTAGAATATACATTGGATTGGACAAACTAGTTAGGCGAGTCTAATGTCTTCGACACGCACTAGTGGAATTTGCGAATCTAAAGGCAAAGAAGGCCCTTCTAACTTGGGTGGTGTGATAGATCGATCGTGAGGATGAGCTTGCTCGAAGGCTCAATCAATATCGAGCTCGGGGTGATTCGATCTATGGGTTGCGGAATACGTGGAAAATGATCAGGATAGTTTCGTGTGTATCTCTGATAAGGTCATATAGTGGATGATGAATATAATTGACTCTACAGATAATTTTCTGTCCTAGTCCAGAATTCCCTAGCTTCGTTAGCCGCGATATCTAGTAAGGACAGTTGTTCGATGATGATAGGTGGAAGTGGAGTAGACTGGAATACCAGTGTGCGTAGGCCAGTGTCTATGTCTAATTCTCTGATGGATTCGTTAGGCTGCGGGATTTGTGGGTCACAACCGTAGGTTCGTGTTTGTTGTGGTCTGTTATGGTCATACGTAGAATCAAGTCCTGATCCCTAGTATCCAATAATCATACGCTTTCTCAGCTTCTATATTTAGAATCAATAGTTGTGCGATTTTCTCAGAATATCTTACGGGCGTTCTCGCAACCTGGATTCTTAAACCGGTATCTATGTCTGTGAGGGTGTCTCCTGCGTCTGGTTGTGGAATTAAAGGATCACACCCGAATGTTTGTTCTCTTTCGAATCCTTCTACAGTCATGTGGATATTTTTCCTAGTGCAACCTGTAGTTTGGCTGACTTGACCAAAATGTATATGCTTGGTCGTCTTCTATGTTTAATCCTCTTAACTGAGATCGATCGACTGCTTTGGAAATGCATTGTTGTTTGGAAGACTTGTATCTAAGATTTTAGTCAATATATTATTATTGCCGCTATGAGATTGAGGTTTGAGGCACGATTGGCTTGAAAATGTATTCACTGGGCTCCTGAGGTCCCGTAATTGTCATCTGAAACAAAATGCAAATCAAAACAAACTATAATAAAGTGAAATCTAAGTATATTTCTAGCATATATGACTTCTTTTTGTATTTTCTGATGATTTAAATGAATTTAAGAAAGCAACTATTTAAAATATTTAGAATTGACAACTAAACTAATAATTTAAAACAAACAAAATAGCCGAGTATAGCTATTTGTGCAATTTGTATATCTATTCTAAACAATGAAATAACTAATCTATTTGCGAGATTCTCGATCCTACCTCAGAAGTGAGGAGTGAATCATAGTTTCTCAGAAACTATCAATCCCCACAGCTTCCCTGGCAATATCGAGAATAAAATTAACTGAAATAAAGCGATTAACTACTCTGTTTGATATGATTCTAACTAGAACTTTGAAATTTAAAACCTGGATTCCGCAGAACAGTGGCGAATCCGATGGTGTGTGTGATCTTGTCCCCTCAGTATGATCTCTTCGTTCTTTGTGTTCACGTAGATCCGAGAGAAAAGCGTGTAATGCTCTTTACCGATAGGAGTAGATTTTGGGGCAAGGACGGCTTAGAATGCGAGGCCGAAAATGCGAGTAGGAGAGGGATAGCGCAAGAGTCTGAGCTTGGCTTATGCGATTCCTAGCGGGATTTTACGTTGCGAGCCATGCAACATGAAGCGACCAGAACCTGTAACTATCCTATACGAAGAGCAAAACCTGCAACTTTAATGGCTTCCTAAGCTATTCTGTTCTAATAGATTGGATAAAATAAAGACACTGCTTGCACAAGTTGGATATGTGGCTTACCAACAGCTGAATAAAGCTAACCAGGCATATAATGAATTGAACTAAGAACACCAAGATACGATGAAAGCAAATCTACAACAAAGAGAAACTCAGAGGCAAGCTTCTAACTGGATTTGGATGAGATGGCACAGCACTGCACAAGATGGAGTGCGTGGCTTACTAACAATTTGAACAATACTATCTAAACATGCAAGGAATTAACACTATGGCTCCTAAACAAGAATAAAAAGTGAAATATGAGAATCGAGCATGAAATTGAATGAGGTGAGACCATTTTCTTATGCACAAACCATGCATTTATAGGAATTCAATCACCAAAAGACCAAAACCAAATGGAACTCTAAACAATAAACAAAGGAAAAACACTATTCAGGGGACCAAAAACATAAATGCATGCTCAAGTCGGCAAGAAAAGATGGTGAATCGTGATATTTCACGCGAGTCACGTCAAAAGAACGTTACGGAAAAACTGGGACCGCCGCTCTCAAGCGGGACCTGGGACCGCCGCTGCTGAGTAGGGCGGCGGTTTAAATCCGGTTTTGAAGGACAAAAGGCGAGGAAAGAAGAAAAAGGGGAAAACAAAGGCGCGGGGCTAAGCGGGGCATGCGGGATGTTACGCATACTCAGGGCTTTAGGATCCCGAACACCTTGCGAGAAGACTGTATCATCATTGGGGCACTTGTTACACCTTGTTTTGATCTGAGTACCTTCTGATTTTGGAGTACGTACATATTGCCCCCTCGGAGAAGCGTTTTAGCCATGAAGAGGCATAAAGCGGTGGGTCGAAGTATGGCGAGTCCCAAAATGGGGAGTTAGAAGCTATACCTTACTCGTCAGGTGTGTTGAATGACGCCATCGAAATTCCCGCTACTGCAAAATGAAAAGAGAACTCAAGTGCGAATAGATCACGATAACTTGGAAAATAAGCATGCTAAGATAATAGGGAATGAGAACGTACCATTCGTGTGGGGATAGAACTTACCTCCATCAGCACTCCAAGTGCGAAAAAGTCATTTTAAAAGAGAAATAGAATGATATATATATGAAAGTGGGCCCATTTTCCTATTCATTTGCACGAGTTGATTTGATTGATTTTGAGCTCTGGGACCCACGGTGGCGGTTTCTCGCGTGAATAGAGTCAAAAGCGTCCGCGGCGAGATCGTGATCATGCCTCCACGTGCGGAACACCGCCTCGCTTAGATCACGGGTTGGTTTTCTTCCATTTTGTGTTTTTCCCCCTTTAAATTTGAAATGTTAAATTCATCATAATGGGGGTTATTTTTGAAAATGTTAGGTTAAAGGTCCACCTAGGCGCCTCTTGGGTAGGCTCCATTTTTAGGTTAAATGGTCTATTTTTGCTCTTTTTGGGCTTTTTGGGGTTAACTTGACCCGTGCGGGTTTCGGACGCGACCGCCGCCACTGGCCGGGCGGCGGTACATGATCGCCGCCACTGTTCGGGGCGGTGGTTTGCGACCGCCTCCCTTAAGGCGGCGGTTCAAAACCACCTCCTTGCTCGGGCGGCGGTTTTCGACCGAAATGAAAAGAACTTGATTTTTGAGATTGCACTTGTATTTTCTTGCACTTCTATATGTTTTTATGACCTTCTTGGTATTATTCAGACACTAACTTGCTCTGTTTTGTGTGTTTTGGTTGTATGCAGGCGAGAGCAGAGTATATCAGATGGAGAGAGAGAGAGTGTGATTGGCTCTCGGGGTATTGGATGCCCTTTCTCAGGATGAGGAGGATACATTACAGAGGGCCGGCATATTGCGTATATCGCGCGTGCCCCATGTCACACCATCCAGTCACATACTTTGTGACTTATTTTCATATTGGGACGCAGAATCGGAACACTTTCCGATTGCCAGGGGTCCGTGGTGAGTGGACCATCACTTTGGAGGATGTCTACCGTATTTTGGGGTCCCGATCATCGGGAGAGACTCACACCAGAGGCGGCGGTCCGAGCACGAGTTGCACGGTGGCGAGCTACATGGGGATGCGGCCATCTCACGGGGTCGAAGAAGGGAGTGAGAGTTCGATCCATTCCTTCTTTGCCCATCCCCGTATTTCGACAGGCTATCATGGGGATCCTTGCCTCGAGGCTGATCGGGGACAAGGGAGGGGATACTTTACTATACTGCTGGGCCCCCATCATTGCACTGAGATAGAGGGCATGCCGGATATACGCACAGGGCGCGAGATATTTTGGGGACCACCTACAGCATGACTTATACGGGGTGGTCCGTTTGCGGAGACGAGTCGTTGAGCCACCCGACTCTAGTCATGAGTTGGGTGTATGAGCATTTTATTCCTTATGGCAGAGGGGTAGAGGTGGCAGACCCAGGGGCTGTGAGGGCAGCTAGATGGTCAGATATGTCGGTGCTTAGAGCACCTCACCAGCCCGTCGCCTCCTTACCACAGCGAGATATGGAGCGACAAATGCCAAACTTATGGCGGCATATGGGACGAGGAGACCCTTACATTGATCTCTGCTCCACCCACGGGGCAGCTTATCGACCGCGTGGGGCGGGTGGAGAGTACACCCTTTAGCGAGGTTCCTCGGCGATTGGCCTTCCATATGCGGGCATGCTTCCCCAGTGCACCCGATTTATAGATCGATGCGTGAGGCTAGAGGGGGCACTAGAGGCCGTGGTTGGGCAGTGATCACTCTGGCACTCCCATTGCAGCCGGGAGAGGGTAGTTGGGCTAGAGAGGGAGGCCGGTGCGCCTCGGGCACCTTTGCTTCAGATTTCCGCGGGTCTGCTCATAGCGGTGATGACCCATAGATATTGACTCCGATTCGAGGAGTTTACGGAGGAGGATCGGAGGAGCGAGACGGATGATAGCGATCTGAGTGGCATGACACTCGAGGGGATATTTTGTAGGCGGAGAGGCGAGTAGAGCGCGAGAGAGAGATACTCTAGTCTCAGAGGAGCCACTCTCCCAGGGCCATGGTGGAGAGGATGAGTCGGTTGCGGGGCATTATGTTGCTCCACTACGGGAGGCAGCCCCTCGGTCGGCGGCGGCATCCGCGGCGGGTGCGGCCCTGGCGATCCATCTTGGAGGCCGGTGATCGAGTAAGTATCATTATCCTCTCTTCCTTTGATGTTTGTTTAATTTAAGATTTGTTTTAATTGTTATCTCTCCTTGTGTTTTTATCTTGTATCTTTTAGCCTCTTGCTGGTTTCTAATTCGTTTTCTCCTTTGTTTGCAAAGGCGCTTGACGAGTGGCGGGATCTAATCCGCGGGGTATGCGATTCCTGATGATCCCCATGGATAAGACCCATGCGGAGCTATATGTAGATGTCGGGAGCCTTCGGTGCCGGTAGGCATGCAGCGTCTTCGCTCCATTTGGCACGTGGCCAGGATGGTGTCGACTCTCCGTACAGAGTTGGCAGGCTATAGGACAGCCGAGCGTCTTATGAGGAGCCATTCTCGTGGCGAGACCGCGGCTGCCCCTCGGGACCCTGAGCCCTCCGTGCATTCGGAGGCGGCGTGGCTGGAGTCCTGGCGGCGCGCACCTTCGGAGGGGTCGCGTAGGGGTTGAGAGACCACTTGGCTCCTATGTATTTTTTATTATAGATTCTTTTGTATATCACGGGCTCTTTGAGCGTTTTGACCATGCCTAGTGCATGATGGCATTGTATATAAACATTGATTATTTATATATATGCATTCGTTTTGGATCAAAACTTGTCACTCATGTTTTCCCTTTCTGTTTCCAGCTTCTTTGTGTATACTACGATGTATGTTTTATATGCTTTCTAGAATGTATGCAATGGAAAACAGATGATGCAAATGTTTGCTTTCTTTTTGTGTTTCATGATGCTGATACATGATAATGTAGATATATTGTGATTTTGAATCTTAGCTTCTGTGAGCAATTTGGATACCTCATGTTTGTTTTGGCAAAGTGATGAAAATAACAAATATGATGAACAGATAAACTTGCCCCACTCCTAACTCCACACAACCAGTAAGATGCGAGGGCTCATCACCAAGAGCCAGGAAGGGCGCAAGTTATGAAATATGGTGAAATGATAGTGATGAAAGACAGAAAGCTTTGGCGGAACCAAATTGGAAGCTCAAGCTTACTCCACTTGAGTGACTTCATAGTTTGGATCTGACTTGCTTGCGGTTTATCTAGACTTAGACCCGTAGATGGCCACATAGTAGACAAAATCGGGTTTTAGGATTTTTAACTCTTTTTGGAATTTTGAATATCTGATTCATTCGTTTTTGACTCAAAGTTTGAATAGTTTGTTTATGACCTTTTAACGTTTGCTTTGTCAAGAGGACCCCCTACACTTTGCCCCATGCTACTAGTAAGAAGCGTGGGTTTATCACCGTGGGCAAGGCATAGGCGAGTAAGGGCATTTCCATCCTTTCCCAACCCTACGTCACTAGTAAGAGACGCAAGCTCATCACCAAAGGTTGGTGGGGCAAGGAAATGTGTAAAATAAAATTTTCTGTTTAATCACTTTTTGACTTGTCTTTTTGAGTAAAATGTCAGTATATGCTTATTTCCAAAGAGATGTATATATGGGATAGATGTGACACCATGAAGCTTCAGAACGGACCATAGGCAAGACACCTATAAGAAGAAATCAAAGTGAGAACAAACTTGCAGATCTTGGTATGGTTACGTTAGGACTTCGTCATGTCTGATTTTATTTGATAAAAGATTCGAGAGATATTTGATGATATCGTGAAAATGGAGAGATATGATTAGAAATTTTTATGCCAACAACATCATGAGTTTGTAATGAATTGCTTTGAGAATAGACTCCTTGATCACAATTTGTGTAAAGCGAATGGACAAAATGATCCTAATTTATATGAAAATGCAATGTAGATAGCTATATAGGTAGCGTTAGCTGCTTATGCGTAGAAACGTTTGAGGTGCGGGGAATTATTTGTTTCGCCAAACTCCTCACCTTAACGTACATAAGAGGTAAGAGTAAGCACCATTTCCGTAGTCCTTCATGACTCGGTATGGGCCCAACCATTTGGGCGGAATTTCCTTCCTTCGCCGGTTTTCTTGTCGATCCATTTATCTAGTCTTAGAACTAGATCACCTTCGTATATATCACGTTCATAGACCTTTTTGTTATCTTGCCCGGCACATTCGGTCGGCATAAGCTCTATCATTGCTCGACATCTAACCTAGTTTCATCTAGGCTTTCTAGTTGGGAAAGAAGTGCTTCTTTGTAAGCGTCTTCATTTATGGATGGTAATGGGAAGTCGTCCTTAGGACGTGTTTTGTTGATGTCTCGAAAATCTATGCGAGATGCGTATCTTTCCATTCTTTTGAGAGCGGGAGCGATATTAGATACCCATTGGGAGTAATTGAGCGGCTTGATGAATCCTACACGAAGGAGTTTTATTACTTCCTCTTTTACCATGAGAGAGCTACTTTGGGCTTCATGGGTCTTGATTTTTGTTTAATTGGCTTTGCATCGATCTAGTAGCGAGGTTGTGCACCATGATGTAGGGTGCGACTCCCGTCATCTCCTTGTAATTAAATGCAAACGCCTTTTGATGTTCTTTGAGAATACAGTATGTATTTCCACTTCTTAAGGGTTAATGAAGAACCTAGTTTCAATATTCTTGGTTCATCTTTGTCCGATGTTGACATCGATTGTTTCTTCGATCAAAGAGGCGTTACCCTCTTGAACTCGGGTGGTCTTTGGAGGTAAATCTAGATCATCCCCATTTTCTATTGCGTATATGCTAGGTTCCGTTTGTGAGGAAGATCCGTTACGGGATTTCCGAAGTAGGAAGGCGAATGTGGAATCGGGGATAAATCTAGCATGTGATAGGAGAGATGTAGTCTTTGCATAGGCATTTAAGTAATCCAAAGTAGCCGCATCATTTCCAACATGGTCAGGATGGTAGATTCACTTACGCTTGAAAGAGGATTTGTCATTTTTTATCAATGGTTTGTCACGAATGGATCTTGTGTGAAGTGAGTATCTTTTAACTCATTGCTTGGAGTAAACGTGATCTTTGAGGTTCTTTATTGAATCGGCGAGAAGATTTTTCTCTCGGGATTGCTTGATGGATATAAAGTTAAACGCCTTGCTTAAATCTAATACTGACATTTTTGTAGAGTTGCAAATGTTCGGCTTTAGTTTCATATACTTGAAACTTGGTTTGTCACTAATTGCGAGTCTCCCAGGGACTCGATGTTATCAATACCAATTCTTTTGGCTAAGGTAAGGCCGAGGAGAAGGGCTTTGTACTCAGCGCCGTTGTTTGTACATTCAAAGTTTAATTTAAAAGCGAATGGGAGGACTTTCTCCTCGGGCGAAGTAAAATTATACCTGCCCTGCTCCATGCTGACATTTAGCTCCATCGAAATGGAGAGTCAATACTTAGCCGGGAGTATAGATGTTGGGGCATCTGTTGCGTTTGCGCACTCTACTTCTACCATCTGAGAGATCCTCTGTGTGAGGAACCAACACACAGGAAAATCCATGCCCTCTTGAATCGAATGGTAAGAACATTGGTGAATCTTGTTCTATCGATTCAGCGATTTTCTCGGTAGTCCCTAATGATCTTGTTTCTTTAGTTTTACCTTTAGGGGTTGGAATTGTTTTGGATATCTTTGGTAGTTTCAAGATCGTCGTAGGTATCGACTTTTCCTCGGCTTTGGGTCGGAGGGTTTATTAAGTTGGTTTGTTGGAAGTTCAAGTTAAGTGCACCCCTGGTCTTTTCTTTAAATCAGCTAGGTGCAAATCGAAAGGTTTTGGATCGCCTTTGGCTCAAATACCTTTCCTAGATACGAGAATCTTACTTCTTGAAATAAAGTAGAAGGGATTGCCTTCATTCGATGTATCAAGTCGGTAGAGGATCATATTATAGTTAGTTTCCCGATCTATAATATAAAACTCGGTCAAGATGGTTTTGGGCCCTAAGGTGACCGGCGGTATTATAGTTCTATCGAAGTGGCTTTAGGCTATCATAGCCTCTCGAGGTATTTCGTGTAGTGGAGCGATTTGTTTCTCCATATCCAAGTTTTGGAGGAAGAGAAAGGGACTATGTTAGCTGCTTTGACCCCATCGTCAACCATTGCCGTTTTACATAGTTATTATAAACCCACACTTGCAAGTGTAAAGGTGGGTCACCTCGGCGTGCGATCTCGGCATCTGTGGGCATTTACTTATTTGAAGATGAATTCAACATCCTTGTCCGGCTGCCCGGAGGTGGATATCAAAATCTCGTGATTTACTTGTGTTTCGGGAGGTGGAGTGATGTTAATTAGATGGCCTAGACCTAATGCTACTAAAAAGAGCAGCTCTGTGAGGGGAGAGTTCTTTAGTAAGTCCAAAAATGAAATGTGTGAGAAGGTCTTTGTTAGGTCACTAATTAAATCATAGGCATCGATGGGTTTTCAACTATTTCTTGACTCTTATCTGTCTCGCGAGATGACTTGGGCTCGGTTGAGAGAAATACTCTCGTGTTCTTGTTATAGCCGATAGGTAGTTCGGCGTCTAATTCTACCAAACTAACTATCTTGGGTCTTGGTTGAGCTCCCAGCTTGTGGCGCTTATTGTGGATTTAATGAAGTCGAGGCTTCATGATCATTGTTTCCGTCATTGCACCTTTGTTTGTTCGGTTGGATTCATCCTATTGCCATCATGATTTGGGAGTGGATCATTAAAGATCTTTGGGGAGCATTCGAGGGAAGCGCCCTGCGAGCGTATTTGGTTGTGATGAGACGGGATCTGCCAAAAACAAGTCTGTGAAGAACTGTCTTTGTTCTTCTGGCAAGCGTTGCATAAATTTATTGTAGTCACGACACGTTCTAGTATCGTGACCCTGAATTTTATGGAAACCACAATAAGAATTGGGGTTGTAATTCCCGTTTTGTTGGTTTGGTGTGTATTGTGGCCTAAAATTCCGATCAAACTGTTGCCTATTAGGACTAAAGTTTTGGAATTGTTGTTTCTGGTTTTGACTTTGGTTTTGGTAACCAAATGAGTTTTGGCTTGGCCCTTGTATGGGATTTCGCCATTGTTGTTGTTGTTGTTGTTGTTGTGGATGGTTAAAATCCACTGTATTGATTATCGGGGTAAAGTTGTTGTTTCGTTGGTTGTTTGTTTGTGATGGAGCATTAACAACATTTACCCTCTTGGGCTGGTCGGTTACCCCATCCGTTGTTACCCCACGATTTTTGTTAAGGATTTTGGGTCCTTGATTGACATTTGTGGTAGTTGTAGTGTTTTGAGTGGAGGTGATTAACCTCCCGTTTGTTCCATATGTCTTACGACCACTATCTATCATTGCTTGATCTATTCGCTAGAGCGCTCTCAAGTACTTCATCATAAGTCCTTAGTGGGAACTTGGACTTCTTCCTTCACCTCCTCTTTGAGAGAATGAAGGAATAAATCGCATAGTTCCATCGATCCATGTTTGGAGCACTTGGCGATGAATAAGAAGCGTATGCCACCTCTGGATGAAATGGGTGACAGATTCGTTGTGTTCTTGTTTGATATGCAAGAATTCCCTGATTCCTGTTCTCAATAGTTTGTTCATGTCGAAGGCTTTGATGAACTCTGACACGAGTTGTTTAAATGAATGTATGGAAGCCTCAGGTATTCTATAATACCAATCGAGAGCGATGCCTTCCAAGGTTTTGGGAAATATTTTAGCAACCACCCCATCCCAAGGGAGTAATTCTCGTATGGCTGTAGCGTAAGCTTTGATATGTGCGTTTGGATCTCCCTCACCCTTGAACTTGGGAAAATCAGGGAGAGGTCTTGGAAGCATGACACTTCGTATGGTGAAATCTAAGGGTTCCTTTAGATATTCTGAATAAGTCCCTATCGCATAGCTTTCGACCATTGATGGTGGTTCTTTGAGGAGTGGTGGTGGGATAGGTTGTTGATACGGTGCAGCGTATGTGTTGGCGAGGGGGCATAGGGAGGTCCCTGCGTTTGAGCAAACATCTTAGGGAGAGAGAGAACATATCTCCTTGTGGTGATTTAGAGTATATGTTTAAGTAGGATGGGGTATTGTCGAGGAACGGATTGTTTGACACTAGGCCAGGAAGAATAGTGTTAGAGATGATAGGCCTTGTTGGCGTTTGTTGTGGATATTGAGGAGGCATGCCTAACGTGCCTACTCCGTAAGAGATCTACTTGGCAGTGGTATGGAGGATTGGAATTTCTGTTTGTATGAACGGAGAATTTTGACTTGCTTGAGCCAGTTCTAACCCTCTCACTCTTTCTACTAACGTTGAAATGACTTCATTTGGTGAAGTCACGGCACTTTTCCTGAGCGGCGTTTGTTGTATACCTTGGTGTTGTATAGGTACGTGATATCCTGTCATAAACTGATCGCTATCTTGCCAAGTTTCTCCAAGAATATTTCCTGTATGCAGTGGCATAGAGGTATTTTCTTGAAAAGAGATTTCGGGTTGTATTTGTAAACCTCCTATAGGTGGGTACATTCCCCGGGAGCGTTGTTCACTCTAGGATAACGTGTTTGATTGTCCATCATCTAAGACCGGGTATGGATCGATTGCCTACTAATTTGTAGTCGAGTAGCATTTGAGGAGGCGAACCAGATTCTCATGGTAAGCGTCATATTGTTTGAACACTGAAGGCTCTGTTTGTTGGGTTCGAGGGGGTTGATCTAACTCCTCGGTTTGAAAAGATGAACTATATCTGATTCTTGGGGTTTGTGTTGACAGTGATTAGTTGAATAGTTGTCGCCCCATATTGAGAGTGAGGGTGATGATTGCCTATTACATTGGGCGTAGTATGCCTCGAGACCCAGAGAGTGCGCCATATGCATCGAATCCGACATATTCGGGGTATATGAATACCCGCAGAATAATGGGAAGAAGCGAAGGTGATTTATGAAAGGAAGCGTGATATTATATGACTCAGGACGAGAAAGTAGGAAGTTTTACGTTAGCTTTCACTAATTTCGTTTTGTTCACGTCGGGTTCACCAATTTTGTACGCCGGAAAAGTGACAGGCGAGCTTGAGAATCTACAAGTGACTCTTCCGCGTACCCGACCTCTCGAGGTCGTGCCGAGACAGCCGGTGGGGGTAGAATATGCGTTGGATTCAGACAAACTAGTTAGGCAGTCTAATGTCTTCGACACGCACTAGTGGAATTTGCGAATCTAAGGCAAAGAAGGCCCTTCTAACTTGGAGTGGTGTGATAGATCGATCGCGAGGATGAGTGCTCGAAGGCTCAATCAATATCGAGCTCTGGCGTGATTCGATCTATGGGTTGCGGAATACGTGGAAAATGACCTGGGATAGTTTCGTGTATATCTCCTGATAAGGTCATATGGTGGATGATGAATATAATTTGACTCTACGGATGATTTTACGGCCTAGTCGAGAATTCCCTAACCGTTAGCCGTGATATCTAGTAAGGACAGGTTGTTCGATGATGATAGGTGGAAGTGGAGTGGACTGGAATACCGGTGTCGTAGGTTAGTGTCATATATCTAATTTGACACGATGGATTCGTTGGGTTGGGATTTGTGGGTCACAACCATAGACTCTCGGTTGTTGTGGTCTGTTATGGTCATATATGTAGAATCAAGTTCTAATCCCTAGTATCCGGTAATAGTATGCTTTCTCGAAACACATGTTTAGAACCAATAGTTGTGCGATCTTCTCAGAATACCTTATAGGCGTTCTTGCAACTGGATTCTTAAGCTGGTATCTATATCTACGAGGGTGTCTCCTGCGTCTGGTTGTGGAACTAAAGGATCACACCCGAATGTTTGTTCTCTTCGAATCCTTCTACAGTCATGTGGATATTTTTCCTAGTGCAACCTGTAGTTTGGCTGACTTGACCAAAATGTATGTGCTTGGTCGTCTTCTATGTTTAATCCTCTTAACTGAGATCTGACCTGCTGGAAATCTGTTGTTGTTTGGAAGACTTGTATCCTGAGATTTAAGTGATATCGATTATTATTGTATGAGGTTTGGTTGAGGCACGATTGGCTTGAAAATATATTCACTGGGCTCTTGAGGTCCCGTGATTGTCATCGAAACAAAATGCAAATCTAATGTAATGAAACAAATTATAATAAAGTGAAATAAATTTCTAGCATATATAACTTTATTTTGTAAATGATTTAAATGAATTTAAGAAAGAAAACTATTTAAAGCGTTTAGAATTAATAACTAAACTAATAATTTAAAACAGAAAAATAATAGAGTGTAGCTATTTTTGCTAATGCGATTTTGTAGAATCTATTCTAAAATAAATAAAAAGCGACTTGTCTAATCTATTGCCAAGATTCTCGATCCTACCTCGGAAGTGAGGAGTGAATCATAGTTTCTAGAAACTATCAATCCCACTGACTTCCCGTGCAATATCGAGAATAAAATTAATGAAATAAAGCGATTAACTACTCTATTTGATATGATTCTAACTAGAACTTTGAAATTTAAAACACGGATTCCAGAAACGGTGGCGAATCCGATGGTGTGTGTGATCTCGTCCCCTCGGTATGATCTCCTCGTTCTTTCGTGTTCACGTGGATCCGAGGAAAAGCGTGTAATCTTGCTCGATAGGAGTAGATGTTGGGCAAGGACAGCTTAGAATGCGGAGGCCGAAAATGCGAGTAGGAGAGGGATAGCGCAAGAGTACTGAGCTTGGCTTATGCGATTCCTAGCGGGATTTTACTCGAGCCATGCTGACATGACGACCGAGAACTTTAACTATCCTATACGAAGAGCAAAACCTGACTTTAATGGCTTCCTAAGCTATTCGGTTCCAATAGATTGGATAAAATAAAGACACTTTGCTTGCACTGAAGTTGGATATGTGGCTTACCAACAGCAATTTGAATAAAGCTAACCGGGCATATAATGAATTGAACTAAGAACACGAGATACGATGAAAGCAAATCTCTGAGAAAGAGAAACTTAGAGGCAAGCTTAATTGGATTTGAATGAGATGGCAAGCCTTTGCACTTTGCACAAGATGGAGTGCGTGGCTTACTAACGGTTGAACAATACTATCTAAACATGCAAGGAATTAACACTATGGCTCTAAACAGAATAAAAGACTAAAATATGAGAATCGAGCATGAAATTGAATGAGGGCGAGACCATTTGCTTATGCACAAGCCATGCATTTATAGGAATTCAAATCACTAAAGACCAAAACCAAATGGAACTCCTAAACAATAAACAAAGGAAAAACACTATTCCGAGGGACCAAAAACATAAATGCATGCTCAAGTCGGCAAGAAAAGCTGGTGAATCATGATATTTCACGCGAGTCGCATCAAAGAACGTTACGGAAAAGCGCGCTTGCAGGACCGCGCACGAGTAGGGCGGGCGGTTCTGGGACCGCCACCCTAATCGAGGCGGCGGTTTTCAATCCTTTGAAGGACAAAAGGCCAAGGAAAGAAGAAAAAGGGGGAAAACAAAGGGCGCGGGGCTAAGCGGGGCATGCGGGATGTTAACGCATACTCGAGGGATTTTCGAATCTCGAACACCTTGCGAGAAACTGTATCATCATTGGGGCACTTGTTATTGCACCAGTTCAGCGTCTGATACCTTAAAATTTTGAGTGCGTCTGATGACTAATCACCTCGGAGTCTTGTCGGGAATGCATTGATTTAAGAGTGATCAATATGCCCTGGGTTGCCTTACTCACGTAGTAGTGCGGTTTGGAAGCGAGGGCTTTTTAGCCTCGATGTTGGTACTCGCCCAAGCCTCCCGGGAAGATCACTCACTCACCTTACAAGGTAGGATATTGATAGATCTAAGAACCCTATCTCTCTCTAATTTATTTTTTAAAATGCGCCATATTAGATCAATTGTAATTGGGTACATGTTCTATCTCGATGTAGATGTCAATCTGCACCATCTACTGAGCCGATTGTGATGAAAAAGTCACTTCTCCTTTTGTCGATGGTCCAAAAGTTTATATAAGTGGTCCATTTAAGGGTTGGAAAAACCTTCCCAATAGTTAAAGAAAATTTTTTCTATATGAACGAGCAAAAACACATTTCCCCATTTGCAGAGTTAGTGGGCTTATTTACATGGTAGGAGTATTAGAGTGATCTCAAGTCATTGATGTTTTCCTTTAAGGGTTGACAACTTTTATATATAGTGCAGTTTCGGTTCATCACGAGATGGCAGCTAAAAATTTAATCACTTTCCCCTTGGATCAAAGATTTTTAATAAAGGAGTAGTTTTAAGGCCAAAAGGTAATACCTTCCATTCATCTGTCTTCCGGTACTACAAAAAGTTGTTTTATAGGTATCTTGGTTTTAAGAAAATTTGTCGAGAATCTACTTTTGAGGTCGAACTTCTTTGTAGATCTTGAACCTTTGATTCTTGTAAAGCGAGATCATCTTTTGTAGGAATTGGATCTTTATCTTGCAGAAATAAATTTGTTAAAAGGTTTATAATCAACAACTAACCTCTTTTTAATGCAGAAATTTACTTCTTTTATTTATTTACGTAGAAGGCAACACATGACCATGGAGAGTTAGATTCTTGGATAAAGCCCTTGCTTAATAGCTTCTTTATCTCTTCATGGCACTCCTTTCTTTCGGAGAGGAATCATTTCTTTGTGATGTGCTCTTAACTTTGGGACACTTTTTTTTCTTCTTTATCTTTGACTATTTGTAGATCAAGTGAGCAGGACATGCTTTTTCTAGAAACAAAAGCATGAGGATTATCGAGAACAAAAATCCTTTTTGATCTTTGCAATAATTTCATCAATATTGGTTTTACAAAGAGAAATGGATTTATGAATCCATTCATGACTAGACTCTTTCTTATGAATAGGTAAAGGGACAATAGTGCGGAAGGTATATTTTTTAGGAATTCTCACATCGAGATTGAATAATGAAATATGGTCTTTACGAAACTAAATGTACCACAATTAGAAGAGCATTTACACCTATGAGATAGTCATAAGAAATCATGTTATGTTGATAGAATTTGAGTTTTGTAAAATCTTCTATTTTTACGGGGATTTCACCCACATACCTAGAGACAATCTCTTTCTTATCAAAATGTATTTTCAAATAAGTTTCTTCCCAACAATATGGAGGAATTGCCATAGACCTAATCATACTAATGTCTGCACCAGTATCAATCATGGCATCAAGAGAATAAGGCTTGATGTGAGGGATGCAGATGGTAATAGTTATAAAAGGATTTTGAGTACAACTTATAGTGCATACCTCTGGTTCAGGTTCAGTGGCAGATACTCCTTTTTGTGCTTCTTGTAGAAGAATTTTTGATAAGCTTCTTCTAATTCCTCTTCATCCTCTATCTTTTTGTTGTCTCTTTCTTCCTTAGTAATGAGTTTCTTATATTCATCTGTAGCTTTAGAAATGACCTTTTGGAGGAATTCAATTTTGCTTCTCCTCCATGATCTTATCATATTTGGATCGGGGGTGGTGTTATTGGAATAGCAGATTGGAGTTGGTTTTGGTAAAAATCTTTATTCATTTTCTTTTCGGGAAGAGAAATGAAAAGTTTCTTTGAGGAGATGTAAAACCTCTCCCTCTTCCTCTCCATGCTCCACCTCTTCCTCTTTGAGGAATTTGTCTTTAATGACGAACTCTTTCTTTGTAAAGGTGGCACGATTGGTGTTGGAGAGAATGGTTCTTGAAGAACAAAACAAATCTTCTTCTTCTTGTTGGCTTTTAATCTTTCTTTCTTGCTCAAGCTGATTTTTCTTTGGAAATATTTATTTTCCAGTTCTCATTTATTCTGCAGAAAGATTTTTCTTGTAGTGTTCGGGAGGACAATCCTCATATTCACTCTGCGAAACATGGCGCTTCATAAGAAGATCGCGAGATAAAGGTGCTTAACGGATGAGGAAAGTTAGCATTCATATTAACCCTTATAATAATATTTACAAAAGAGGGCAAAGAATCATATCCTGAATTAGTACTATCACGTATCGAGAATGCGAATCTTTGTCTGATGTTGACTTGGAAATTATCCATAGAGGCGATAAGAAATGTCGGAAGAATAGCTATATGTATCATGACGGACGGATAATAATTTTCTTTGTGATACCCTTAGGCTGAGGGTATTTATGTTTGTTTTCCTTTATCGAGAATCTTTTTGAGGACATTTGTTAGCATAATGTTTTCCTTTCTGAAATAAAGCAAGTAGGAGTAAACCTTTTTTTTTTCCTACATATTTGTTTTTAGGAAAACAAATTTTTAAAAGGCTTTTAAATGCGAGAAGAATGCTCAAAATTTCTGTATTTCTTATACTTCTTATATCGACCCTTCCCCTTTGAAAACGAACATTGTTTACAATTTTTTTTATGGGACTATTACGCTTATCACGGCCCAAATGGGTCGATTGAACATATGGCAAAATTTATGACCCAAAGATCTCTCATTTTCTTGGCTTCTTTTCTTTCCATTTTTTTACGCATAATCTAGCATTGGTATTGTCTATTATTTGATTTATTGCGCCAAAGCTCAATTCATCTAGATTCATACCATGCATATTGTTTTTGTATTCGGTAGAGAAATAAGGAGGAAAAGATTCAACATATCTCAATCTCATAGTAGCATCATGGATATTACTATAATTGTAGTATAGTTTACGCATGTAACTGCTGGTATTCCTTTATTCTAGACATATCACAAAGTCTAACTCTAAGAAATAATGAAGTATTTAGAATTTTATTGTCTTCAACATCACCGATAAATTCTTTTATTATAGTATGATTAATCCCATAAAACCACTTTGTAGGATTGCAGACTGATGAGGAACAATATCCCACCATTCTTTGATTATTCCTACAAATCCATTTGCTATGGCTGAAGCTATTGCATGGGGATCTTTTTTGTACATTTCTAACTGAGAATTTCCCCATCCTATCATGCCATGCACCATTTCCTTTATTTCATCTATAGATCTGCATTCTAATTTGTACCAGTTTGGCTGTAGAGTTTGTACTCTAGCCATTCCTTGTAGAGGTTCAGGTTAGGATTTGATGTTTCTCCTAAAATCATGCCTTGACTTCCTCTAGTTTAATTTTTACCATGCTATAAACTTCTTATCATCTTTAAAAAATAAAGATTATATTGAGCTAAGATTTGCTTATCTTTGCTTGGTTAAAGATGAACTGCGAGTTCGGAGACTTGCTTCCATGATCTGATATTAGACCCGATCACCTTTTTGAACTTTTTGGTATTCTCAAGATTTCTTCAATCTATGGAGTTATGGTGAAAAGAACTAAGCGTAATTTGTGCAAGAGATCAATCTCTTGATACATCTGTTCATTAAATTCATGTACTTGTGACAGGCTAGACTCTACCATCTCCTGGGTAGATCTTAACTTAGATGCCATATCACTCTTTATACTAGCTTGTATGATCAGACGGGCCAATTTGAACAATATCCACTGACATTACGAGTAATGACTTTAGGAACCTCAGAAGAAACTATTCTATGATTATGTTGTACAAGACTCTCTACTCTTTTTACAAATTTATCCACATCATCAATTTTTGAATTTAACAAATGAAGAGCACCTGATACATCTCCCTTCTGGTTAAGCTCAATTGCTTTGAGCGTCTTTTCCATTTCGCCAATATAGACACCTGAGATTGTAATCTGTCATGGACATTTTTTACGGCGTTATTTGTCGATTTAACATTTTGAAGACAAAAGGGTCATCTATCTGTCTATTGTTCTTTGATACCAGAAGACAACTTTACGAGGCGATGCGGGGACAAGACCTCAGAACTTTCTAGAGCAGGAAAAGAATAAGAACTAGGAGATGCTTTTGAGGCCATGCTAATGGTAGGACCATTGCTAGGCACATATTTTTGTTTTATTAATTGCTCACAATCATTGCACCATAGGAAATCGGTGTTTGGATCATGAACAAGACTATTGTGGTGCGCTCAAAATGTTTGCTCTTTAGCGGAGTTTCTTTAGATGATGACTCTCCTAAAGAAAAGAATGAACTATTGGACTGTACATAACTGCTTCTAGGCAAAGAAGAAATAGAACTCTTAGATCTAAATGATAATGTTACATTATTTTTGATTCATTGACAATCGTTGCATTTTCAAGCTTACGCTGGCTGGACTGCAAGAATTTCTTGGACAGGGTCCACTCCTTTGGCACTTTGATTTGTGACCAAGATATTAGCTTTGGCTCTATTTTCTCGCTTTCTATATTAACGTGGCTCACCACACTGCTGCCCTTGGAAATTCCATGCTTGACTGTAGGATGCATGGTATTTACAAGTCTATAGATGACTTTGTAATGTATAGCTAAGGGCAGGCACCAGGACGCATATTAAGACCAGTTGTAGCCAAATGAAGCTTTAAGACTTCTTTCAACAAATCATCCTTGGTCAGACTTACAGGATAATTCGGGTATACTTAAAGGATATGGGTCCATTATGAAGACCAGTCTGTATGGCTGCTAACAAAGAATCTTTGAAATTATCAAATCTAAAATCCATTAAATAACAAAGGACGGAGTCATTTAAACCACGACGGAACAAAGGGGTAATACCTAGTTGTACGTAACCTATATGGGCAAACTTATAAGTGTTTTGTTTTTTGAGAGATTTTATATCAGCAAGATCTATTAAAGGAATATTATACTCGCTAGAAAAAGACTGAGTAACTTGGATAACAGACTCACGGGTTTTATACACAGTACTAGCCATTAAATGAAAGCGAAACCTTAGAATAAACACGATCGTATGGAATTTTGGGTAACTTCCAGTACGTGAGGATTTGACTCTTCTTGCATGTTAATTGCAAAATTTACGGGAAAGACATCAGCAAGACTAACAAGATCTTGTTCTACTCCTTGTGAAAAAGCTGGGACGACCTTCAGATGCCATTTTAAATTATTCTTGACGAGCGAAAGCGACTACGGCGGGACTTACGGTATCGGACTGCAACCTAAACTGCGCTCAACACGGTGACTTACTTGCGGGAGTCTCGCCTCTTTGCCTGACTTACATTGTATCAACTCGATTTCACAGATAGAATATGAAAAGATCGTAAACCAAACTTTCAACAAAGATTTTGAAAACAAGAACTTATGCAATAAGAATATTTATATGAAAAGAAACTTCTGACGACTCGATACCACTCTTAAAAGGATCGAAATACAATATAAGAAGCGAGTTAACCAAAGAAAAATCAGACTTACAAAATAAACTTAGACTTACAAAATACTTTATCTCTTGACTCAAGCTCTCTAAATCTTTTATATTTCTCCGATGTAGTGAATGAAGCTCGAATCCCTTATTTATAGGAATTGAGTAGCTTTTCGGCGGAGAGGCAGGAAACCTATAAACCTCTGACACAGAAACCAGTAACGCACATAAATAAGGGATTCGAGTTTCATTCATTACATCGGAGAAATATCAAAGATTTAGTAGAGCTTGAAGTCAAGAGATAGCAAGTATTTTGTAAGTCTAAGTTTATTTTGTAAATCTGAGTTTTCTTTGTGTTAATCGAATGCTTCATATATTGTATTCGATCCTTTGAAGAGTGGTATCAGATCTAGTTGTAAGTTTCTTTTAATATAAATATTCTTATTATGCAAGTTCTTGTTTTCAAAATCTTTCTTTGAAAGTTTGGTTTCTGATCTTTTCATATTCTATCTGAAATCGAGTTGATCTGACATAAATCGAGGCGAGAGGTGAGACTCCCATGCAAGTAAGTCATTTGTGTTGTGCTTAGCGATTTAAAGGATTGCGTCGATACCGTAAGCCTGGCCAGTAAAGTTGCTCAAATCGATAACGATTTAAAATGGCATCTCGAAGGTCGATCCCCATTTTCTTTGAAGGAGTAGAACAAGATCTTGTTAGTCTGGCGATGTCTTTCGTAAATGCACGGATTGACATGCGAAGAGTCGAATCCTGCCGACTGAAGTTACCAAAAATTCCTTATGATCAGGTTTATTCTAAGGTTTCTGCTTTTCATTTAATGGCTAGTACTGTGTATAAAACCCGTGAGTCAGTTATCCAAGTTACTCAGTCTTCTTCTAGTGAGTATAATATTCCTTTAATAGATCCTGCCGATATAAAATCTCTCAAAAACAAAATACTTATAAGTTTGCCCATATAGGTTGTGTCCAAATAGGTATTACCCCTTTGTTTCGTCGTGGTTTAAATGCCTCGATCGCTCTTTATTTAATGGATCTTAGATTTGATAATTTCAAAGATTCTTTGTTAGCGACCATACTGACCCTGTCTTCATAATGGACCCATATCTTTGAAGTATACCCTAATTATCTGTAAGTCGACAAGAATGATTTGTTGAAAGAAGTATTAAAGCTTCATTTGGCTATTTGGTCTTAATACGCGTCTGGTGCATGTCCTTTAGCTATACATTCAAAGTCATCTATAAACTTGTAAATACCATGCATCCTGTAGTCAAGCATGGAATTTCAAGAAGGCAGCAATGACATGGTGAGCCGCATTAATATAGAAAGCGAGAAAATAAAGCGAGCTAATATCTTGGTCGCAAATCAAAGTGCGAAAAAGTGGACCTGTCAAGAAATTCTTGCGATCGGTAGCCTAAGCTTGAAAATGCAGCAGTGTCGATGAATCAAAAAATAATGTAACATTATCATTTAGATCTAAAGTTCTATTTCTTCTTTTCTGAAAGCGATTGCATGCGATCGGCGATTCATTCTTTTCTTTAGGAAGTCATCATCTAGCAGACTTTGCTTAAAGAGCAAACATTTTGGCGATCCGCACAATAGTCTTGTTCATGATCAAACATTGATTTCTATGGTGCGATGATTGTGAGCAATTAATAAAACAAAAATATGTGCTGCTGATGGTCTACCATTAGCGTGGCCTCAAAAGCGTCTCCTAGTTCTTATACTTTTCTGCTTTAGAAAGTTCGAGGTCTTGTCCTCATTAGTCTCGAGAAAAGCGTCTTCGGTATCAAAGAGCGATAGGTGACGGCATAGACCCTTACGAGTCTTGAAAATGCTAAATTGGACAAATAAAGTTGTAAAAAATGTCCATGACGATTACTGATCTCGAGGAGTCTATATTGGCGAAATGGAAAAACGCTGAAACAATTGAGCTTAACGAGGAAGGAGATGTATCGAGAGCTCTTCATTTGTTAAATTCAAAAATTGATGATGTGGATAAATCTGTAAAAAGAGTAGAGAGTCTTATCAACATAGTCATAGAATAGTTTCTTCTGAGGTTCCAAAAGTCATTACTCAGAATGTTGTGGATATTGTTCAGCCCCTTGTTGACCATACAGTTAGTATAAAGAGTGATATGGCATCTAAGTTAAGATCTACCGAGAGATGGTAAGTCAGCTATCACAAGTACATGAATTTAATGAGCAGTGCATCGAAGATTGATCTTATGCGAGGATCGATTAGTTCTTTGCCAGTCATAACTCCACAGATTGAAGAAATCTTGGAGAATACCAAAAAAGTTGAAAAAGGTGATTGGTCTAATATTGTATCATGGAAGCAAGTCTCTGAACTTGGAGGTTCATCTTGACGGCGGCGTAAGCAAATCTTAGCTCAGTATAATCCTTTATTTTTTAAAGATGATAAGAAGTCTATAGGCATGGTAAAAATTAAACTAGAGGAAGTTGAAGGCATGATTTTAGGAGAAACATCAAATTCTAAGCCTGAACCTCTACAAGGAATGATTAGAGTACAAACTCTTCGAACTGGTACAAATTAGAATGCAGATCTATAGATGAAATAAAGGAAATGGTGCATGGCATGATATGATGGGAAAATTCTCGATTAGAAATGTACAAAAAAGATCCCCATGCAATAGCTTCAGCCATAGCAAATGGATTTGTAGGAATAATCAAGGAATGGTGGGATACTGTTCCCCATCAATCTGCAATCCTACAAAGTGGTTTTATGGGTTTGACTGCTGCTATAATTAAAGAATTTATTGGTGATGTTGAAGACAATAAAGTTATGAATACTTCATTATTTCTTAGAGCTAGACTTTGTGATATGTCTAGAATAAAAGAATATCAATGTTACATGCGAGAAACTATACTACTGATTACAGTAATATTCATGATGCTCTTACTTATGAGATTGAGATATGTTGAATCTTTTCCTCCTTATTTCTCTCTAAATACAAAAACAATATGCATGGTATGAATCTAGATGAATTGAGCTTTGGGCGTAATAAATCAAATAATGACAATACCAATCTAGATTATGCGAAAAAAATGGAAAGAAAAGAAGAAGAAAAATGAGAGATCTTTGGGTCATAAATTTTGCCATATGTTTGAATCGACCCATTTGGTGTGATAAGCAGAATAGCCCCATAAAGAAAATTGTAAACAATGTTCGTTTTCAAAGGAAAAGTCGATATAAGTATAAGAAATACGAAATTTTGAGCATTCTTGCATTTAAAAGCCTTTTAAAAAATTTGTTTTCAGAAAAACAAATATGTAGGAAAAAAAAAAAGGTTTACTCTACTTGCTTTATTTCTGAGGAAAACATTATGCTAACAAATGTCCTCGAGAAAGATTCGATAAAGGAAAGCAAGCGTAAATACCCTTGCGGTTAAGTATCATGAGAAGAAAATTATTATGCAGTTAGTGATACATATAGCTATTCTTCTAACATTTCTTATCGGTCTTCTATGGATAATTTCCAAGTCAACATTATACAACATTGATTCCGGAAGCATTGATAGTACTAATTCGAGATATGATTATGCTAACTTTCCTCATCCGTTAGCACCTTTATCTGTTGATCTTCTTAGCAAGCGATTTACGGCTTAAATCGAGTGAATATGAGGATTGTCCTCACTGGAACACTACAAGAAAAATCTTTCTGCAGAATAAAGTCGAAGAAGCTGGAAAATAAATATTTCCAAAATCAACTTGAAGCGAAAAAGAAAGATTAAAAGCCAACAAGAAGAAGAAGATTTGTTTTGTTACGAAGAACCATTCTCTCCAACACCAATCGGGCCACCTTTCCAAAGAAAGAGTTCGTAAAAGAGAAATTCCTCAAAGAGGAAGAGGTGGAGCATGGAGAGGATGAGGAAGAGGTTTTACATCTCCTCAAGATGGCGACCATGATGGTGACGGTCGAGCTCAATTATCACCATATACTTATTTGTCTTCCCCTGTTGAATCATTAGGTGATGTCCTCGATAGTAGAAGTTTTTAATTAATGGTCGTAAGTTGAGTAAATCCTATCTCTAATTGTGGGAGAAAGGGCTTCCATATTTGCACCATGTTACCTTAATGGTCACAAAGTTAGTGGTGCACTGTGAGCCAAATTCATGCTAGAAATGTTAGACTTTTAGATGTCATAATCTCATAATTAGAATCTTATTTTGGGAAAATGGGCTTCCATACCTTTGTGGATGGAAAATGTTTATGAATAGTTTTGTCATACGGGATTTGCATGCGATAGAAGTCAATTTATATTGATTGATGAGTTCTTTTTAGGTGATCTATTTTATTTTATTTATTTATCTATCTTACTGATCTCAATCTCACAATCTCTAAATCGGAATCATCTTTTTTGGGAAAATGGGCTTCCATGTATTACGGATGAAAAATATTTTAGCAGGTTTTTGTCTAGACTCTAGAGTTTAGGCAAGGGATTTGCATGCCAATAGAAGTCAATTTATATTGGTGATGAATGCTTTTCTTTCTTACCTATCTTATTTCTTCTCCATGAGAAATGTTGCGAGGGGGAGGAACATTGAGATCAATCTCTGTATTTTCCAAGGTCCACCAAACTATTGAATAAAAAAAAGAGATTTGTTTGCATGTGAGCACTCGTCTAAATCGGAATCAACAATCTAGACAAGGACTTCCATCTTGACAAGGATATTTAGCATGTAATTTCTACTTTTCTAGATGATGATATTGTTTATCTGGGCGGATCATGTAAGTATTTTGTTTATAGATACGAAGGTGCCTTCTTGTGATTATTAAATGATTTACATTTGAAAATTGATCGAACTTAGCACACTAATGACTAGCTGAAGGAATACCATTTAGACAAACAAATTGATCATATATTTCTTCTCATTAGCCATTAGCACTAAATATCATTGCAAGATTGGATAGACAAAGATTTGTAGAGCGTGAACTACGAATAATTTTGAGAAGGATGCATGTCTTCTTTTAGGAAACGAAAAAAGTAAGGGAATGTTAAATGCAAAAGAGAATGATGGGGTCTATTATATATGTTTTGTGCACAGAAGGGAGCGTGAACTTTGAACAATTTTGAGAAGGATGCACATCTTCTTTTAGGAAACAAAAAAATTCAGGGAATGTTAAATACAAAAGGGAAATGATGGGATCTATTGTACATGTTTTGTGCTAGAAGTGAAAATATATCGTTTTTTCATATTCCACAATCCAAGAAAGATTTTATGTTTTCATCTAAATCTTGAAGAGGACTTGATTACAATGAGATTCAATATACTTACTAAAATAAGAACTTGAAATTAATACATACATAAAGCTTCCACAAACTATAATTGCTTATGTATGTGGATTCCTGAAATTACTGAGTCATTTAGAATTGTGCCTTCACAAGTGTAAATTATAATACCGAACAATGGGGAATTTGATCCTTGCATTTACCTTTATATACATTGTATTTGCGGTGTATCAAGTTCGGTCAACAATTTACATTAAACATAACTACATATTCTTCTTATATATACTTGTAGTCCTTACCCTAAAGTGGATTGAGGTGGAGGAGATTTTGGCTATCTATGGCTTTTATATGCCATATGTTTTGTGCTGACATGCTTGTAAACCTTTTCGCATTTCAATTTACTAGAATGACTTTCAAACCTATATCCCATGCATTCAATACATTCCAATTATTGATATTTGTTAGCTTATTGATAGATTATAATCTTCAAACTAATCAAATGAATTATAATCTTCAAAACAATAAGCCTAATTATATTCTTCGAGTTGAAACGCTCCTTTTTCATAACCAAATTAAACATCATTCAATTGACAACCTTGAAGTTGGAAAATATAAAATGAAAAAAATACAATGTATGTTTGGTAGATAATTACTCTCTTGTCCATCTTTTGGGTTTGCTCAATTTTCGATGAGTGTTCTTGCATTGCCTTCCTCTTTGTAATTGCTCCAACTTAAAATTTAAAAGGGTCCCTAAAAAGTTCTATGAGAAGCTATATTTATAAACAATTGTTTGCTTCAAGAGTACTTTTACACCACTCCTTACATTATGATATATCTCGGGAAACAATTGCCTCAATGTCTTACATAACATGAATTTTCTCCTTTTTGAACTATAGTTGTTATTGTCACGTCACTATTCGAGGGTACACTTTCCCATTTATCCACAAAGTCACTTTCCTCTTCCTTGGTCTTCTCTCGAACCCTTCATCTTCGTCTCTCTTCCTCTCCCATTGTTTCTCTCCCTCCAATTTGACTTCCTCAATAGATCCTTACGTATTTCCCAGTACATTTCATGTACAATTGCTAGTAAACAAATAGTGAGTAGAAAATGTAATACTACGTTCCTTTTTGTTTGACATTTTAAGTACATCATTAGATATTTGTTTATAAATAAAATTTGGATTTAGATGTACAAAATAACTAAACATATGTTTTTAATAACTTATTTAGTTGGAATTTATGCAACATATTTTTAATAAAGAAATATTTAAAAATATTATCACTCTATAAAATTGTATATAATGTTTAACCCACAAATATTCTAAATTAAATTATTATATTAAAAAAATTAAATCTCATTAATATAAAATCAAAAGTTTTTTTATCAAATGTATAAATTGAGTTTCAAAGTGCATTCACTTAATCGTCTCTAGTCCATACTGCTTACAGATATCTTAAAACAAGTTTCATGGGGTTACCAAATGTGAGCTGTAAATAGACCAAATGAACCTTTGATTATTTAAGATTTGGAGCAGGAAATATGAATGTATCAATAAGGTCTAAACCTGAGATTGCTCGAATTTCTGCTACTACGACTGGTTGAATGTCTTTCCCTACTGCGGCCATGAGAACTACTTTCGAAATCCCTATCACCATGACGACCTTCATAACTTCTTTCCCTGTGACTGCCATGAAATCTTCTGTCATCACCATCTCTATAGTTTCTTTCCTTGTATTGCATGGCACCACCACCAGAAAAATCTGATAAACCTGATCTGTTAAAATGTGATCTTCCTCCATAAGAATGAGGAGGGGAAGAAGCATACCCAGATGCTGCCATCCCTTGTGGCTGCAACATGTATGCAACGCTGCCATCTTCAAGCCGAACTTGAACCATCACCATGTTCGAAGTAGGTTGAAGATGAGGCAGAAGTAGAACCAAATCTTCCTTGCCAATTGTTCCAGCCATAGTATTGTTCATAATTGGGAACTACTGCACTTTGAAAATGATGCCCAGAATTTGGTTGTTGTTTATGATGCCTTGGTCTTGCCAAAGCAACCATCAGCTCATTGTCTCTAGGAACATAATTATATCGTACATTTATCCCACATGTAAGCAGAACGGAGGAAAGGGAAGAAAGCGAGTGTATAAAAACAAAGGGGAGATATTTGCAAAATCATATCTTTCTCGTCCTTTTGGCTAAGATCAAGTGTAGTATCTGTTCTTATCAGTTTAATATCTGATACGTGGCTCAATGAGCCACACGATATTAAATTAATTTCTTTAGGGGAGGGCCCACCACGGTAGCTTGCTATCAGGGTTCTCAAGCGTCGTTTCTTTATTACACTACTGCACAAGCCTGGCGCACCCCAACCAATACTAATTCAAATGTAAAATTACACGCTTTGCAGGTTAGAAGGAAGCGCGATGTTAACGTTGTCAAGGTTTGTTCAGCATAAGTAATTTGATTAGCAGGGTAGAGATAGACCTGTAGATGTCAAGGTTTTGATTACATTTAGATGCTTTGCAGGTTAGAAGGAAGTGCGAAGGTATGATTTTTACAGTCTGCTTAGTGAATGTAATAGTACACAGTATGGAAGATGCATTGGTATTCAATGATAGAACATTTTCAGTAGAGTAGATACTTAATAATACGAATGTGGACTTGCCTAGTTGTAATGCAACTTGAACTCCCAAATAATACGTAAGCAACATTTCCTCCTCATCGAGCTTTGGATTTTGAGCTCGGGCTGTTATGTGCGACAGGAGCTGGCTTCTAAGAGAGAGACAAATTGAGCATTTGAGCTTGGCTTCGGCTTTGGCCGTGGTTGAGAAATTGGGATGGCAATGTGTAGATAAGAGGGGAGTGAAGACGTTTTTAAGACATGAAAATCTTTGGGGATCAAGAGGAGCTCAAGCAGCATGAGTTCCGGATTGGGGAGCAACAAATCAGAGTGTGTGATAGCTGGAATAGAAATTGACCCGCAGTTGTCTATTGAATTCTTGGTCTCTAGAAGAGTCCCCACTTGGTCTAAAATTCTTACCTTCAAGGCGTTGGTCTTCGCGGTGCTCACTTTTGGAGTAGAGGTGATAGGGATGTTCAATGTGGCCAAGCAGAATGTCTTGCATAAGGTTGTAGTGGAGGGGATGAAATGGATGTTTGAAAAGTCCTCCATTTCAAACTTTTGTTGGGCAAACAATTGTGCACCGTGAGCTCAACATTTGTCTTGTTCTTGTCTTTAATGCGGGTTAGAGGGCCAGCGCCCTTGAGAAATTAGGTGGTCTTCAGATTGTCATTGCGGACCTTGTAAATCATAATTCGTCGTGCAAAGTGGGAGAAATCTAGATCCGGATTTTGAGTATGATTGAGTGACTCAAGAAGAATGTACCGAGGGCTAGCAATAGTTGGTGCGTGAAGAAGCTTGGGTGGCTTGGGAGAATAAATCCAAGCTGGAGAGTCTTAGAGTTTTTCATCAAGCGAGCACAAAGGTTCGAGAATGCGCTGGCTCCTCAATGCTAGGGTGGGTGGGTTTGTCGTTAGAGGTTGCATTGTTAGGAGTAGGTTGTTGGACCCAACCTTAGGGTGTTTGTGCACGTTGTGTGGGGATGTTGGAGGGGACTCTGTCTTTCACCTCTTTGTTAGGTGCCAACATGTCAAGCTTTGAGAGATAAGATCACAGGGTGGTTTTCAAAACGTACTATAGGGGCTTTGTTGTCTTGCCCCAAATGTCGGTGAGAAAGGATTGCTCTCAATAGTCATTGGTGGGGAGTGTGGCAGACATCGTTTATCATATTGGTTAGGTGATCGCTCGCATCGGAGGGGAACTGCAAGGTTTGTGCTTGTGGCAAAATTCTTGGCTATGTATTACCTCTCTATCGAGAAAGCCCCCTGGGTGGATGATTGGGGGAAGCATCTGATTAGCTGATGGGGCATCGAGGATACCTAACCACTAACGAGCCGATGCACAGTCATGTAGGGCAAAGCCTTCTTGTTAGGCGCTATTTGTTGGAAGAGTTTCTTTTGGCTTGGCCCCCATTCTCGGGAATAAGGAACTTGCCGTGAGGCCTCCATATGGCTGAGTGGAGAACAACGGCTTTCACCAAGAGTATTCCCTGGAGACTCTAACCTTAAATGGTGGGGTCGATATTGCTAGATACGATCACCAAATGGTTTATGTTGTTTGGTATCTTTCGCGGGGAGGAGCTTCAGAGACCAAGTCCCACTAGTGGTCATACTATCAGATTTGAAATTGAAGTCGATGGGTGATTCCCAAGACCGCACTTACCCTTGGTCGTCCTGAACAAGGAACTCTTCGATCTAGGAAAACCAGGAATTTGGTGCATTTACTTTCAATATATTCTTTACAAAGTTTACGAAGTCATTACCTTACTGAGACAATTCTCCCCGAGAGAAAGATTGTGACTCAACAAATGTTAAGACACTCTTTGAGAATGGAGAGTTTGAGAATAAAGATCCCTTTTCGATCTTAATTGTTTGCAACAAACAATTTCCTTGATCAACACAACAAAAAAATGTTGAAGTTGTTAAAAGATTAAATTGCCCATTACTGATACATAACATGGAATGTCTAAAAGATTATCAATTTATGGCTTATTTTCTTCTTTGTAAGGATCATATGGTTATGTTCACCACCAACGTGTGGGTGGAGGTTGCGCTTGTCATTGTGTAGTCAACCAAGTTAAATTTATTATCTACAAAACTTGTGCAAAACCACATAACCTTCCATGTTTTGGGTTATCAAATTCAATAACTACATCGTCCCGATATGGAATGCCTACTCCCCACAATGTGCTCTTATCCCTATAATTTTTGGATAAAGTGTAAATAAATTCCCATCAAAATAGTGCGGGATCTTATTATCCAAAAAAATCTTGGCGTTGGGAGTATTGAATGACAAGGGCTTGCTTTCAAAGCCATCTCAGATTTTGTTACCTAAAGAATTTGTGCAACACACCCTTTCTCTTTCTAACTTTTCACAAAAATGATGCACGATTCGTCTACGACTTACTAGAAGAAATGATGATCATCTACCTTCCCTCAATAGTTTCCCATCCTTGAAATTCTCCTCTGAATCCCCTTCATCACCACCCTTCCTCTCGATGTTTCAATCAACTTTAATTTATTCGATATCTTCTTATCGGGGCTTCGTTTACCGCTCAGTATGATGGTATGAGTGCTAGTTCAAATAATCAAACTCTATGTTGTCAAATGTTTCACTTCCACTTTCAATTTTTATTACATAAAAAACTTTAATTTATACATCGATTCTCCTTATCGGGGCTTTGATACATTGTAGCCAAATAAGAACAAACCGAAGATATGCCGCAGTAATATTATGAACTCCTTTATTGATAAAAAGAAAATAGATTCTCCTTCTTTGTAATATCAAATAATGAATTACAATGTTTCCTAAATAGGAAAACAACTCCCAACTCGTTATCAAATAAGAATTACAATGTTTCCAAGTAAACTCTAGCTAACTCTGACTAAATCTACTCTAGGTGGCGGAAATTACTATTTTTAGCAGTTTACTAGAACCTGCTATTCTTAGTAAGTTCGCATGCTTATTCCTATGGGCACAGAAATTGCCACGCATCTTCTACATCCCTAAATTAGAGGAATTGCCAACTTTCTAACTCATAATGCAATTAATAGACTAAAATTAACTAATGCTCAAAAATAGGAAAAAACCGAACTATAACTTAAATCCTAATTTTCGGCCTCAAGATGGCGGATTTAGGGCCCGAAAACGTGTTGAAAACTTGCCCCAACGGTAGGGCGGGTTGTTGCTGCGTTCATCTCATCGAAACACGTGGTTTAAAAAAAAAAATGGACTCAAACGGACACCCGGAACTCAAGTTATGACCTTGTCAAGTTCCTGCTAATTCTGGCGCATCATTCTCCCCTGCTTGAAAAAAACGCAGCTCCTGCAAGTTGTCTTCTTCAAACTGCTTCCATTTATCTGCATCCAACTTCTGAATCTCCCACTCTGTGACCCAAGTATTGTCCTCTTGTTCCAGTCCTTTCCAGTGTACCAAATATTTGTTGTATTTCCCATTTCGTGTGTCCATTGTTTTCTTATCTAGAATCTGATCCACTTCTTCTTTCTTCTTCACCGGAACCTGTTGCCTCCAATCTACTACTTCATCAATAGAATCCCCTTCTTCACCATCCCCATGAAAAGAATACAAATCTGAAACATTAAACACTGGAGAAATATCAAAATTCCCTGGCAATTCTACCTCATAAGCATTATCGTTTATTTTTTTCACGATTTTGCAGGGACCAATCTTCTTGTACTTCAGCTTGTTATAGGTTCCTCTTGGAAACCTTTCCTTCCTGCAGATATACCATAACCAACTCACCAATTGTAAATACCTTTCTCTGTCTGTGCACATCTGCTATTTCTTTATACTTATCATTACTATTCTGCAGCTTCTTCCGCACTTCTTCCTGCAATTGTTGTATATGTTCGGCAAATGCTTCTGCATCATCACTGACTCTGCCATCAACTGGTAGTTGCACCAAATCTAACACCCCATTTGGATTACTCCCATACACAATTGAAAATGGAGACTTTCCCGTGGATCTGTTTATGGAACTGTTATATGCAAACTCAGCTTGTGGTAATGCTAAGTCCCATTGTTTCGGCTTTTCCCCAACAATGCACCTTAACAGGTTTCCCAAACTCCTATTTACCACCTCTGTTTGCCCATCAGTCTGCGGATGATAGGCACTACTGAACTGTAGTTGAGTTCCAAATTTCTTCCATAAAGTCCGCCAGAAGTGACTTAAGAACCTGGTGTCCCTATCTGAAGTAATAGTTTTTGGAACACCATGCAAACGAACAACTTCTCTGAAAAACAAATCTGCTACATGCCTGTTGCATCACTTGTTTTCTTGCAGGAAATAAAATGAACCATCTTAGAAAACCTATCAACAACCACAAAAATTGAGTCATTACCTCATTGTGTTTTTGGTAATCCCAAAACAAAGTCCATACTCAGATCTGTCCACGACCCTTTAGGAACAGGCAATGGCATATACAACCCTGTATTCTGTGCATGGCCTTTTGAGACTTGGCAAATTCGACATCTTTCCACATATCTTACCACATCTCTTTTCAACTTTGGCCAATAGTATTTTTCTGCTACCAAGGCTATCGTCTTATCTTTACCAAAATGCCCAGCCAACCCTCCGCTATGCAACTCTTTCACTATATTCTCTCTCATAGACCCAACTGGAATACATAATTGGCGTCCCTTGAATAGGTAGCCATCCTGTAAAATATACTCATCCAGGACATCTCCTGCATTGTCTGACAATGGACTAATTAGTCTTTCAACAATATCCTTGAAATCAGAATCAGAAGAATACAAACCCTTTATTGCTTCAAAACCCACCACCTCATTTTCCATAGTGGTAAACAAAGTCACACGCCTACTCAATGCATCTGCAACTTGATTCTGTTTTCCAGATTTATGTTTTAGAGAAAAAGTATATCCCTACAAAAATGATACCCACTTTGCATGCCTACTATTCAACTTCTTTTGGGTATTCACATACTTCAGGGCTATGTGGTCTGTAAATAACACAAACTCCTTAGGCACTAAGTAATGCCTCCAATGCCTTAATGCTTGTACAATTGCATAAAATTCCACATCATAAGTAGAGTAGTTCTTTCTTACCTCATTCAATTTCTCACTAAAGAAAGCTACTGGCTTTCCTCCTTGACTTAGAACAGCCCCAATACCCACATGTGAGGCGTCACAATCAACCTCAAACACTTTATCAAAATCTGGTAGTGCCAAAATGGGTGCCTCTGTCACCTTCTTCTTCAAGAATTGAAAACTATCCTCAGCTGCCTTTGTCCACAAAAACTCCCTTCCTTTTGTGCAATCTGTTATAGGAGCTACAATACTGCTGAAATTTTTAATAAATTTTCTGTAAAATGTTGCTAGACCATGAAAGCTCCTTACCTCTGTTATACTCCATGGAGTAGGCCATTCAATAATTGCCTTTATCTTTTTTGAGTCCATCTGTACCCCATCTGCTGAAATAATAAAGCCCAAGAATACCAAACTCTCTTGCATGAATGTGCACTTCTTCATATTTGCATAGAGTTTCTCTTTCCTTAACACTTCAAATACCAACCTTAGATGCCTCAAATGTTCTTCTTTAGTTTTACTAAAGATCAAGATATCATCAAAATAAACCACAACAAACTTACCATTATACTCCCGTAGCACGGTGTTCATCAATCTCATAAAAGTACTAGGTGCATTGGATAACCCGAATGGCATCACCAACCACTCATATAATCCATTTCCGTCTTGAATGTTGTTTTCCACTCATCTCCTTCTCTGATCCGAATCTGATGATAACCACTTCGAAGATCAATCTTGGTGAAATACTTAGATCCAGCAAGCACATCCATCATATCATCAAGGCGAGGTATTGGGAACCGATACTTGATTGTAATTTTATTGATCGCTCTGCTATCCGTGCACATTCTCCATGTTCCATCCTTCTTTGGTGTTAATAAAGCTGGTGTTGCACACGGACTCATGCTCTCCCTTACGACCCCCTTTCGCACGAGCTCTGCCACTTGCCTATTCAACTCTGCATGCAATGTCGGGCTCATCCTATAAGCCGCTTGATTTGGGAGTGAAGACCCTGGAATCAAATCAATGTGGTGTTGAATATCTCTTTTGGGTGGTAATCCATCTGGTAGCTCATCAGGAATAACATCCGAAAATTCTTCTATTAATTTTGATGTTTCTATTGGTATTTGAGCACTTACAAGTTCATCCTTATTTGCAACTAGTGCATAACAAAAACCGGTTGCCTTTGCCTCCTTCACAAATTCCTTTGCAGAAAGCATATTTTCAGCCTTCCCCTCTTCTTTAAGAGGTAGAAAAACTATTTTTGTGCCATCCTTCCAGAAAGTATAAGTATTCTTTCCCCCATCATGAATAACTTTTCTATCAAATTGCCATGGTCTTCCTAGCAGCATATGACATGCATCCATAGGGATAACATCACACCAAATCTCATCCTTATAACTGTTCCCAATAGAAAAGCTTATTAAACATCTCTTATCAACAGTAACTTCATTACCCTTCTTAAACCATGCAATACGATAAGGGTTAGGATTCTTCTCACAATGCAGACCCAATTTATCGACCATCTCATTTGAAACCATGTTCTCACAACTACCACCATCAATAATAACATTACATACCTTTCCTCCTAAAGTGCATCTTGTTCTAAAAATATTTGTACGCAGCCATGCATCCCCCTTGACCTCCTTTCTTGGAGCAATCATCGTCCTCTTGATCATCAGAGTTTCTCCAACATCTGGTGGGATTTCCAGGTCCTGTTCATCTTCTACTTGCTCAGCTTCAACAAGATTTACTCTTGGAGCATCTCCTTGCCTTTTGTCATGTGTATAAGTATGTGGGCATTCAAAAGCTCGATGCCCTTCTTCACCACATCTGTAACAAACAAATGGTCTTCGTGGAGCCTCCCATCCTCTATCGCCAGCATATCCTCTGCCCCTAGGAAATCCTCTGCCTCTTTGTTGATTCTGGAAATCTTGTCTCGTATCCTCTTGCTTTTCCAATCCACGAGATGATTCTCCCCTACCTTGGCTGAAACCAGCTCATCCCCGAAAGGAAGTTGAGGCCCCCCTATTCATTCCAGGTGATCTCCTAAAACTTTGATGATTTTGTTTTTCCTCAGCCTTTAAGGCTAATTGATAGGCATCCTCCATGCTTTTAATCCTATGCATACTTATCTCATCTTGAATAGAAAATTTTAATCCATTAACATACCTTGCAACCATTTGTTCCTCAGTTTCTTCATGCTCTACACGAATGGACAACTTATAGAACTCATATGTGTATTCTTGCACTGTTTGTAAGTTCTGTCTGAGATTCTGAAACCTCCTGTAAAGGGTTTGTGCATAATCCACAGGGAGAAATTTATCTTTCAGCTTCTTCTCCATCTTACTCCACGTCCTAATTCTTTCTTTCCCCTTTCTTGACCGCTCTTTCTGTAGGTGATCCCACCATAACATAGCATGACCTTTCAATTTCGTGCATGCAAATTTTACCTTCTTTTCTTCTGACATAGTCTTCCACTCAAAAAAATTTCCCATGCTAGTCAACCAGTCTATTAGCTCCTCTGGTTTTAGACTACCACCATACTCTGAAACATCAACTCTTATCCCATCATTCTTTCCTTCTAATGCTCAAAGCATCCTTTCTTCAAAAGCTAATGGTGGTGCTTGCGTTTCCTCCTCTTCACAAACTTCTTCTTCATCTGTGTCATCTCCACCTTGATTTCCTCTCTAGGTTATCATTGCAGCAAGCACAACAACTTGTCTCTGCAGATCTTGCATATTTCTATTCATCTAGGCAATACCACCTCCTCTTCCTCTTCCTCTTCCTGCCATTTTTAAAAAAAAATACTTCGAACCAGCTCTGATACCAGATAATGTAGCCAAATTAAGAACAAACCAGATATACTGCAAATATTATGAACTCCAAAAGAAAATAGATCTCCTTCTTTGTTATCAAATAATGAATTACAATGTTTCCTAAATAGGAAAACAACTCCCAACTCGAGTTGCCAAGTAAACTCTAGCTAACTCTGACTAAATCTACTCTAGGTGGCGGAAATTACTATTTTTAGCAGTTTACTAGAACCTGCTATTCTTAGTAAGTTCGCATGCTTATTCCTACGGGCACAGAAATTGCCACGCATCTTCTACATCCCTAAATTAGAGGAATTGCCAACTTTCTAACTCATAATGCAATTAATAGACTAAAATTAACTAATGCTCAAAAATAGGAAAAAACCGAACTATAACTTAAATCCTAATTTTTGGCCTCAAGATGGCGGATTTAGGGCCCGAAAACGTGTCAAAACTTGCCCCAACCGGTAGGGCGGGGGTGTCATTGTGTTCGTCTCTCATCGAAACACGTGGTTTCAAAAAAAAAAAGGACTTAAACGGACACCCGGAACTCAAGTTATGACCTTGTCAAGTTCCTGCTAATTCTAGCGCATCATATATATATATATATATATATATATATATAGGGCACCCTACCTATATATGGCTCGTGTTCCTCAAAGCATATATAGTATTTAGATTTCGACTTATCTAAATATATGGTGAAAGATATGTCTTTTATCATATAAGATACTCATTAAGCTCACAATGTTCTATCTTTTTCTCTACATGCATGGGTGAATGTCATGTAATAATAATCTATCATAATACAAATATGGAAAACAAGATACCCAATTTAGATGATAAATGGATTCTATTTTACATTATTAGAGAAGCATGGCACACCAGAACACCTAATTAAAATAGCAAGATATTATCCATACAACCCAATTCAAATATTAGGTACAAATATATACAATAGTTTCAATTTGGTTATGGAATAAAGCTGCTTTAAAAAATCAATTTAATTTATACTTATTTGTCTTTAATTTGTTGATTGCGGTTTTAAACACCATAGGCTTCGTACGAGGTGTGTTTTTTATCATCTTAATGTTATGAATGTCTCTTCAATCTGCTTAGTGTGAAAAGTATGTTCCAAGATAGTAAACCTCCATAAAACATAGTTTATTATGCCGATAAGTGTTCGATTGCCGGCCTCCACGACTGCGTGATGCATATCAACGGTTGTCCTAGCCTCTCGTGCGAGATAGCGACTATGCGAGTAAAATGGGTTGTTCAATTCACTTTCAACATTGTAGATTGACAATGTTTTCCTTGGGCGGCGAGGTTTACGTGTTTATTGCATTTATTTGCCGAGTCGTTGATGGCGCGCAATCCGTCGGCGTAATAAACTTAGATTGAAGACTTTAATGAGGTATGGGCTTCTGTCAAATAAGTGAAATAATGTGTTGAATTGCATTACACTACCTAGGCCATTATTTCCATTCTGACATGTTCATACTTTGTGTTTTACTACGTGTAGAGGAAGTGCTTAAAATAGAGACGTCGGTGGAAGGCCGAATAATGTTGTCATCGTCACTAGCTTTGAGTTTCTGCATGAAACAAAGGATTTGGTTTCCCAAGAAATTGTTGTTACTCATTCACACTTTGGTAATTGAATGTGTGTGGTGTGCCACATGCCCGAACATGGAAGGTGACGTCGAAACAGGCAAGGGGGATTAAGCCCTAAGTAAACTAGGCAAGCGCCTAGAAGGCGACAAATGTTAGGGGATGCCTAAATATAAATATTTTCATTATTTTTCTATTATTAGAAATTAACATTAATTTTTTTACCTAAAGTCAATATTAATCGACCCTTTTGTTGATATTATTATAAAGTAATATAATTTTCATGCATACACATAAACTATACTATAATATTTTTGTAAGTAAAAAAATATTTTCATGCATATTTGTAAGCTCATACAATTTTGTTGGTATTGTTACCCATTCTCTAATGTAACTCTAGATAATTCAAGTGTGTAATTTTTCTCAGAAAAGGTTCATGTATTTTTATAATGTCATTGGTGTAGCTAATAGAGGCAAATATAATTAAATGAAAGAATTATTTAATTATATGTTCCTAATGTTTTGGGAGAAATGTCTCTTTTTATGGAGGATTAGTAGGATTGGTCCAAGATACCACTCTTCACCATACTATGGGAGCTACATAGTAATTTTTATTGATTTAGAAAAAATGTGCTTTGTTCAGTTTTGAGTCCCATCACCTACTTGATATTGGTAAATAAGAAGAGTAACCAATCTTGTCTTAAAAAAATTGTATTTGTTGCATTCAAACACATCTTGTGATTAATTATGCCGAGAGGCATTCTACAGTTGTAGAGGGGCATCGGTTCTCATGGCGTGACCGTGTACATAAAAACTAAAATAAAGCCGACATATTAAAAAACATTAATACTATGTCGGTTATTAAAAAATATGTTGGTTTTTAATAAGTTACATACCTTTTGAAACACTAGATTTCTATAGTTTTAAATGTGTAGTTGGAAATGAAAACAAAAGGTTAAATAAAATCCAAGTTAATTTCCAGGAGACAAATTCCACAAGAATAGGAAATGAAATTTTTCTATTGGTCCATGATTTATCAATGTCCCCTGAGTGTGGTAAAACTCTAATTTGTTATTTTACCTTTATCATTTTCGATTTTTTTTTTTTGTTGCTAATATCCTTTTGTACCTTTTAAATAAGTGGGTTATATTCGATTTGAAAAAGTATAGTTTACAAACTATACCTTAATATCTAAAAAAAAACTATATTTAAAAAATATAAGGTTAAAACATATATATTATAGTTTACTATATCCTAGTTTAAAAACTATATAATTAAAAAAAAAAAAGTTTATATATTCTAGGTTATATAAACTATACTAAATAGTTTTAAAACTATATACTAAATTCTAAGTGCTAATTCCATAATCTAATCCTTATCTATGTTTTTAGAACTAAACTATACTAGCATACCTATCTTAGAGAAATCTATGTAAAATATGCCGAGATATATCATTCTCAAGGGCAAATTCCACTTAAGACTCAAAATCGAGGGCATATTCCACTTAAGACTCAAAATCAATATATACTTCTCGAGGGCATATTCCACTTAAGACTCAATATATACTTTTCAAGAATAATATCTCTCGACATGATTTACATAGATTTCTCTAAGATAGGTATGCTAGTTATCTCAATCAAGAGATTATTATTTGTGCTTATTAAATAATTTTACAGGGTATTTGTATTCCTTTTGTATACTAATTTCTCTAAATTAGTAATTTATTATGATTCTTATATAAATTTTAAAATATGATAATGTATGTAACTTTAATTAATTTATTTGATGGGAGAAAATTATTAACTCAAATTGCAAAAGGGCGTCCAAATCAATTACTGCCTAGGGCACTCATAACTTTTAATTCAGCTCTGGAACAGGGCAGAGCTGCGAGCCACATTGTTTCAACGAGCTGGATTCCCTTCTTGTTACTATGAATGGTTTGGGAGAATTTTATTGCCGGCAACAGGAAGGTGTGGAGCGCTATTGAATGTGGTCACATGAACTTAAAAAACTCTTTTAGCCGTGTAAAATTCATTCTAATTTCACTCGTTTGAGTTTGTAATGGTTTGGTAGAGTAGAGCTCATGAAGATTTTATTGATTTTCTATAGATTGTAACAGTATACGGTGCGTCTTTCGAGCTCAATCTGCCACCGACCTGTTTCAAATAGAATTTAGATTTTCAACTTTTCTACTTTCTTCGACTTGGTTTATAAGAATTGAATTTAAATACCTGGGTAATTATTATCTGGCCTTCTGTATTCTCAGCTTATCGGGTTATAATAGTGAGCGGCTACCATTCGGTGCATAGGTTTTCCCCAAAATATTTGTGTCGAATTTGCATATTTTCTTTCCAAAATAGTTCACATAGAATGAAGATGCAGCTGAAGCCGTGTACAAGTAATCATCCAGTAAGACATTAAATTCTGGTTTTATGACAGCATATTAAAAATTTAATGGGCTAGGTAGAGCAAATATAGTATCTCTTTTAGGCTGGACTGAATACTGTGATCGCCGTTGATGGGTGACTCATTCTGGCAATTGGTAGCAAATCAGGGGAATTTGAATCCAGTTGCAGAAGTGACGACTGGTTTTTGGGTATTCTGTATTCACTGGAAATTTCCCTGTTGAAATAGAAGAAATTTAGAGGGTACCCGCTAAATGTTTGACGAAATTGCTGACAAGAACTAAGCAAAAAACTAATCGCTTTCCCTGTTACAGATTTCTTTCAAGATTCCAAGTATAGGTTTTTCCTGATCTTTTCCCCTTATTTGGGTACAATGCATTGCGTCAAATTTTGCCTGTGCCTGGCTGAGATTTAGAGAATTTAGATGCATATCAATGCTCTTTGTATAGAAGGGGAAATTTATACGTGTAATGTGAGGGAGCCTGCTCCAAAATCATTAATGGGGCACTTGACCCAGCATAGAAAAAATTAAAACAAGTATAATGTGTATGGTGTGGCTGTGATGCAGTAGACCATGTTATTTTAATTCATATAAAACCATAAGAACTCCTGCAGATTTTTCTGTAAAAATAATGATAGTTTCTTTTGAGAATAAGGCATTCAAACAAAAAAACAATTGTGAAGATATTGCTGAAAATGGCTCGGGGTCATTATGAGCACCCTAAATAATAACCAAAATATTCAGCCCTCCTATGGAAAACTTCCACACACGGATATATGCAGTCAGTTAGAATGTCAAAATAAGACCAATTTTTTTTCCCATTTGTGATTTCTTTTTATTTAAAACTTATATAATATGAGTTTTCAAAAAATATAGTCCTTAATTACTGAAATATATATATGGAAAATTGTGATAAGAATTTCAATAATTGACATTTTTTGCCACTAGATGCGATCCATTAATCCAATGGATGGTCTCTTGCAAATGTATATTAGAAACCTTTACGTTGTTCTCAGACTGTTCCACCTGCATCATGGCTTTGAATGGGTGTGAACACATGTTCTTTGTGAGATTCAATGCCACCATTGGGTGTAAAATTTATTGGTGGTTGGATTGATAACTTTGTTAAAGTTGACATCTATTTGGCTATGTTCTCTTGTTTGTAATGTTGATAGTTTGCTTCTATCCCATTGGTAGTGATCTATGACAGGTATGTGCAAGGATGTGTGTGTGTGGATCAAACTGTATTTTTGAGAATGCTTACAAAAACATGCTAGAGAAATCAATTTTCAGCCTAGCTTGCTTGAATGAAAATTGGAGAAACAATAATTAAGATTATATTTATTGCTGTGTCAATTTTTGTATGTCAAATGGAGGTGTTGTTTGGGATGAACCTTATGCATTCTGAAACCATTTGCCTATGTTTGCTTTTATTTTTATGATTAAAACAAATATTACGATTCGCTTTTTCTAACATATTATGATTTGTTGAATAGGCTCCCCTGATTACTTTTTTAAAACACATTAAGTTATGAAATTTATGTTAGGTTTTATTTTGTAACTTTCCCCCTTTAACTATTACTCCCCCACACACACACACAAAATAAATATAATCAAATAAACTTTTAAAACATTATATATTAACCCTTGGAGGAAAAGTTAATCGAGGCATCAAGTGGTTCATAGAGGCACAAAAATCCTTCAAGGATCTCAAGCAAGCTCTAGACTCTACTCTAGTTTCAACAACACCTAAATTCTCAAAGTATTTTTCATTGAATGTAATTATTATTGATCGAGAGTGGGTGCAATTCAAGTGGTCCATTGAGGCATAAAATTCCTTCAAGTATCTCAAGCAATTTCTTGTCTCTTCCCCATTTTTAGAAACATGGCTTAATTTCCCAAAGTATTTCATCATTGAATGATAAATTTGCTCAGAGATTCCCACTAACACAATGAACTTCAAATTGATTCAATAAAACACTCCTTCCATTATATTCTTGTGTGAGAGACATCGCATTTATAGGAAAAGATCTCCAAAAATCAAGGAGATTCGCATTTTTGCTCCAATCTTACTCAATTGTAACTCTCACCTCAAGACTATTATGAAATTTATTACAAGAAATCTCATAATTTCAATTATTTATTATATATAACTAACTCACACTAATACTCTTTGCTTCACAATCTTATTTCTAAAAATGAATTGTTATAAACAAATCACACATACAATTATTTTACTAATACAATTATTTTACTAACTAAATCACTTTCATGTGAGCACATCGCAGAAAGCAATTAAGGTTTATAATATAATAAAAAATGGTGAGTAGAAAATGTAATACTATGTTCTTTTTTGTTTGACATTTTAAGTACACCAATAAATATCTCTTTATAAATAAAATTTGAATTTAGATGTACAAAATAACTAAAGTTATGTTTTTAATAACTTATTTAGTGAGAATTTAGATACAATATAAAATAACCAAACACATATTTTTATAATTTATTTAATGAGACACAGCACTGTGTATAGTAATATATTGTTTTTCAAATAAATAATTCAATAAAATAATGTTTGTTTAAAGAAAATTATTTTATGTTGACAAAGTAAAATACATATTAATTTTTAAAAGAAATATTTTAAAATATTATCACTCTGATAAAAATGTTTATAATGTTAGAATATTTAACCAAAAAGGTAGATTAAATTATTATATTAAAAAAATTTAGATCTCACCAATATAAGATCAGAAGTTTTTTTATCAAATCTATAAATTGAGTTTCAAAGTGCATTCATTAATTGTCTTTTAAGTCCATACTGCTTACAGATATCTTAAAACAAGTTTCATGGCGTTACCAAATGTGGGCTTTAGATATAGACCAAATGAACCTTTGATTATTTAAGATTTGGAGTTGGAAATATGAATGTATCAATAAGGTCGAAACCTGAGATTGCTTGAATTTCTGCTACTACGACTGCTTGAATGTCTTTCCCTACTGCGGCCATGAGAACTACTTTCGAAATCCCTGTCACCATGACGACCTTCATAACTTCTTTCCCTGCGACTGCCATGAAATCTTCTGTCATCACCATCTCTATAGTTTCTTTCCCTGTTTTGAATGGCACCACCACCAGAAAAATCTGATAAACCTGATCTGTTATGTGATCTTCCTCCATAAGAATGAGGAGGGGAAGAAGCATACCCTTGTGGCTGCAACATGTATGCAAGGCTGCCATCTTCAAGCCGAACTTGAACCATCACCATATTTGGAGCAGGCTGAAGATAAGGCAGAGCAGAACCAAATCTTCCTTGCCAATTATTCCAGCCTTGGTATTGTTCATAATTGAGTGCACCTTGAAAATGATGCCCAGAATTTGTCTGTTGTTTATTATGCATTGGTCTTGCCAAAGCAACTATCAGCTCATTGTCTCCAAGAACATATTTTTCTGATTTGTCCACTGCATTTACAGCATTTTCATGTTCCTCAAACTCAACGAAGCCAAAATGCCTCCCTGGAAGTAACACAATGTCTGTAATCTTTCCATGGCGGCCAAAGAGCTCTCTAAGTTGGTCTTTTGTGACATCGTCAGGTAATTTGTCGACATGAACACGCCTGATTCCTTTAATGGGAGTTGTATCCCAGTGGACACGCAACCGCTTTCCTCCAACTCAAATTTTGAGGATTCCATCTTCTTCATTGCATTTTCAGCACAGGCCTGATTGTAATAATGGGCGAATCCGAAGCCGCGGTTCGTTTTTGTTCTTGTGGATCCATGATCAGCTCCAAGTGAAGAAATCCGGGGCCCTGTTCAGACACAGCCTTGGCAACATCCTCTTCTGTCAAATGGTGTGGGATGTTACCCATAAACACTCTGTTCTTGGATTGATGTTCTGAAACCCTTAATTTCCTGTTCTTAAAAGGCCTGCCCTTCAGCTCCTGAATGGCCTTCTTTGCAGCCTCCTTGCTTGTAAATGTAATCAAGGCATGTTGTGGTCTGTGTGTTCCAGCATCATCCCGCTTTACATTGACATCAACCACCTCCCCACATTGCTTGCAGAGGATTTTTAGGTCGTCCTCTGTAGCATCTGGAGGAGATTCGCTATGAAGATCTGGGTTCCATGAGCAGGAAGAGCTAACAAATTTTTGTCATTTAAATTCTCTGTATTCTGCTCATCCAGACCATGATCCTCATTATCATTCCCATCCTGGAGAGACGATTCTTCTTCCTCACAGCCTGCTTTTAGTGAATTTTCCGCATCATGATCTCCTTCTTCTTCTTGGGCTATATCAAGATCACTGATGTGCTGTTGTTGTGTGTTATTGGTAGTCTCTTCTTCCCATTCAATATCCATGAACAGAGCTGGAGGCGCTGGGTCATATTCGCCAATATCAATTATTTGGTCTTCATCACTGCTCTCATGGGAAGTTTCTTTTGAATCACTGCTGTTGTCCATTGTCTTCTGTAGAAGATTTAAAAACAGAAAATGTTGCAGAAGATATGCGTTCTGCTGTTCAGCCTTGCGAAGTAATAATGCAATTATGATCTCAAGATCCGGGCAAGAAATGATCGAACAAAGTCTGAACTTATGAGATTTTATATGAGGTCTTTCCATCTTCCTGACCTAATTTTAATTGTTTTAAGAAACTCAATAGACCGCCAAGCCGACATTAGGAGTTATTTTAGTTTGGCTACGAGTGTTTGTTAATTAGGTTTTAGACCAGTGAGGCTTACAAAACTAGTTCTGTTGGTCAATTTATACATAGAGGCCACATCAAGTTCACACCAAAAATGGGGTACCCTGAGACCATCTGCAATTGGGGGTATCCTAAGATATCATTGCCAAAGGTTTGGCTCTATGTATAATATTATTGCAATTTGGGAAGGCATGACATGGGTTCGTAGCTCTCAACACAAAGTCATGTTCGTTAAAATTAATTTTGAAAAATCTCATGATCACACATAATGGCGCTTTATCTTGGCTATGTTTATAGTTTTAGTCCTTGGTCCCATCTTAGTTCAGTTTGTACTAATGTTTTTGTAGATATTTCGACTTACCTCTTCATCAATTGCGTCAACTCTAAACATTTCAGTCACTTTCACTCTACTCACCAAGGATGTCCTCTAGCCCCAACTTTATATGTCTTAGTTGCATAAGGGTTTGTTTATCTTCTTTCGCATGCCATTAGCTAGGGGTTGTTCTAAGGCATTTCCTTACCATCAACAATACCATATCTAGTTAATGGTCATTTTTCCAATGATTTGTTCCAAACTTTAATTGAATATGGGCAAAACATAAAACATACTATATGTTGCTTTGACATTTATTACTTAGCATCTGGTTCTAGCATTCAATGGAAAAAAATCAATGCTACAGGAAATCCTTTATTCCTACTCCTCCTTGGTTAAGTAATTTTCAATGGAAGTGGATTCAACATGGTGAAGTTTTCTATTTTTTCAGGAATTCTTTTTTCTTTCCAAGCAATTCGTTCCCACCTATGGGGTGTGTTATTAATAGAGTAGAGAAGAAGCTTGCATATTAGATCACTAAGTCCCTCTCTTTAGTTGGAAAATATCAAATTTCTCCAACATTTTAGCTACTACCCATCAAATTTTCTCCAAAATGTTGGCTCCTTTTCAAGGTTCTTATAAAAATTCAAATTTTTGCTAAGAGATTTCATATTGGCTAGTTTTTACGTTAGGAATAAACTTAGGTTAATTCATCATTAGTAAACTTGTAAAGTTAAAGTAATTAAATTTTATTACTTTAACTTAGTTAGCTATTAGTTAGTTGTCACATCCCTAGTTTAGTGGGGGCTATTCTATTGTTAGTTTATTGCTTCTCGAATGTTCCCGGATGTGATTAGTTAGGGGCAATATGTTATTTCTACATATTTGTCATATTTAGTTGATTTGATCCACTTCTCATAGATATTGTTATTGTTGTTCAATGTCTATAAACATTACAACTTCATTTGATTAATAATGAAGGGTTTCCATAATTACATTCTTAACATTTGGTATCGAGCTTCAACTCGATCCAACACTTTGAGTTTGATAAAATATTTCATTAAGTTGCTTGGGAATTATGTTGTCTCCATAAGGATGCTAGAGGATTAGGGATTTTTACATTGGTCATCAAGGCATGGCTCTTTGCGTTAAATGGATCCTTTGGGCTAGTCAAGGATAAGAATCTGGAAGATTATTTTGTGAAATTGCATCATATTAGGAATAAATTAGAGGCACAAAACTTGGCAAGGGCTTGAATTTTAAAATCTTCTCCTCATCAAAACCACAGTGAAATTGTTCATTTCTTTTTTCAATCAATAGCATGTGGAAGGCATGGGAAAAAATCAAATTGTGGCTTATGTGGGATAGGAACAAGTTTAGAGATGTGCTCCCATCAATCACCATTTTATTTGGTGGTCACTAGTTATCAATTTTCACAATGTCATTCTTGTTGAGGTGTCTTGGGTTCATTCCCTCAAGATTTTTATAGGAGGGATTCACACAATGCAATATGTGTTTTGGAAGCAATCCAAGAGATTAATTTCTTGGCTAAAGGTTAAAGTTAAATATTTGCTAATGAATAATGATCAAGAATTCTTTAAGGAAATCTTGGATTCTATCCCTATGGAGATGCTCCATAAAATTAGAGTGTTAGCATCCCACCCATAATGGAAATACAGGAAACGATATCATTAAACAACATTTTAAAACTAATCACACAACAAGGAGATGAATTGGTTTCCCAAAAATTACATATGGTTGACAAGCTTAATATTCATTGGTCGAGCCATTCTTCTTCTCATTCGGAGTTGCAAGTTTAAAAAATATGGAGCGACATAGTTGAGCCAAAGTTCACTCACCTTACATAGTGTTTGATTTATTAGGTCCTAGCCTTTAATTGTATGCCTCTCCATTTAGAGGTTCCACAACCATTGTGACCTTTTTATGGTCATATAGAGACTCTTATACACCTTTTCTAGTTTAACCATAAATCTCGGATAGCCTAGAACTTTAGATTCATGATTTCTTCATACCCTTTAGAACAAAACCATTTATTTGGCAAAGTTATATCATCTTAGGGGATTGGCATTATCACCTAATGGATTCCACCTTGCTTTCGCAGTGGAAACTCTATTTTTATACGGAAAGAGAGGAATGAAAAATAATTATCATGCCGTTGTTGATTGCAATCTCTCAACTTTTAATGAATTTATGATTGTTTCGACATGTTTTTGTCAATTTAAGTTCAATCTCGAAAGACAATGCTAGAGGTGTTCATATTCATACCCTTTTAGATCATTGAGAAAATGCTTCCTACATTTTGGCTTGAGTTCCCCACCTTATACCTCTCGAGATTCCTCTCCTAGAGGTAAGGGGTCATTATCATAGCCGATCTTGTCATTTCTCTTTTAGTTACTCTTTTCCTTGCTTTCACTCTCCTTCACTTCCACAACATGGGGTCCTCTCTATCACCATGTTGTAATAGTTGGTTGATCTTATTCCTTCATTAGACAAGGTTCCTTGTCTAGCATTATTCATTTTTCCAACTAGGGACCCAAGACTCGACAATGAGGAATTCATAGAAGCTATTGAGAATGTGGTCACTAGCTAGAATCCATTCCAAATGGGAATACCCTTTAAGATGGTGGATAGGGAAACCATGACGACATAAACCCTACTCCCTCCGGCCTTTTTGTGGTTGTTGATTGATTGAATTATTTTGCAAGTTTGTGGATTAATATAGTTTTTGTAAACTTTTCTCCTATGCCACATCATTGGCCTAGTGTGACCATTTTGTGGTGTGTAACTTCCATAGTGCCAACATTTTTTGTGAATAGTTGTACTATTTTATTTATGGGAATATAATTACTATTTAATAAAAAATAATTAATAATTTCATATTATATTACTCAAAATAAAAATATATCACTAATTATCATGCAAAAACTCATCGCATATTTTGAATATTAACTTCATTTTTAATTTTAGTAGCCTTTTAATGTAAAATCAAATCACCGGTCAAAGCATATAAATGTGTCCCAATTGGTGGCCAAAAATATTTTAAAATATGACTAGTAAATAAATATTTAAAAACTTAAAAAAATAAGGTAAATTATGGATGTTTAAAATAAAAGCTCTTAAAAATACATTTTTGGTCATTTTATGTGTCTGGTCATTTTTTTGTTGTGGTCGTCATTTTTCTAAAAGTACAAAAAGGTTAAGATAAGTTAATTGAACAACAATAAAATGGATATATCTAAGCACAAAAAAATTACAATTTAGAAATTCCTATGATGAAACAATAAATTGTAGTTGGTTCCTCGAGACAATGCTACATGAAAACATGTGCATTAAGGGGCAATTAAATTATTTTATGTTGGTGACATATATTGTATGTTATTACATGTTGTCTTGTGCGAAGTAAAGTAAATTGATTATATTTTTAAGAATGCAAAAAATATTGAGAGCATAGCTTAGTACTAATGTTAAATTGTTTAGTAGCATCACACTTTTAATATAGATTAAGGTCTCATTTTCCGAGTTAAAAAATAGATATAAGTTGATATGTCATATGGTATTAAAGTGTTTAGTGATTCAATGTTGTGTGTCACATCATAATTATTAATATAGGTTGAAGTGCCTTGTAGTTGATTAACTAAAATTAAACTAAACTAATGAAAGTATAATCAATAGTTAATCTAATTAGGAGGACTAAAACAATATGGAATAATTGTAATTAATTATTCTAAGTGAAATAAAACCCTAAGTATGCAAGAGAAGGAAAGGAAATGGCTTAGCTGATTCGAAGAGACTATCACAGTCGTCGCAGGTCTAAAAATAAAATCGGAAGTGTAGACGACCACTCAAAAGTCCTACGAAGGCCGGATCTGGAAGATCAACAGGAACCGATCAGGGCACTGGGAAGATATGGGGCACCCAAGGCACCCTGGTCTATAGATTAGGTGCCCTGGTCTTTGTAAATGCTCAAAATCTAAATTTTGTATGGTCGCAGGATGATCGATACTCTATCATCTGTCACACCTGGATTCCCATTTGGACTATGCGGAATGTGGTGAATAATCAAATGACGACCTACAATACAAAAGGAAGTATCAAACCCTAGGAAAAATAAGATGCAAAATTAATGGGGTGGATGGACCTCAATCGCCAAACTAGTGGTCTTATCACTTAGTGTTGCACTACGTTTCGGACCCGGATGTAGTTCTAGTGCGTGTGTGCATGTTGTGCCATAGGTGCTCTCATGCCGTCGCACTTTGTGAAGTAGCGAGCAATAATAACTATAGACAATGTAATAACATGTGTGCATAAAATATAATAGAATCCATCCCCCTATGTTGTGTGTGTTGATGCGAGATATCTTAGCCTTGATGCATAACACTATGTGGATGCAATGGATGTAACTCTAGATGGAGTGATAGTAGTATGTGATGCTTAGACCCTCATTATGGTCTTATAACTTCATATTTATAAAGTTCTCAAGCTTAATCTCATAATTAACCCTTGACATGGTTGATCGAGAAAGGGATAAGGATGAAAATGGCTAGAAAGGCCCCAAAAAAAATCGGGAAAGGAGAAACATAGACCGGGGCTCCCAAGGTGGGACCAGGACACACGGGGGCGCCCAAGACGAGCCTGTGCGCCACGATTTCGAGCTAGAATGGCGGGCATTCTGCGAAACATGTGGATAAGTATAGACAAATATGTGGGAATGACGAAATAAAATATAAGAAAAAGATGGCCAAAAGGTTGGATTAATTAGTACTGCTCACTTGAGAACCTTCTAAATATGAGTATAAAATCGAGCTAAATAATGCCTAAAGTGCATGATTTTGTGTCTATGATAGTGGTATTAAATATTTTAGTAATTAAATGTTTTACATGATGTCACAACTATTTATATAGGTTGAGGTGTCATTTGGTGGTTTTTTTGCTTCTTAAAACTAGCACATGCACCAAAACCAGTGAAATGGTTACGCCGATAATAACGTACTTGAAGGTTATTCTTGGTGAAGTGTAGGATGTGAACGATTTTTGAAATCACTTGGGAGAGAGAGGGGAAGGTTGAGGAATCAAACATACCCATCTCGCATGACCTATCAACCATTATGTTAATAAGAAGGTCACTTCCATTATGGCGTTGTCCCTATTGGAATAAGGATCATGAGATTGTGGAAAACATAAGATTTGTTTCTTGAGTGAGGATTTTTAGAGATGTCACAAGAATTCCAAGATGTACTAAAGAGACATATCTAATTTTTAACTGTTGGACCCCATTTCCTCACGTAAAAAGTCAAATTTCGCATTGGCCCACAAATTTTTTTTTCTTAGAGTGATACAAAGTGATAAAGCCAAGACAAAATGTGTTGCATGTTTTTGAAGTCCCAGCAGGACATGAGTTGTTTATGCTCAATTGGTTTTTCGATGTGGTTTCCATTTATCATTTTCATCTCATATTGCAGTCCATGCAATATGTTGGGTTCCTCAACATCTCTATTTGGGATATTATTCTTAAGTTTTGGTTTTGGGTTATGTTTTGGCTTCGTTTGATGTTTGAGTGATGATCATGGAAGCATCATTTCCCACATATAGTAATTCTTCTCCACCTTTGTAGTCTTTTTCAAAAAAATCTCGGCTCCATTGGTAACTACTTGTGTCACCAACCGTGTCCACCGCTAGTGTCAACATCGAGTCAAGACGAAGGAGCAAAGTGTACTCCAATGTAGTAAAGTTGTATTTTATTGGGAGTGGAGAAATGGAATAATGTCCATACCCTTCTCTAAAGTTATAATTGAAGATATTATTTTCATGTAAATATTATTTTTAACAAGCATTAAAGATTTCTTGAGTACCAAAAAATGCAAATTAAAGGATAACATTAATTAGTTTGAGTGGTATTGTTATGAGGGGAAGACCGTGAAGTAGAGATGCCATCTTAGAACACATTTTGGAGGACCTCGGGTAGGTGTAAAGTAAATGCAATGAATATTTTTTCATTCTCACAAATACAGCCAAAAAACACAACCATCTTCCATTAATGGACCAAACAACTTAAGTAAGGAGGAGATGACTTACAAAATAGAAGAGACGAAGCCATTTCCTATAATTGGGAAATCGGAGTAGTTGTTCCAAATGGAATATATGTTTTTGTACCTCTATCATAAAGTCTTTTAGAAGGAATAAAAACAATTATGGATCTTCCCTTCTAGTTTTTAACTCCAAAAGGGGAAGGTTTCTCCATGTTATAAATTTGTGTTTTTTGTGTCGCTAATTTTAATATTTCATTTAACATCACGAGCTTGTCTACATCCTAAGTTATTCAAAACACTTCAACGAGTCATGACCACGAACAACTCAAGCAACTTTATCAATGTAATGTCCCCTTTTCTATGCCAAAGGCCTAAGGGTCAAGTCGAGTCCAAGTCGTGGTCATACCCAAGGGGCTATGGACGTTGGGAGCTATTGGGAAGGGGCCACATGGTACTAATATTCAAGTTTTGCGTTTGGGGGTCACTTTGGACCATGGCGACTTAAACAGGAAAAAGTAACTTTAGTTACTTTTATTTTATTGGCCCCTCCATGGAAAGAAATGCGTCTAGGGTTTATTGGGGCTCTTTTGCCTTGGAGAAGTATATAAGGAGTTGGGGAGAAAGGAAAAGGGGATTTTTCATACATAATTATTTTCCTTCACGTGCAACTACAGTTTGAAAACCTACAGCTTATGGAGTGAAATCCCACAGGAACCCTAGGTTCGGTGGTGAGAGACCCATCCCTAGCTACGAGGGCACTCTTCGATAGAGAGAGATCTACCCTAGTTTGTCATTTTGGAGCCACTTTCAGAGATGTGTTAAAGAGAAATTATCAGAGTTTTGAGAGGAAGGAATTTGAGGGTTTTGGGGGCATTTGGGGAAGATAATCAAAGGGTTTCTAGATCAGATTTACGGCAGCCATTTGGGCAGGTCTTAGCATCACTTTGAAGGTGTCTTCAGCAATTTCCCACCCTTTTCCAAGCTAGGCGACTTGTAGCCTTTATTTGGAGGGTTTTCCAGTTGGCCATTTTTAGATCTAAAGGTTGAAATATCATTCCCTATATCTGTTAATGTTATTTCCAAAGTCTCATAATTTTTGCTCTTGTATTTGGAGAGTTACGAACCTCTGAAGTTTTCCAGTTGTCTAGGGCATGCTGTGCTTTTTCTGGCAGCATTTTAATTTCTGTAAAACTCCAAAAATAGTTTTATTATGTCCTTTATAATAATATCAAGCTCTCTTTAAATTTTCAAGTAATTCGAGTGGATATTTTGGGAGATATTAATTTTCTTTAGTTCGTTGTCCTTATTGTAAAAATCTGCAAAAATCAGTATTTTATTTGGCTGCAAATTTTCAATATTTTGTGTATTTTAAGTGGTATCCCACAAGGGATATTTCGGAGGTATCAGAGCTATTTTCCTCCAACATGTGTGGGTTAAATATGGTAGTTTGGAAAGATCTCAATGTGGGTTTTATGAAGGAAATGTTCACCAACATGGTGAAACAACAGGAAGCCACTAACCTTTATTTGAGCTAGCTCACTCAAAATTTGAATCAAATCAAATCTTGGGACAATAAGGAAAAAAGGTGAGAACAATAATAAAGGGCACCCAATAGAGGTGATTGATGAGGATTATTGTTGGAGGAAATACCAATCTTTGAGTAAGGGTTTTAGAGATAATATGCCATTTCAGATTATTGCATGATGAAGATTGGTAGCAAGCCCAAGCGAGGTCATCATATGCTAGTACCTGAATTACAAAAGAACTCATTTGAAGAAGAAGCTTATAGAAAAAAATGTATGATTTCCATTGAGCAAAATAATTGCATTAGTGAAACTTTGCTCGTTAGAGAAATTATTCCAGCTCAGGAGAATAAATTTGTATATGCAAGCAAGGAGGATGTAATGGAAACTCTTAAAAAGTGTGAGGAATGGAATAACAAGCTAGAGTTGCTAGGTTGATAGCGACTCAAGCAAGACAACACTTACAAGAGTTCAAGGAAATGATGAGGAAATTGAAGCAAGGAAGTCTACACCCATGAAAGAAGACTCAATGGAGCAGTTGGCACATGAGGAGGAGCCTCACATGGACACTTGTGTGGAATTGCACGCTGTTGTAATTTCCAAACTAACAACTCATGATAAGCTGATTTATGAAGAATTTCAGCCCATTGTAGACCAGAATGCTCAGGATTTGTGGCTAGAAAAGTCAAGTCATTTTGGAGACCAAGCTTGATGAGGATACTCCAAGGTATGAAGTGGATATGTCTTATTTATTGCTGCTAGTCCAATTTATTTCCATCATGAGATGCATGGTATGGTAGATGATGAAGTCTTCATTATGGAGTTTGTTGAACCATGGCTCCAACTTTGTGTATATGAGCATAAAGTTGTGAAAGGTGTTGATTCTTGTTCCACTTATTCTCCATCTAAAATCATGAATCACAATAGGGATGGTGTTTTGGAGGTTTCTAAATCAGCAATAGAAGGTGAACCTTTTGATGATATTCTTTATAAGGAGGTTAGTAGTAGCACAAATTTATTTCATCATCTTCATCCTATATCATTATAGCAATAGTTTTATCATGATGGTATTCAACCTATTGTCGATAAGAATGCTAAGAATTTGGTACATCAAAGTCAATTCATCATGAAGACAAAGAGTGATGATCTTCTTTATGAGGAGATACAAGAGAAGCAAATATGGAAGACCTTACATGATACAAGGGTTCATGGGCATTATAAGGTATGGGATCCTAGTAATATGTGGCAATTATCCAAAACTATCAATTCTGATTTTGAAAACTTTGTGACTGATTTCATAAGCAAAAGAAGGAATTCAAATGTGTCTTTTGGGATTACAAGTGTTGGCAAGCATGATTTATTCATTGGAGACTCCAGTGTAAGAAGGGAGAGAACCTCTCAAGGTACTAGCGTTGGTTTTTTGGTTGTTAAAAGGGTAAGAGAATATTTTTTAATCATCTTCAGCATGTTGGACTGTGTATAACAGCAGTCATAATGAGAGGAGAAAATAACAATATGGGACAACAGGGTCAAAGAGGTGAGAGTGGACATTCAGGGTAGTGGCCTCCCCATTTTTCTGTCAGGCCTTTGGGGCTTCACGAACCTTCTTTCTTGAAGGATCCAGGAAGTTTCAGGTACAACAGCCAGTAGATATTTTGGATGAGGAGTCTTGTTGGGAGAGGTACAGACCTTGAGTGAGGGCCTTCATAACAACATGCCATTCAGGAATATTGCAAAATGAAGATTGGCAGTAGACCCAAGAGAGATCATCAGATACAGGTACCAGAGTTACAGAGGAGATTGGGATAGATTTCCATTCCACACTTCGATGGTTCTAAGAAGTGTACTATGAGTCTTGGGTTTAGAAGTTGAAGACATACTCGAATTGAATCCTATGCGTGAGGAAGATGCAATTAAGTTTGCAATCTTACATCTTGAGGGAGACGCTCATGATTGGTGGCATCATGGGTTGATTACACAGGGAAACATACACATTACTACTTATGTAGAGTTCATACGAGAGAGGTGGGAGCATATTTGATAGGAGGGACCCACAGCGAGGTATTTTAGGGAGTCGACTCATTTGAGACAAACCGGTCCCCTAGATCAATATATCGCATATTTTCAGAGATTATTAGTCATGGTACCTGATGTCACGAGAGATGAGGTTGATTTCACTATTCATAGCAGGTTTGATAGATGCTCTCATTGGGTTTTTGAAGGCATTTGAACCTTCTTCTTTGCACGAGGCTATTAGGAAAGCTCGGGACTTAGAGTTATCCACTCCAAAGCTAAGGGCTCCACCCCACATTCGAGAAAGGGAACCTCCTGGATCGAGATGAACTTTAGCGAGAGGAGCCTCCACCGAGGGTAGGAGGTGGTGAGAATCCAATCATTTCCTGAGAGGATAGAGATGAGTTGAGGCGAAAGAAACTATGTTTCGATTGCCACACACCTTGGGTTCTAGGACATGATTGCAGAGGTAGAGGGAAGGCCCAATTCATTAAGGTCTTTGAGGAGAGTGAGGGTGATAGAGGTGAGGAGTTAGAGACTCGTAAGATGGATGATGGAGATGGGGTTGCATTGGATAGTGTTGATGCGGGGCAGGAGGAGGAGACTTTTCCTTGGGAGATTATAGCCACATTGTCTAGTACTCTGATGTACAAGGCATTTAGGATTAGAGGAGTTATGTAGGGTCAACGAGTTGGGGTACTCATTGATAGTGGGGCAACCCACAACTGTATTGATGCCTCATTGGTTGAGAGGAGAGGATTACAGACAGAGGATTTTGAGGTCCTCAATGGGGTTGTAGCCAATGGAGAGTCTATGAGGTGCACACGATGGGTTCCCCAAGTGAGCATCACGATGGGTAACTATACAGTTACCGATGATTTCCACATTGTTGGTATGGGAGTGACCAACATAGTGCTGGGAGTGCAGTGGCTTCACTCTCTTGGTGAGTTTTGGACTAAATTTCAGACGATAGAGCTGAAGTTTAAGTCCGAGGGCAGGAATGTGATTTTGAGGGGATTATCTATAGGAGCACCTAGGGTGGTTACAAGTTGAGGGGATGGAGAGGACGTTCTAGCATGGTGAGGAGTTTTATTATTGCGGATCAATGTGGAGTATGATGGATGTGGGTGTGACTAGCAATGTTGCACATGAGATAGTTACAGAGATTGGGATTACAGGTTCAGATCATCTGAGTTTATCATTATGTTGGTTATCGAAGTTTTGTTGACTGAGATCTCATTTTCTTGTTGAGTACTCTAAGAACCGACACACTTGTGAGATTTTAGATGGTCACATACAGGATGACAGCTACAGATTGGAGGATGAGATGATCTTCTATCAAGGAAGATTGAGCCTTGTGTCAGATTCATGGTTGAGGATGGAGATATTGTGACATGTGCATTGTTCTTCCGTGACTGGGCACTTGAGCTTCGATGAGACCTACAGGTTCATGTCAGAGAGGTTCATATGGCATAGGTTGAGGGAGGATATCCTCAACTTTATACAGGCATATACGATTTGTCACTATGACAAGTCAAAGCTTACGGGCTCATCATTTTTTGAATCGACATACGATAACACTCCTATGTATTTTATTGCTTCTATGCCCGGTGAGCACTTCACCACGTGTTAGTCAGTGGAGAGACGAAATTGACTCACGGTTATTCAATAGGTTCACATTCAGCGCAGGAGGTGGACTATGTGGAGCTGATATTGCCGGTTGACTGTCTATTGGAGTCTTGGGACTTTTCCTCCACGGGACACATTGAGATACATTATGAGGAGCCTTGCTCTCACACGAGTGTAGGTCATGTGGGAGAGTTAACACCATTTGTGCATATACAAGTTGTTTCACAGGTTGATTTAGGGATTCTATAGGATTTAGAGTGAAATTTCATACCCAGGAGTTGATTGGAGAGGCAATGAGTGATCACATGATGATAGCCTTGCATTGGCAAGGATTGGACAAATTGGCAATTTCGGTGTGGGTACTAGTGGAGAGTCGGTGTGGGCATCATACTACTTTAGGAGCAACATTGTTCTCTACATGGCATGGAGATCATGATCACTACATGGGGTGTCTTGGTTACTTCGCATCACACCGATCATCAGTTGACTGCAGGGTGAGGTGGAGAAACTTACGGCGTGGTATTCGCAACTTCGCAACATGACAAGATGATGCTTTGGGTCAAGCATTTCCGGGAAGGAGAGGAGCTGTAATGTCCCCTTTCCTACGCCAAAGGCCTAAGGGTCAAGTCGAGTCCAAGTCATGGTCATACCCAAGGGGTTGTGGACGTTGGGAGCTATTGGGAAGGGGCCCGCATGGTACTAATATTCAAGTTTTGTGTTTGGGGGTCACTTTGGACCATGGCGACTTAAATAGGAAAAAGTAACTTTAGTTACTTTTATTTTACCAACCCCTCCATGGAAAGAAATACGTCTAGGGTTTATTGGGGCTCTTTTGCCTTGGAGAAGTATTTAAGGAGCTGGGGAGAAAGGAAAAGGACTTTTGCATACATAATCATTTTCCTTCTCGTGTAATTGTAGTTTGTAAACCTACAGCTTGTGGAGTGAAATCCCACAAGAACCCTAGCTTCGATGGTGAGAGACCATCCCTAGCTAGTAGGGCACTCTTGATAGTGAGAGATCTACCCTAGTTTTCATTTTGGAGCCGCTTTGAGATGCTGCATTGAGAGAAATTATCGAGTTTTGAGAGGAAGGAATTTGAGGGTTTTGGGGGCATTTGGGAAGATAATCAAAGGGTTTCAGATCAAATTTACGCCAGCCATTTGGCGGGCTTAACATCACTTTGAAGGCGTCTTGACAATTTCCCACCCTTTTCCAAGCTAGGTGACTTGCATCCTTTATTTGGAGGGTTTTCCGAGTTGGACATTTTCAGATCTGAAGGTTGAAATATCATTCCCCATATATGTTCATGTTATTTCCAAAGTCTCATAATTTTTTCTCTTGTATTTGGAGAGTTACGAACCTCTGAAGTTTTCAATTTATCTAGGCACGCATTGTGCTTTTTAGTAGCATTTTAATTTCTATAAAACTCCAAAATTAGTTTTATCATGCCCTTTATAATAATATCAAGCTTTCTTTATTTTTTCAAGTAATTTGAGTGGATATTTTGGGAGATATTAATTTTCTTTAGTTATTGTTCTTCTTGTAAAAATCAATATTTTATTTGGCCGCAAATCTTCAACATTTTGTGCATTTTTAAGTGGTAGCCCACAAGGGATATTTCAATCATGCATATCCGATTTGTTAGAGCCCTCCATGGGATGGGATGGAAATTGAAAATTCTTCCAATTTCTTACTTACGACATGAATATGTTTTCCATTATGATTTGGTGGATCCCTCGTGCTCTTCTCTCTTTGTAGTCCATGATACCAAATTTCACTCGAGACACTTAGCGAACAACTCACATGGAAAAATTATGTTGCCCACATTTTCATACGGGGAAAAGCATAAGGGGAACAGTGGATACAATCGCATAACCTCCCTCACCACTACACCTGAATCCCTCACGTTTATGGCATTTCCCACCATTCCCTCTAAGTCATCATGCACCTTCCTATGCGTTGTAGGGTTGTGACAACCATTTCCGGAATGGCCCACTGTCTGCTGACATCATCGTGTCAACTCCATGAAATGGAATCTCTTGCCTACTATTAGAATTTAAAACAACCTTAAACATGAATGGATTCTGACAAGGTGAAGAGTTGAAACGCAAAGGAAAATGCCACATGGAAATAGTTTGGAGCCACTCAATAATTTATAGCCAACATAGTATGCGACAAAAATGAGTGTAGATCGGGACGGCGGTGACAACTTTTTATATTCGTGAAGTGGGCACCTCTAGGAGAAAATTCTAAGGCCAAAGGGTATATGACCTCCCGAGGATGAACCCCTTCTTTGTTTAAGGATATTACATAACAACAAGGTTCGCGACACTTAGGATGAGCACTTGTGATCTCTATATGCTCGAGTGACATTCATGACGTGAACTTCATCAATTATGTCGTCTGGTGACATTCATGACATGAAATTCATCGGTGATGCCATACTAACCATCTGTGACAAGTTGGGAGTTGTTGCCCTTTTGTTGGTTATATATATATATGGGTCGAGGCTATATATGTATATGGGGCCCTTGAGGTGGGAATAAGGGTTGTGGGTAGTCATTATGGCTATCAACATGCGAAACAACAAACATGCTTCTGTTTTGAATAGGAGAGGGAGATAGGTGGCCATACATATAGTATAGAGGGGTTGAAAGATGAATCAAGTAGAGACCCCCCATATATATATAATATATATATATATATATATATATATATATATCTTTAGGTGGTTCTAATAGATGGAGGGCGACCCCGATCCAATAACTTACAACCATCTTTGATCCCACAAAATACATAGCAATAAATATTAGCCTCTCCGTAGGAAGGTGGTGTAGATGTGAGGAGGGTTTGTAATTGGGAGAAAACGAGTCTACAAGGGTGCGTGTCTTCCCTAATCCATAAGGGTTTGATGTTGCACCACCACTTACATATAAGGTAGCTTGCATATGTCTCAATCCCTTAAGCCTCTTCCTTACCCAACGCACCCCCAAGATTGTCTTACACCTTCCTATGGGTTGTAGGGCTCGGTATCATTTCTACCATGACACACTTTGTAGACAAAATTCTCGTCTTAGTTTCTTAAGATATCATTTCCTTCCCACCATTATATATTAAAAAATTGTGAACATGAATGAATTCCATACTATATTTATGTAGGTTAAGGAAGTGGGGAGGTGGAGTCTTTACTTTTCAAGAAAATTTGTTATGGACAAAATCAAACTGGTTTTCTTGTTCCCATTTACCCATTAAGCATCGAAACTTGACTTTTTCATTCCTTACATGACTTTATTGTTCCCCATGAGACATTTTCCGGCATGGGACATTTTTTTGCAAACCTCTTTCCCACACAATATACCCTATTGAAAAATATAACTTGATGTCATGTTGTACTAAATTGTTTACAAATATATATTGAATTATTTATAGAGGTCAAGGTGTCATTTGGGTAGATTTTTAAAAATATGTATTGATATCATTTATTATCATATTCTATGTCAATTCAATGTTATGCCACATCATAATTATTAATTGAGGTTGATGTGTCATTTGATGATATTTTGTTTTTAAAAATTATCATATCCATAAAAAGGAATAAAGGAAAATTTGTCAAATCAAGTGTTATCAACCAAAAAGAAAGAAAATTAATATATTTTTAAGTATTTTAAGATTTAAAAATATGCAAATCCAAACTTAACGGCATAATAAAACCAACATACAAAAATAATACTAACTTTTGGTGGTTGAAAGCGTGAAATAATAATAACCAATTAAGCAAAATTGATTGTTATAATTATGACACTAATAATTATCTTATAAAGATAAGTGTATGGTGTGTGACTTGTAATATGTATATCTCCTACCACTTTTTCTTCCTCCTCATCATTTATCCTATTTTTACTCACTATGTTCCCTACTAACATTTTTTTAGTATACATCATGTGCTACGCATATTCTACTCAACTAGATTTTATTATACTTTTGATTGTAAAGTTGTGTTTAAAATTGACAAACACAAAATATACTAGGATGCGGTACCTTTACTATTATGTCGCATGTATAAGTATAAATACAAATATGACACAACGACAATATAATTTAGATATTGTAATGTGCATGAGTGTGTGCATACGTGTGGGTGTGAGTGTGAATTTATAACTAAGCGAGATTAAATACAGTCAAATACAATATGAAGACAATTATAATCGTATCTATTTTTAAATATTATAAAAGTAAACCAAAAACCTTATAAATGCTAAAAGAAGTTAAAAATATGCAAATGGGCACCTATAATACATTTTAATAACAATTGAGGACATGGAGGTGAGAGTGAACCATCATTCTTTTAATTCAAATTTCCACATTGGCTACTCAACCAACAAATCGTTTGATGTGTTTCCTTTGACCTACTCTTCTTTTCTTTCATTTTGTCTAGTTTTTGTTGGCCTATACAACCTGCCAAAAAAAAACCTATTGAATACCAAATTTCCCACCTTTCTGAAATTTGAACGTATATAATTTGCGTGAAATTTTAATATTATGTATAAATATGATTATAATTTAAAATTCATAATAATATATATATATATATATATATATATATATATATATATATATGAAATAACTATAAGTTTTTAATTATGACACACACACAAAAATACGCTGTTAAATCCCACGAGAAAAATATAAAATCTATTCATACAAATATTTATTTGAATATAGAAACATCTTTTGGTGTCAACGATTAAACCTCGGAAACATGGGCTTTGCATACCCACCACCATATTTTCTCATATAAAGTTACATCGCATGTTTATATGCAATTGAAAGTCATTTTTTTACTTCCAATCATACTGTGTAACATGGTGTACAATGCCCACCCATGTGGGACCCAAACACAAGACCAAACATAACATGATAAATTTTTACTTTCATATTACTTGATACAACTGTGTGACACCAAAAGACTCACAAGGGTTTTCACAACACCACATGTAACATTTACACCAACATGTAGAACACGCAAATGTCAATATGACACAATGTGCAACCAACATCACACCTAGATAAATGAGCAAGTATGAGACTACGACACAATCACGACATGAACATCACGAATTGGCACCTTCCACACTATCACATTTTCATGGTTCAATCTTTGTCGTGTTCATAATCTAATTTAAGCCTTAAAGGTTTGAAGAGCATATAACATGACAAACATACATTTTCTTTTTCTCTAGATTGCATTTCCCTTACTTCATTTAACACTTAATTTAAGTTGATTCCCTCTTCACTACCATTTACATTCCCTTATTTAACCTTATAGGTCTCGAATCCATTAATCATGAGAGCATGTAGTTTCATTCACAATGATACACATTATTTATTTTGTGTCGGGTTTAACTTATAACAAGCACACTTAATCACATGAAAGAGTTAACATTGGTTTAAAGAGCATTAACATGTAAGGTATGAATCCCCTCTTCTCAAAACTTCATAACTCTATTACACATCGTGAAAAACTTAATAAGAGTACACTAATTGGTTCACATTTCAATTGCCATAAATTTGAAAATTCAATGTTAGTTATAAACATTTTGAACACATATGTCACCCAACACTCGTTCTTAGACTATGGGTTTGTTTCTTAAAGAGCATGGTTACTCATCATTTTACTTAGTTTTCATTGCGAGGGAAAATATCTCAAGATGATAAGAGGAGAATCTTAAGCTAATATTATGCTTGCGGTACATCTTGAAGATAGAGATGATTGGGAGAATTTATAAGATACAAAAGAGTCACTTGTGGTTAGTGTTCAAGTCAAAAGTTAATGTTCTAGAATATCATGTTCTCGAAGGAGACATCTCATTTTATCTTTAATGTCAGAAAAATGGAGACTTAGCAAGGAGTTAAGGAACAAGTCACAATTCTCACCTTTCTAATGGGTCAACATCCTATTGATAACAATCCCATCTGTTAAGGTTTAGATACCAAATTATGTCCACATATTAACCTCAAAAAGGTCCTAGGATTAGTTTTAAATTTTATTCCCAATTACCCCAAGGGATTTATGCCCTACTACATGCCAAAGCTAGCGTTCAACAACTTATTCCCCAAGACCTCCAAAAACTCAAAGGTGTTCCTATAATCAAAAGCTAAGGAAAACACTTCCATTCCTAAGGTGTAGTGATGTCCCAAGTGGTGTTCGGTTCCACTATAGAAACAAGGCACGAGGTTAAGCTCAAAGGGGACCATTCCATACCACAAGGGTTGATATTTCAAACTATAAGTTTGGTTGACGCTTTCCGCCCAAAATGGAAACACACACATGCTAGTTATATTTTTCTTTGAAGGCTAAGATATTTCCTAGGTCAATACATCCCTAGCAGATAGATGAATTACGCCATTACCAGATTACTACCATCAATTTTGTTGGTACAATCACATCCAAAATTACGATGGTACAAACAATTTTAAATAACATGATTTCAATTTCATTCTCTTGATGATGATTTGGATATAATAAAAGGGATCCTCTTACATTGTTTTCCAATGCAACATGATACAATCAACTTCATTTACCTAACCAAATATAATGAAATACGACTAAGTGTGGAATTAGTCAAACATGCAAAAGTACAACTACGTAAGAAATAGTACATTTCACCAATATGAAACAATATTGTATACATCATGGAAACAATGAAATAATGCATTCTATTCATAACAATATCGCTAGTATATTCTATACAATATTACATGTATTTCAAAATAATCCCATGATTACAAAAAAACACAATTAACACTACCATTTTCTTCTCGTCTCGTGTACCTGCAACCACCACAGGGTTAGTCCTAGAACTGGTATGGAAATCCCCTACACTCAAGCATAAATCCACACATTCATCATTTCAAACAATTTCAAACAAAGAGTAGAGAGAGGTAGAGATAGGGAGAGAGAAGAAGAGAGAGTTCATTTCTCACGCATTCACATTTTCACATTCATTTGCACTTTACATTTTTGGTTCTAGAGAGAGAGAGTAAGAATGAGAGAGAAGGTTAAGAGACATTTTATTTTCCATTTACAATGTCATAACCATTTACATTTCATGTCCATTTTCATTTCATTTCAAACCAATTTACCTTTTCCAATTCATTTACGTTTTCAAAATCAACCAAAGTATCATAGTCATTTCTAGAGAGAGGAGGAGAGAGAAAAACACCATACATTTCAAAATCCATTCATACAAGATAAAAGATCGAATAATACTCTACATTTAACATTATAAACATCGACATTTAACATTATAAAGAAATTTATAAATATTTCAAACTCAAGGTTTGAGAATGATCTCGAGTTGGATGAGTCGCGAGAAGAATGACTTCACCTCACAAATCGAAGACACGAGGATGATCCTAGGGTTCCAAAAGGTTAGTCCGTGAAAGGACACTTCAAAACTGCCCTTATTATCTTATTGTCGCAAATGCTTAATTTAAATGCTACCATTATTTTACGAATTATTCATAACGTAAGCACGACGCTAGAACAACGAACTCACTCAAACCAAGACCGACTCGAGCCCACACAACTACAATCGAGAGGTGGTAACAGGGGGACACTACACATGGATTCTACATACAAAACACCCAACAAAACTCTCTTAAATTCTGTTACAAAATTGTATGCAATAGAAAAATATATTTTTACACTGGAAGGCATGTATACAATGGGAAAGCCTCTCCCCCGACTGATACATGTCATATGTTTGGATGGAGAGGATGAATGCGTAGGAGGTCATCTACGTACGTGCATTCATTTTCCATTGATCATAGATGATCTTGCATCTCTCGTCAGTGATTCGTGTAGAAGAATCTTCCAAAGCTATTTTTAGAGCCTGTGTATATCGGGATCTAAAAGCAGACACAATTGAGTACATACATAGTCATATGATGATCGACGAGATGACATGAAAGAGGGAGTTGCAATGGTTACTTACTGGGTGAGCAAGCGCTTTACTTGGCGAGACTTGAGTTCGATCCTGGTAATGATATCCTGGTAATCACTTTAGTTTTTTTTATATACTGTGTCCACCAACATTTACATACACAGTAATGTCTTCATTCTCGTTGTAGGTTGAATGCTTGGCGTAAGGGTTGGAGTGCCTGCTGCAGAGGTCGTGCCTACTGGTTGCTCACCTCGGTTGACTGATGGAGAAACACATGATAAAAACCTTTCTGCCTCTATGAATTTAGCTTGCTTTCTGTATTTATTTCTTTCTGCATATGTTTTTGTTTGTTTGTTTGGGGTTTGTTAAGTACTGTATAGTCTTTGTGTTTCATGTATTTTTAGCCTGTGGCATTTTATGTCTATGTTTGATTTGAGTTATTTTTTAAACTTGTGCTTTTGTGTTATGAATGGATTTTTTGAGTATTTTGAATGTTTTTTTATTATTGTTTTTTCTTTATGCTTGCAAGTAGAGTAGAGGAATGGAGCCGACCGAATCAGCTGACATAACTGATTTGTATTGTGTGTTTCAGAGCATCAATGGCGGGATGTTCGCATGTTGAAGAAGTGAGGCCATGTGTAACTGCAATTGTAACACCTTCCTTGGCATTTGGAGGAAACCATCGTCCTCTTCTTCTCCACCCAACTTAAGAAAGAGACTGCAACAAACTTGTTCCATGGTGGGAACTATCGCGCTCACTGCAGGATCTGTAATTTTGTGGGGACAATTTTGTGTTTGATTGGTTTTGGTGGTGACTGTTGTTGTGATATGGAGTGCTTGCATGGCTTCCTCCATATAGGGTTCCGAAGAATGTGACACACATATTGTTTTTGGTATTTGGTATTAATTTTCAAATTTTTCCTTTTAAAGGCTTTTAGCCTAAAATGTGAGATATGTTTTGTTTCCCTTATGCCTCATTGGTCGAATCTATCAACTTGAAGAATAGTGAATGCCCATAATCAGAATCAATATTGCTATGTTTTTATTTATTGCTATGTTTTTTTATTAATGAAGATCCTCTAACAGATATACGAAAATACATGCAAAGCATAGAAAAGAGAGGAATCTGTTGTTGTCAATATCAATATTTTTATACCACGACCTTTTTGGCAATTGTTGTATACACCTATATTTTTACACTTTCTATTTTCATACTTGTTAGTAACAATTCTCTTTTTAGGTTAGAGTTTGTTAATGTATCTATCTCTAGAAGCTGGTGCCTTAAGAAGCAAAATAAGAGGAATACGATCAAAAGAAACACATAAATGGGACCGAAAGTTGTTCTCTCTCCATGTATGATCCCTAACTCAATGGTTACGTGAATAACCATGCCCCTATCCCGAAATGAGCCCCTTAAGGAACCCATTCCAGAGATAAATGCATCAACAAGCTCTAACCTGAAAAGAGAATTGTTAGTAACATCTATGAAAATACAAAGCGTAAAAATTTAGGTGTATACATATGCCCCAACCATTGATTACCACATGTCGCAATAGTGAAAAATGGGGTAGTCGGCGAAAAAGAATGATATATTACATTGAAACTGAAAGTACATGTTGAAATAAATAAAGGACCACCAAAAATGAAATATATCCACCAATGCGTGCACTGATAGTGTCGGTCGTCCTACTACGTATGGGTGCAAACCATGCTACTAGAACTCTGGAGAAGTAAAACTGAAAGGAAACACTAGAGGGACATCAGTAGAGTAAGACATAAATCACCTAGCTAGGGGCCCATGGGATGGATGTTGAGAATTTCGAATTAAGATGTAAAGGTCAAAATGTGGGATTTTTGGCCAAAAGGCGAACAAGGTGTGTAATATGTCAAAAAGAACAGGAGAAGATCATGATCCAAATGTAACCGACGGAGAATTTTTCAAAAAAGCGATAACTAAAATGATGGGATTTGAAATATTGAGGACCATTGCGGTGAAATGAGCTAGAAATTATGAAGTTTATATGGGATTTTGGAGATTATTTGCTCATTACTATTTTTGGAATTAAGAGAATTGAGCTCTGGAATTCCAAATTTGGAAATTATTGAAGCGAGATGGCATGAGTATGAGGAGGAGGCCAAGATCGACATGGAGGAGCATCTTGCGCCGATGCTCAACCATGGGTAAGTTGATGCATTTAATTTTTCTAGGAAAATTATTAGCAATTTGAATTTTTCAAAAATGCAAAGGCGATAGGGCATCATTTTTAACAAAACTTGTGTCGAGTGGGTGGAGTAGGACAAGATGCAAGTGGGTTTGGGAGGGATTGACTTTCAACTTTGTCATTTAGTCGTACAAAATTAGATGCCATCGACCCCTGAAGCAATAGGGCCGATGGCTTATGTCAAAGGTTGATGGCATAGGAAAGTATTATGAAGCATAAAGATGATTTGAAAATTTAAATTGATTTTGGATGAATCGATGTACGAATTTTGTTGATTGGTGATTATAGGAGGATCAGAGGATTTGCCTATGGAGAGTGGTAGATATAGCATGGATGGATGATATGATTGTCGAATTGTGAGATGTAGAGATAGAAGAGCTACAAAGATGGGGATTTGGTGGCATCATGCGAGATGCCCATGATACCATTGAGTCTAGATATTTTGCGAGATGTTTTTGGTATCATGGGAGCCTAGGGCCAACACCTTTCGGTGGTGGGCAAGCGAGACAATAGAGATGACCGTGACACTTCAAGATGTGCACGAGATATTAGGGTGGTGATAGAGGGAGCTCGCATGTATTGCGATCTCACCATGTATGTAACATAGAGGAGATTGCGGCCGTATCAGCCATGGGCAACAATTCATATGATGAGAGGATGCTCGGTGTTAGGTGTAGCAAGACACACCGCAGAGATATTTCGACCATCCGGAAGGTGGTGATGGGAATTATCATGGTATGCATATTGTTTCACAAGGTAGATGGGATGATTCCATTATTTTTTTGGTTGTGTGTAGATATGTGATAGAGTGAGATGTGTTATTTAGTTGGAGGCCACTATATGGGTGTAGTTGGTGCACGATCTATACGAGGTCGACGAATGGCACAGAGGATGATTGGTCAAGTGATATTATTGACAACTTCGATATATGAGATATTTCCCATGCATATGCCCATAAGGACACCCCTAGTCATAGCAGAAAATGCCCCAAGAGTACTCCGGTGGGCACAAGCGTCGACAATCGAGAACACTTCCAGATTATCAATCACTATGACAGTACATCTAGATGAGGTCATATGGGATCCCTATACATGGAATGTTGATCAATGGCCCATTTGGCCATAGGTGCAAGATTTAGAGGAAAATATGAAGGTGACATGTCATTACTTACATTGGGTAGAGGCCTACCGGATAGACGTGGTACATAGACAATTTTGAAGGCCCGAGCCTACGGTGATACCACTACTACTCGCTTTATAGACAACAATATACGAGAGAGGTTGTGAGGGAAGTGGATAGAGTACTAACATTGCATCCTATGAGAGTACAAGCTCTGGCGAGGCAGGATAAAGGAAGAGAAGGAGAGGTGGTGCGAGATCAAGACCCACCGAGAGATCATTGCGGTAGAGAGCTCGGATGAGGGATCCAATGGAGGAACTGTCCGACTCGGACCCAAAGGTGGGCGATTCGGTGGAGCTGGTCCTAGCACTGAGAGGAGAGATAGTCAAAGCCATGGTTGGGAGTGTTAGGATATATAATAATTTTGCATTTTAATTAGGTATATGACATTATTTATTATATGGTTATGTATTTAATAACCACATTGTTTATTTGTTGCATTATTGTTGCAACTATATGTTTGTTATACTTGTTTGTATTTAATTTGGTTATGCTTCCTAGATGTTCTTTTGGAAGCTTATGTAATCAGGATTATTGTTGCACCTATGCAACATCATTCTTTGTTTGTATCCGGTTGTCCAATATCTATAAATATTACAGCCTACACCATTGTACATGATTTTGATTGAACATCAATAAATTAATCAGGGTTTCATCCTGTTTATAATTTACATTTGGTACTAGAGCAAGTTGAAGCTCTGGCCAAGTTAGAGAGAGGTTGAGAAAGGAAGAAAATCTTGGAGAAGAAATCTATTTCACATGAGAGCCAGTGTTGCCTCATGCAACTTCCCATATCTCCCTGCATCCCCACGACCTCTGTTTGAACTCCGGGAAAAAAAAAGATTTTTTTTTTCCTTGGTGCCCTCGCACTGGGAAAATCTACTTCTAGAGCTGATAAATATATAAGAATTAAAATATATATATATATATATATATATATATATATATATATATATATATATTTTTTCCCCCATTGGGGTTTTACCTCTAAATCTAGAGGTCATGTTAGTCACTGCTAAAGCTAGCAGTTTGCTAGACTTGGAGGAGATTGTGTCAAGGTTGGAGGTGAATTGTTTGGAGGTCTGACTGAGCCCCCTCTCGATCCAACATTGCATTGTGCTTAAGCCTGCAGATCAAGTTGTTTTATCAAGTGCAAAAGCCAACACATTGGCGAGTTACATTGTTTACCAATGAGTTCCATCCAACATTGGGCGAGTTGTTTTGTAAAGGAACCAAGTTCCATTGGCGAGCACCTCCCACCAACTGAGTTCTATTTGAAGTGGATTGAGCTCTATTCCAAGCATCGAGCTCATGTGAGTTCTGAAATGAGTTATCCTTCTAACTTATGGCAGAGGCAAGATAATTTGGGAATTTGTGAAGACACCTGCACAATACACTCAGCGGAACCGTTGAAAGAAAAACATTGGCATATAAAGAGGATCGAATTGCATGTTCAAAGTGGTCAATAAAAAAATCACGGACAAGCTCTATTTTTGGAGGGCACATATACGACCTTATCGACCTCCCAACGAGTCGAATTTGTTTCGTCCTAACCGAGGAATGTTCATGCAACAAGGAGTCGATCATTTCACGCCAAGCTCCACACTTCATTCGAACCTGCAATCAATACCAAGTAGAGGATATACAAAAATGGAAAACACAATACAAAATGGTGGAAATTAAACCAAAATAATGAACAATTGCAAAAGGCAAAAAAAACAAGCAAAAGGCGCGAAGATATTTTTTTTTTTCGTGCAGCTAACCCTAAAATTTCCCTCCATCTCAGCAACCACGTGGAAAACCAGAAGGAGCCACGTCACCTTTACACAGGTTAGATTTTTTTCATACTTTAAATATAAAGTACTTCATTTCATAGCATGAGCACATATGGTGCTAGTGTGGTTAGTGGCAGCGACTTAGATGTGGGAGGTTCTTTTGTCAACCCCCACATAAACCAATATTTTTAAAACAATTTTGAAATATAGATGCTCCCCCCAAATATGGCGGCATAAATAGCCCAAAAACTAATGCTAAAGCCATTAGTTATAACCAAACCCACTGCCAGATTTAGCGGAGAAAACCCTACAAAGGGTCTATAAAATAATCTTGCACATTTCATATTTTTCAAACTAAGCATTTTTGCCAAAGGAGGGGCTACTTGAAAACAACATTTTGATCCATTTTTTATGGTATTTTACTCGAGAGAGCCGTATTGGGCTCGGAGGCCACGGGCCCCGAAAAACAAAAAAATTGTTTTCCATTCAATTTTTTAAAATTTTGAATGTAATTATATACTTTAGTGTATTGTACTAATGTGCGAGTTGTCCTAGTCAACCCGAAAACATTATAATCGCTCAAAACTGGTAGAGAATTGTAGTAAAAAATAGTGAAATTTGGTTCTAAAACACTCATGAGATCCTAGATCTCATTCGTAGTGTTTGGTATAAACAGTGCCTCTGGGAAGTGATTACCCCATCGTGACTACTACTGCACTTAACGCCTAATATAGCTACAACAACGTCATTTGGGAATCGACCCTTTAAATTGACGAGGAGTAATAAGGACATAATGCACATACTATGAGCCATCCCATCCATCGTGAACGATTACACGACTTAAATTCGAACTGAGAAATTATCCGAGTATATAGCAAAGTTACGCGTGTGTATTAGGATATTTCTTTGAGTCAGTGTCAATAATTGCACAAACCCCTTTCAGTATTGTCTTGGTACCACGTATCAAATTCTTTCAATGCCTCTTTCACGTCTTACCACGGGTATATAGAAAGGGCAAGCTTCTTCCACGCACTGGATGGGTATATCATAAGGGCACGTATATAGAAAGGTTTGATATATCGATCGAAGGTATATAGATTGGGAGACCATATACAGAGTGATAAGAGTCTTACCCTTTAAAAATTGATTCTTTAAAATGGGCACCAATGCCCCCAAGTTCTTTCTTCCAGATTCACAAATTCTTAAAGGAAATAACTATGCAGCATGGAAGAAAAAAATCAAGACACAGCTTGAGTTTGAAGAGATTTGCTCTGCTGTGAATGGTATTGTAACCAGATCAACAATTGATACAACACAACAAAGACAATTTGATAAATCTGATCAGAAGGCCAAGATAATCATCTTGTTTGGAGTGTCTGATGATGTGCAACCCCACATTCAAGATGCCAAAACAACAAAGAAGCATGGGATAAGTTGAGCACGGTATATGAGGCCAAAAACAAGAATGTCATATTGAATTTGTAGAGTCAATTACACACACTAAAGTTTAAGCAAAATGAGAAAATAGAAGATTTCTTGAGAAGAGTTGCAGAGTTGAGGGCTTCACTTTTAGCCCTAGGAGAAGCGGTCACTGATGAAGCTCTCATTCCCATTGTTCTGAGAGCCCTCCCTTCTTCATACCACATTTTTGTGACAACACTAAACTTGTCAGATACGACAGTGAGTTTTGACAAATTGGTAAACCTACTGCAACAAGAGGAAGCCATGTATAATAAGGATGATGAAGAGGAGCAAGCACTTTCTTCTCATCAAAAATGGAAAGGAAAAGGAAAGGAAAACCTAATTCCTCTCAAAAGTCCCAAAATCAAAATCAACATCAACAAGGGGACAAACAACAAAAGAAGAAATGTCTAATCTGTAAAAGAGGACATGAATTGAAAGATTGTTGGTATAACACTTATAAGAAAGGTTCATCAAGCAACTCTGGACCTCAACACCAACAATCTCACAAGGGACATTCTAACTACAATCAAGGGCGAAAAAGGGGAACTAGAAAAGAAACCCCATCAGCAAGGAAATATTGTTGAGCAAGAAGAACATTCAAGATACTGAAGACTACTTATACATTGCTCGATCAAGTGAACCCTCCACATCATCTAGTGATGTTTGGTATGTTGATTTGGGAGCCACTCGACACATGAATGACCACAGAGACTGGTTTACTTCAATGAGGGACACACCTTTGAAAAACCATGTTTCGTTAGGTGATGATTCTTCATACTCGGTACAAGGGATTGAGAACATTTCTCTACCCTCGTTCACGCAACTATAGATTTTCATATGTATTATATGTCCCTAGGTTGACTAAAAATATTGTCAATCAGTTAACTCCTTGATCATAACTTGAAAATTGATTTTGATACTCATTCCGACAAGAAAATGTGTCTAATTCGAGACAAATCACGAGGATCAAAAATAGTTGCAAAAGCCTCCAATGTGGGATGCATGTTCCAGCTTGATTTTTTCCACAGAGATGATTAGGCACTTATGGCTAAGAACTCTACCTCTGCACAGTTGTGGCATTGGAGACTTGGTCATATAAGTTTCAAGTATCTCGAGACACTTTTCACCAGACAATATGGTAAAAGGATTACCATCTCTCTAGAAGGATACAGACAAGTGTCCTCACTGCCTAGCAGAAAACAACACAAAGCTTCATTCCAAAAGAGTACTTTTCGAGCTCATGGTAAGCTTGATCTGGTTCATACCGATCTTTGTGGTCCGATGCAACCGAGTCATTCTGGATTTCAATACTTCATGCTTTGTGTTGATGACTATTCAAGAAAAATGTGGATTTTTGTCTTCGCAAGAAAAGTGAAGCTTTTGAAAACTTCAAGAAGTTAAAGTAGTTGTTGAGAACGAAAATGTGGTCATCACATCAGAACTCTCCGCTCAAATCGAGGGGGAATTCACAGTGATGAGTTCAAATACTACCTATAAGCTCATGGGATTCATTCGACAAATGCCTCCTCCACACACATCGCAACATAATGGTGTTTTTGAGAGAAGAAATCGTACTATCATGGAAATGGTGTGATGCATGATCGATGATTCTGGACTAGAAAAGACATTTTGGGAAGAAGCAACAAAGACAACAATGTATTTGTTGAACAAAATTGCCCACAATTTCTCTTGACAGAGTAACACCACATGAAGCATGGTCAAAGAGGAAACCATTTGTTGCACACCTCAGAGTATTGGGTGCAAAGAAAGTATGCACATACCCAAGCAGAATAGAAATAAATTGGATATGAAATCATAAAAAATCATCTTCATTGGGTATAGTGAAGAGAATCTTGGGTACAGATTGATGGATCCTAAGACTAGGAAAGTCTACACTAGCAGAGATGTTGAGTTTTTGAGAAGAAGGAAGCAGAGAATCCTCCTCCAGACTCACCTAATGTATATTTTTCACCAGTTGTAAAAACAGAAGTTGATGTTCCCGCAGATGATGAAAGTGATGATGGGGATGATGGTGATGATCAGATAGAACCATGACCCATAGGAACAGTTCAAGTGTATGCCCAAGTGGTATACTAGCATGTTATGAGATGCAAGAATGGATGCTTTCTCTGATACATCCACCACTGGACCACAGACTCGAGTAAAGCAAGAGAAGAAGTAAACTTTGTTTTGATGAGTAGATTTATTGAATTTGATGAGCCCTCTATAGTCCAAGAAGCCCTATAGTCAAAATCTTGGAAATATGTCATGGATGTTGAGTATAACTCAATGATGAAAAACAACACTTGGTAGCTTATCGATCTTTCACTAGGAAAAACCCATTGGATGCAAATGGATATTCAAAACAAAGTACAAAGTAGATGGGACCATAGACAAGTATAAAGCAAGATTAGTAACAAAGGGTACACACAAAAGAAGGCATTGACTACGAGGAGACATTTTCTCCCACAACTAAGATCAAAATGATCAGGATGATCTTTTCTCTAGCTACACAGTTTGGTTGGAAAGTCCATCAGATGGATGTAAAAAGTGTCTTTCTTAAATGGATATTTACAAGAAGAAGTCTATATGACTCAACCTGAGGGATATGTTGTACTTGGTCAAGAAGAAAAGGTATGCAGACTTAGGAAATCTTTGTATGGCCTCAAACAGCACCTCGGGCATGGTACATCAAAATTGATGAGCATCTCATACAACATGGATTTGTTAGAAATCCATACGATCCCAATCTCTACCTTAAAAAGCAAAAGGGGGGAGATTGTGATTGTGGTTGTTTATGTCGACGATCTAGTCATCATTGACAGTTCAATGAGGATGATCGATGCAATGAAGAAAGATCTTAATTGATCATTCGACATGACAGATCTCGGGTTGATGCATTATTGTCTTGGATTGGAAGTATGGTAGAAAGAGAATCACATATTTGTTTCTCAGTTGAAATATACCAAGACAACGCTCGAGAAATTCAGGATGATGGATTGCACACCTATTGCTACACCTATGGAGAAACAGTTGTAGTTATCTCATTCAGATCCATCTCCTGCATTAAATGCCACTCTCTATCGAAGTTGATTGGGAGTCTCATTTACCTAACCTACACTAGACCAGATATCAGCTTTGTAGTGAGCTATCTATCCAAGTTCATGCAGGAACCCAAAGTTTGTCATTAGAAGGCAACAAGGCGGATCTTGAGATATCTCAAGGGAATAGTGGATCTTGGTCTAGAATAGAAGAAGAATGGAAACTTCTTCTTGTCAAGATATTCGGATTCAAATCATGCAGGAAACATTGATTACAAAAATCCACTTCGGGTGGTTTGTGTTCTTTTTGGATCTGGAGTGATATCATGGGGAAGCAAGAAACAACACTTTGTTTCTCATTCTTCCATAGAAGATGAGTATCATTCTACAAGAGAAGTTGTCTATGAAGTGATATGGCTACGTTGCATACTTGAAGGACTTGGAATACCACAGGAAAAACCAACCACCATGTATGTAGACAATAAAGGTGTTCTTAAACTTTTTCAATCCAATGTTTTCATGAAAAAAAAAAACACATTGAGGTACATGTACATTTCATATTTAAGCATGTCTTAAAACACAATATACAACTTCCGTTTTGTCCAAAGCTAACACAACAAGCAAGATATCTTCACAAAGTCACTTGCACGTGACAAGTTTGAGTTGTTCAAGAGAGTTCCTCTCCTCATCCCTTGAGACAATGCAAAATTAAGGGGGAATGTTAGGATATATAATAATTTTACATTTTAATTAGGTATATGACATTATTTATTATATGGTTATGTATTTAATAACCACATTGTTTATTATTTATTTGTTCATGTTGTATTTTGTTATACTTGTTTGTATTTAATTTAGTTTTGCTTCCCATATGTTATTTTGGAAGCTATTGTAATCAGGATTATTTTTGCACTTGTGCAACATCATTCTCTATTTGTATTTGGTTGTCCCATATCTATAAATATTGCAACATGCACCATTGTAAATGATTTTGATTGAACATCAATAAATTAACTGAGCTTTCGTCCCTATTTATAATTTACAGGGAGAACATCGGATGCGGCGGATCAGAGGTGGTTACGATGTCACCTGGGTGTGGAGATGGCCCCTGCAGCCTATAAGCCGAGACCAGGATTCGCATGAAGGGAGATATGATTTTGGTGCCTAGAGATAGATGGGCACAATATGTCGGATGGAGGTCTAGGTAATTTGATGAGGCCGACGCAGATTATATGGTGGCGGGGATGACGAGATGATCATTGAGCATGCCGAGTAGCCAGGTAAGAATGAGATGATCTTATTTTAGTATGCATAAATGATTATATTTGATGACAAGATTGATATTGATTTGTAACTTTTGGATTTTTGTAGAGTGGACGACAGAGGAGTGGCACTCTTTTATGGAGAGTGCACACCATGAGATCCTGACCCAATGTTGTACATTCAGATACCTCAATCATGGCGAATCCACCCCACCATCAGTTTTCAAGACATTAGAATCATTTTAGTTAGTGGGAGAGGCTATCGGGACACTTTGTGGAGATTCAGAGATGCGTAGGCACTAGGAGACATGGGTAGCATAGATATGATGTTGAGGATTATTATAGGCATAGGATGCCTGGTTCAAAATTAGGTAGCGCCTCACGAATGCCAAAATGTTGAGATAGGATCACACGGCTAGAGGCGAGCTCGCGAGATCACATGGAGAGGCCTCTAGTGCCCGATCTAGGGCTAAGTCTCTAGCTCGCATGACTGAGCATCCAACACAAGCACCTTCGACACAAATAATTTGGAGACCTTCACAAGGGGTGAGGATGTTTGAGCCACATAGTTATGATGGATTTTGAGAGATTGTGATGTATTTTGTCTATGTATAAACCGATTCGATACACACACACACACACACATATGATGATGATTATTTTGATGATGTTGGTGAATATTGAAATTGATGGATGATGATTTACTTATTACTTTCCTTTCTTTCTCATGCATGTATGTGGTAATACTCATGGTACTTAGGAAAAACAATAATGATGATTAGGAAAAAAGCCAATAAGATGAGAGATAAATCCAAGAAAGGTCAAAACCTAACCAAGGATGTACAAGACCGACAGTAGTCCACTTAAGAAATCCAAGGTGAATTGAAGCCAAAAGAGGTGGAATCAAGACCGTAACACTCCAATGGTAGGAGATGTCAGGGAAAAAGATATTGATGATAAACCCAAGCGGGAAAAGATACCAAGAAAGGATAAGAGAGTTTGAAGATGCGAAAAACCCAAGGGCCGAGATCCCAAGTAGAGGCAATAACCTAGGCCGAAGAAATAATAGTCAATTTTTTTTAAAGAAGATTCTTAGCCACGAGGGGTGAATGATTGTCGTGTATCGGTGATGATATCATCTACTTGGTTCAAGATATGACTGCACACATGAGTCATGAGGTCCTTAATAACATGTTGGGTAATGGCTACCTAGAAATGAACTTCAAATCTTGTGGCAAACAAGGCGTCATCAATTTGGTCCCCAACCGAGCGAGCATGCCACGCCAAATATCTTCAAGATTTCATAAAGGTGGAGGTGGTAGGTTATGGTCTAGGTGGTCTAGGGGGAGGTGTACATCTCCAAGAAGAGTCGTCTCTATGCTTTCTTCCTCGCGAAGAGGACTCAAGCATCGAGGCACTTTTCGCGCATAACCTGACAGGTTTGTGTCGGTATGCGAGCAATAACCATGATGTGAAAAATATAATGGAGTTGAGGCCAAATGTGGTGTGGCCTTTCAAGATTGATCTTACCTAACCTCAGCTTCGAGATTTTTCATATGTCTTTTATAGGCTTTATAGTCAGACACATCGTGCCCAGAGCCTCATGCCATGTGTAGTATGGCTCTACCCCAAAAGGTGGAGGATCCATAATGGAAAGGGGTAGGGAAGCATGCGAATGAGCGATATGGGTCGGTATGGATGATGTCAACACATTTGGTGCTTCTTCATCCATAAGGTCATCAATTTTTTATTCGAAACTAGATATACACTCCCCTTCCTTTAGATGAGGTATGTTACGTGATCTAGTAGTATCATGAGAAGAGGATGAGGTCGGTGGAGCTACTACCGAGGCTCGGGCATCGGCCTGCTAGAGGAGGCTTGGCCAATGTGTGGAGACTTCTGCACAAGAATAACATTCCCATCGCAATCGAGTGTGCTTTAGAGGTAGCTTTGGTTATGTTGGACCTCTCTTTCCTAAATTTTTTGTGTAACTAGCCAAATGGGGATCGTCCAAAGTGTAACCATCATCATAGTCGGGGTAGAGGTGTCTATCATGCAAGAATCAACTATGGTTTCAAGTTGAACCTTTTGTTCGGGTGGAGGTTGAGGTGTTTGTGAAATAGTAGTGGGAATAGATGGATCCTTCTTGCGAGGTCGCAAGTTAGGAGGAAGTTGTGAAATGAAAAGATTCGGTAGGTTAGAAGTGTTGATTCTAACGGTAATCTCATTAGGTTCATCATCATTAGAATCCAAGAGATTGGGAGGCATGCGCCGACCAACTCTAGATGGTTCGCATTACCACGAAAAGACTCAACAAAGTAGAATGCGATGATATTTACGGAATGGGGTTGGAGATAGTTCTTGAAGAGTTGGGAATTTATACATCCCCTTTTGTTGGAGAGTATCATAATTCTAGGGATTTGGGTCACCTTGGATTTTATAGATTTCCCCTTGGTGTGCAAATTTAACACATTGATATGTTAAAGAGGCAAGCATACACATGCGGTGATTCCAAGGTCGACCAACGAGAATGTTGTAAGATAAAATAAATTTGAAGACCATGACCTTCACATGCACTATCCTGAGAGGGATAGTGATAGGAAACCAAATACAACCCATGGGCAGCATTTATCGATGATCATACCCTTAACAAGTAGTATGTATGGTCTTGAGCTTGTCTATTGAATATCCTAGAGCCTTAATGAAGTCTAAAGAGGCCACACAAGTGTCAACCCCTCGCCAATGAGAGCGGGCTTTATGTGTTTTGACCAATTTTCATAGAGATAAAGAGTGGAGGATCATCTTCCCACAACAAGATTTTTCTTCAAATCATGGTTGCTACGGGAAAACGGATGTAGGTTTGGATATCGGTGGTTGATCCATACAAATGGAGACTTTCTCACACCGACACCAAATACTTTCTTTTGAACCATGCAACGCACGAGACCGCTCCAAAGTGGTAGGGAAAGGTATATTCATGTCAAATAAAGCAATCATGAGACACGATGGTGAAGTGACGTGCGCATCAGCTCTAGAAAGGGGATTGGTCCAAGAATCTGAGAAAGTGCCTTCAAAGGATCCCACCCGTCATGGCTAAACTGAATAGCAAGATAAGAGTGTTTGGAATCCCTATAAATAGGCTTAGAAGGAGGAGTGATTAGAGACACCTCGGAAATGGTTGTTTGTTGATGCTCTACACCATCGGCCTAGCCAAACATGTCGATGGTTGGAAAATTTATTTCTGCACGCCTTTAGCCCTACATCGAGTTTTTGTATAGGGGTCAATGTTGTTTGTAGAAGGTGGAGTTTTGGCTTTAGGAATCTGATTTTGGAACACACAGGGATAAATGACTCTGTGAGTTTTAGGCTAGACTAATGGAGGGTATTCAAGATCTATATATGCAATCACACACCTCACATCATTCATAGCCATTATGTTCTCAAGGGGATAGTCAGGATCAACCACATTTGTTGTGGCACTTTTTGGCTTCTTAGAACATTCACCTGAACTATGATTTGGCATAGGGTCAAAGAAAACTTTAAGCTCTTCATTAGCTTGATTAAGGGCATTATGATGATCCTTTTGTCTTTGAGCGTCACGAGCCTTGACCGCTTTAGTCAAGTGCTCTCTAGAGATAGCCTCATGGTCAAATTGAGGGCCTAAAAATAAAGTGATGGCAGTCGTGTGGAGGGCACAAAAATTCTCATGAGAATGGCCCCAATTGGCATGCCACCAATAGAATTTTTTTCACATCATGTGATTGGGGAATAGGTCGAGAAGGATATAATATCTAACTAAATGGTTTAGGGATACAATTTATTAACTCATCCTTAGTTAATGGTTGATAATGGGCAGGTTGGCTCTTATTGTTATTAGTTTTCTAGTCAATACAAAAGTCATTTCTATTTACGGAAGCCATGAGAGGAGGGTATCTGAGACCCCGTCATCCATGCCATTCTTGTTCTTTGATTTCTTAAGGACTTGTATCTGTTTAGTTGTTTGGTTCCTAGGATGAGCCTTCTTAAACTCCCTCATGAGATAATATTTTTTTGGCTTGTTCAAAATCCTCATCCAAGGAGGTAGGAGAAAAGGACCTAACCTTGTACTGAATGTGAGGTTCTAAGGCTCAAGGAATACTTGGAAGAGATTATGCGTTCAACATATTGTGTTGTGCCTTGGTAGATAACTTTTTCCAACGTTTGATGAACATTTGAGCTGATTCGCTTTCATGTTGCTTTGCAATTAATGAAAGCATTAATGTTATTTTCAGGTAAGTCATGATATTGAAACTCATTAACTAAAGTTGTTACTAGAGATTCTAACTCCACTATAGAGTTAGGGGGTAGAGTATGATACCAGTCCAAAACATCTCCAATAAGAGTCTTAGCTAAGAGTTTAGTGGTGGCATAAGAATTGAATTTGATCCATTCTTTGTAAAGATTGTCAAAGGCCTTAATGTTTAAAGTAAGATCGATTAACCCATCATATGAGATAGAAGGAAAATGCCTCCAATATCCATACTAGTAATGTAAGGTGTTAGCGGCTCTTATTAGACTGCCCTTAAGACTTTGTTGTGAATGGGAGGTTGGGCAATAGGTGCCCCATTAGGTCCATTGGGTAAGGGTGGGGGAATTGCACCCCCAAATCCCAAATTAGGATGGTTGACCATTTGGACCATATTGGTTTGCATTTGAAGGAGTTGGGTCGTAGTGGCAGTTTGTTGCTGACTCGTCTTGTCTATGAGTTGTAGGATAATATTAGTGGGATCAGAGCTAGAGGTAGTCCCAGATGATCCCATCATATTATTCTTCCCATTATCTACCCTATCGTCAAGTTGCTAGAGACAAAGTCAAGGAGGTGTTTGTGAATTATTGACTCAAATTCCCCTTTGTATTGAGGAAACTTATCAAGGAATTTCTAGATTTCAGGTGGGAATTCAAAGATGTCCTCAATTTGAATCTCTTCTTCTTCCTCACCTGAGACATTATTGTTGCAGGTATTATACTTTTTCGATTAGCTCCTACCACACAATAGTTTGAATAGAAAGGAAATCCTGATGTTGGACAATTAGTTTGAAAGTGATTGGTCATTGATTGGATATCCTTGGGCCAAGATACTTAATGATGGAGTACCGATCGACCCATAAGAGAATCAAAAAAATGGGCTACCAACACAATCGGTCATGTAAAAAGTTTTTCATAGGGGCCGAAAGCGTCTGTGGTAAAGGTTTTACAAAACATTAAATATCGCCTCAGTAAATGACACTGATGGACCGATGAAATGTCTGTGATGAATATTGGACAAGACAAACAGGATCGACCTTGCATGCAGTAAATGGTACGAGGATTGATGGCGTTTGGAAAGATTGATTTTTAGGGTTTTTTAGAATTTTAAAAAGTAAAACAATACAAAAATGAAAAGTGGATTATTTTAACGAGATGTGCTCAATTTGAAGGGACAAAATAATATTCACGTCAGTTCACCAAGGATGTATGATGGGTAAAAATGTGTCTAGACACCGTGCACTCTTATCATTTGTTCAACCAGGGTATTCGAGGCAACGAGTAAGGGACACACAAACAGATAGAATTAAAGGGGGTACATGGACCACTATGATCGCATACCCCAAGGGAAGTAACCCTTACACTAGGACAAACTAAGGTTTCTAAGGCCTTAGGTCGAAGAAGAGGAAGGAACCCTATGGAGGTATCGGCACTTATGGGGAAAATGAAAGATGAAATAATCATGCAAAGATTATGTTAACCTAAGGAAAACATGTAACATGAAGTAAGAGAACTGAAATGCAATATGCTAACCTAACATGTCCATAAAATACTAAGCTAACATAAAGCATGTATTGAATGTAGGAAACTACTCTATACAAAATGACAAAGTGAGTTAGAACACTTACTTGTTGAGGGCGGTCATTGATGCATCTATCTCCCAAAGGACCATACACCAAGAGAGAACAACTTTCAAGTGGAGAAGGGAAAAATCCAGTCCTAGCTCACTATAGTTGACCCAAAAGTGCAAGCAAACCAATCCAAGTAAGAAGAATCTCCAAGCCAAGAGTCAAGGTGCGGGAAATCTAAGTGAGCGAGCGGATGTAAGTTGGCACAAGAGAGAAAATATAATGGCGAGTTCTTGTATGAAAATATGTGATGTCCTAATGTGCAAATGAGAGTTGGGGTACTTATACTGACGTCATCGCCCATGAGCGAAGCGTCGATAGGGAATTTGAATTTGTACCGAGGCGTTAGAAAGGGAGGAAAAGAAAAGGGGAATGTGCAAGGAGACATGAGAAGCAAGGATGATGCAAAACGAAATAAATAGGGTCATGATTTAGCAAGATGTCAGAAGAATGAGGAGAAAAACAAGAAAATAAGAGGAATATGAGCAAAAGAAACACATAAATGAGACTCTCTCTCTCTCTCTCTCTCTCTCTCTCTCTCTCTCTCTCTCTCTCTCTCTCTCTCTCCATGTATGATCCCTAACCCAATGGTTACGTGAATAACCATACCCCTATCCTGGAATGAGCCCCTTAAGGCACCCGTTCTAGAGATAGATGCATCAACGACCTCTAACCTGAAAAGATAATTGTTAGTAATAGGTATGAAAATAGAAAGCGTAAAAATTTAGGTGTATAGAATCGCAACTTGACATTGTTGATTTATGAGTTTACACTATACGAAACAATATTGGAATCATTACGCAATATGTAATCATACATGTTAAAAAAACTAGATGTATGAATGTGATACCTTAGGAGTTATAGAGTAAATTCTGGTATAGTCGAGAAAGATGTTGTCTACACTAGATGTTCATACGTCGTTGTTTAATGTAACAGTTCCACTTAGTTCATGGTACGCAAAATGTTGATGTTAAGAATACTATTGTTTATTTTATGTTTTGGTGTAGCTATCAGATTTGGATTAAAAACACATTCTCAAGGAGTTGTCAATTGTTGTTACGTTTACATTGAGAACTCGTAAATAGCCAAATTGACATAGTTTTGAAGGTCAACAGTCTCACATGACATAGTTTATTGCATTTGAGTCTTAGAAAAGAAAATATGGGTTTGTATTTCATTTCATGATTTACATTAGACATTATATACATGGGAAATATTATGTATATATAGTGTGTATATATATATACATGGGAAATATTATGTATAGAATTATTATGTATATTAAATCTATGCTTTTGTTTGATTTCACGATTTACATTACATATTATATATATTAAAGAAATAATGTATATGCATATATTCCATTCATTTGTTTGTTGTAATGTCATTTGCATTTCTTTGCATCTTTTATCTTTGTTACTAAAACCTCCTTTCATATGCAAATTACAAAGTAAAATAAAAACAATGCTTTCAAGACCATTTTGATTTGTTTTCATAGTTACTGGGTAATTCAATATCAAAATCATATATTCATTCATTCATATATATCCACACCTCTCCCTCTTTTTCCTTTTCATTGTTTATTGAGAAGCATTTCAGATAACCATGACATATATAAACAATATTTAATCCAAAAAAAAACTTAGAATTATTTAGATTTAAACATCTTAGTTGAAGGTGAGTGCAACAAGTTTTTGTTGGTTTTCATTAAATTGTTTTACATATGCTTATTCAATACAAGGCATGCTTTGGTATCTTCAAATGCTTATTGAATCAATTATGAGATGCTTGAAATTTTGTGCTTTTAAATAGAGTAAGGATTATTTTGTAGTGTTTGTGCAAAATAATAAGGTACTGGCTATGTAAAAATATTGTTGTGCATGAATTATTTATATATTTTTCCAAAGTATAATAATAAGAGAATTGTATTATCGATCGACAACTTCAAGTATCTCAACACGAGTACTTTGATTTTTTAAGAAGAAAAATCATGAATTATGGATTGATGAAAGAACTCGTGAGGACATAACTTTTGCTTCTCTTTTCCAACCAAGAAATAAATCATGGTCATTAAAATATACAATATTTATAATTCTAATATGTTGAGGACCGGACCTCGAATTCTTGACTGCCAAATGGCTTGAGCCAAAGCATAAATTTTGCTGCTCTCTTTGAACGAATTTTTTTATTACATATCCAGTTCTTGACCTTACAAAGAGAGACAATCAATTTCCATTTTTACCTGTGGCAGTAATTTCTACTGACAAGTGTATTAGCTAAGATGAGGGAGATAATGAAAATATTTCTTATTTTATGGTTCGGTTTTATGATTTCATTGTGTCTTGGGGTTAGATTTATTGAATGGAAAGAGTGAAATATTTTCTCTCTCAAAAACATGTGTTATTTTAGTAATAGAAAAAGAAGATCAACTATTTGCCAAAGTTTTATTGCTTGTAAATGATCTTGAGAAGGAAAATGTTGAGGTTGTGGTGCAGACCATAGAAAGTAACATGGCATGGTTAGAAGATGAAGTGATGAAAAACAATGCATTGTTTTTTAGAAGAAAAAAATTATGAGGTCTCTATTGATTTCAAATGACGTTCAAGCCTTTGCATGGGAAAAACCTCACATAATTTTTAAACATTTGTATTACTATACATTGCAGTTTTGTGTGTCATTGTTCATAATGCAATCTAAGTCTTGGCTACAAAACCATAAGGAAAACTCTTGCAAATGATTCCTATTATTTCCTAGGAGAGCATGGAGAATGGCATAAGATAATGGTCTATGAAGATAACACAAACCCACATGAACGGGCCTATGTTTTGTGGTTATCAAATTCAACAACTGCAATGATTTAACTTGGGATGATGAGTCCACTCCACGTATCCTCGTCTCTAAAGTGTATCGGGAGCACAAAGAAGATAAATCCCCTTTAATTGAAATGTGTTCTAACTACCCAAAAATCAAAACAGAGGCCATTTTTAAAAGAACTTGCTCCACCCCCTTTTTCTCCTATTAAAATGATTGCCAAAAGTAATGTGTGGATGTATGTTCTTGGTTGTTTTGGCTAATAAAAGTGCATGTCAATTACTGTGTAATGGTATTTAGCGAAGAGAGAGTCATAAAATTGTTGAGATGTGGAGCTCAATTACTTCAGTTTAACATGCTATATCAACTTGTTGGAAAAAATAGTAACCAACATCGGTTATGAAGGGACCGAAATCGGTCACATATGATCGGCATCGGTCGAGTGCAAGTATGAACCATCATCGGTTAGGGCTAACCGACATTAGTTACTGTGCGTGAGTGTTTTATTTAACTCGTGGGAATTAGATCTAATTTTAGTATTAAAACAGATCTATTGATTATAATTGCATGGCTAAGTGCCATAAATTTGTATAAGAAATTTATAAGCTAGAAAGCTAGGGTTAGAAGAGAGAGTAATTATTGTGAAAATAATTGTGAGAGAGAATTCTTGGAGAAGAAGGAGAAGCTTAAGAGAAATAAAGTATTGTACATCATGAGAGGTGTGGAAGATTGTAAATCTTCATTGTATATCTTTTGTAAGCTTTGGATAATATATTGGCTTGTTTCTTGGTAGATGTAGCCCACACTAGGTGAACCACGTTAAATTTGGTGTTGATTTATATCTCTTGTTTTGTATATTTCTTCTGGTAGAATATATGTTTTTATTGCATGAATGTTTAGATCTCGATATAATATCTCGCATACAACTGTGTGTTGATCCAAACAACTCGGTATCATAGCTTTGTTTGAGGGTTTTGTGTGTTGATAGATTTACTCACAGAGCGTTTTTGATTGAGTGGGAGCTACAACAATGGCGTAAGAAAAAATACAAGGTAGATAAGTTTGATTTACCGAAATTATCAATTATGGAAGATGCAGATTGAGGTTATTTGTATCGAAGAGATTTGTACTTACCGTTAGATGAAAAGTCTAGATCTACAAAGATGACTAATGAAGAATGAAAGATTCTTGACATAAAGGATTTGGAATCTACAAGATTGAGTCTCTGGCAAAGATCTCTGTGGCTTCCAATAGTACGAAGCAACTTCTACGGTAGAGTTAATGAAATCTCTTGTTAATTTATATGAAAAACTAGTGTTTCAAATAAAGTTTATTTGATGAAGAAACTATTTAATTCTAAGATGCATGAAGGTGGAGTCTGTATCTAGTCATTTTAATGATTTCCAATCTATTGTAAATCAGTTAAAATCGGTTGATATTTCGTTTGATGAAGAAGTGAAATCACTCTTTTTCTTATGTTATTTGCCGATAGTTGGGATAACTTGGTAATGGTTGTTAGTAATACATCATCTGCTAATAATATTTTGAAGTTTGATGATGTGGTTAGTATAATATTGAATGAATAAATTCATAGGAAAAGTACAGAGGAATCATCATTTGGGAATGCTTTGAATGTAGAAAGTAGAGGCAGACAGAAGGAGAGATCCAAGAGTAAGAATAATGGGAAATCAAAGTCAAGGAATGGCAGATCTAAATCCAGAGGTAAGGGAATTACCTGTTGGAATTGTGGAAAGAAAGGACATGCAAAGAAAGATTGTTGGTCAAAGGATAAAGAGAACCAACACCCAGACAAAGGTAAAGAGGTAAATATTGCAACAAAGGTAATGTAAGATGCTCTTATTCTTTCTTTGGATAATAGAATAGAATCTTCGATTTTAAATTCAGGAGCTTATTTCCATGCAACCCCTAATAAGGATTATTTCAGAAATTATGTCGAGTGTAATTTTAGGCATGTTTATTTGGGTGATGATGAACATTATAGTATTCTTTGGTAAATGGGAAGTTCATCTAAAATTACAGAATGGAAATCCATGAGTATTGAAAGATGTGAGGCATGTGTCAAACCTCGGGAGGAATCTTATTTCTCAGGGCAACTAGGTGAAACTGGTTGCATGGTTACGTTCACAACAAACTCTTGGAAAGTCACCAAGGGTGTCTTTGTTGTGGCAAGGACAATAAGGTATGAATGTTATATTTATCAACTTGTGTTACTGATTCTTTTTATGTATTATCTACTTTGATTTAGATGCATTCATGTGGAATAATTGATCGGGCCATCTTAGTGAAAAAACGCAGATCTTAAAGGCTAAGGTTAAGTTATCATATTTGAAAGATTTAGATCTTGATTTTTGTGAGCATTGTGTCTTTGGAAAGCAAAAGAGAGTGAGATTTCTTAAATTTAGGGCAACTAAAGAGCATAAATCAGACCTTGTACACTCGGATGTGTGGGGACCAACCTAGGTAGCTTCTCATGGAGGATCTCATTATTATGTTACTTTATTGATGATGCTATAAGAAAGGTATGGTTTTATTGTATTAAATATAAATCTGATGTTTTTGAGACTTTTAAAAGATGGAAATCCCTTGTTGAGAATGAATCAAATTCAAAGTTAAAGTGTCTTAGATCTGAAAATGGTGGTGAATATTGTAGCAAGGCTTTCAATTATTATTGTTCAGTGAATGGAATACGTAGAGAAAGAACGGTTCCAAGAACACCACAAAAGAATGGTATTGTAGAAAGAATGAACATGACAATCATGGAACGTGTTAGAAGTATGAGGATACATTTGGATTGCCCTTGCAGTTTTGGATAAAAGTAGTTGATACAACGGTTTATTTGATTAACCGTGGGCCTTCAAGTTCACTAGATGGAGGAATACCAGAGGAAGCTTGGACTGGAAAAGAGGTAGATCTTTCTTTTCTTAAAGTTTTTGGTTCAGAAGCTTTTATGCATATTGATAAGGAAAATAGAAAAAAGTTGGATACAAAATCCAAGAGATGCACGTTCATTGGTTATGAATCTGGTGATTTGATTCCGTTTATGGGATTTAGAGAATTCTAAAATTATAAGGAGTCGTGACATTGAATGGAATGAAAAGATAATGTACATGGATCAAATTTTGGTACCCAAGGACAAACTAGTTGAGACATTTGTAAATGAAAATGAACTATTGGATTTAAAAATCATACCTACATGGTTACATAGTAATCGGTGACGGTTGACTTCGACCAAAGACATCGGTCAACCGAACCGATATCGATTAAAGAAGAGTCAAACCAAAGCATCACTTAAGCGTAACCGACGTAGGCTACACAGTGATCAATGTCGGTCACTTTTAATTGGAAACAAATGTCTAAGAGGTCTAGAATGAGCCTCCAGTACCTCAAACTCCTGTGAGAAGGTCACAAAGGGTAAGTAAACCTCTAGAAAGATTTACACCTTCTCTATATTATTTATTATTGACTGATAATGGTGAACCAGAAAGTTTTTGAATAAGCAATGCAGAATGAGACCCACGTATAGTGGGAGCATGGCATAAATGAGGAGATGGACTCATTGGAACAAAACCAGACTTGGGATTTGGTTAAGTTGTCAACATGTAAGAGAACATTGCAAAACAAGTGGTTTTACATGATCAAAGAAGAAGAGGGTGGACAGAAAAGGTACAAGACAAGGCTTGTAGTAAAAAAGATTCGCACAAAAAATAGGTATTGACTTTGGTGAAATATTTTCTCATGTTAAAATGACTTCCATATGTATTGTATTGAGTTTAGTTACAGATAGATGATTTGCATTTAGAGCAACTAAATGTGAAGATGGATTTCCTTCATGGTGATTTGGATGAAGAGATTTATATGCAAAGCAATCACTTGGGTATGAAGTCGAGGGTAAGGAGAAATTAGTGTGCAGTTGAAAAAAGCTTATATGGGCTCAAGCAAGCTCCAAGGCAATGACACATGAAGTTTGATAGTTTCATGCATGAGCATGATTACTTGAGATGTGAATATGACCATTGTGTTTATTTCAAGAAGCTTGAAAATGGGAGCTATATTATGTTGTTCTTGTATGCGGATGGATGATATGCTTATTACAGAATTTAGTATGTAGAACATTGGTGAGCTTAAAGGAAAGCTAGCTCTCACATTTGCTATGAAGGATTTATGAGCTGCTGCAAAAAGAATCTTGACATGCAAATACACAGAGACATGAAGAACAAGAAAATTGTATTTGTCTCGGGAGGATTATATCTACAAGGTGTTAGAAAAATTTAAAATGTAGAATTCAAAACTTGTAAGTACACCTATGGTTGAACACTTCAAATTGAGAAAATATCAGTTCCATTCATCACATGAGGAGGTCAAATACATGACACAAGTATCATATGCTTCAGTGCTGAGAGTCTCATGTATGTTATGGTTTGTAACAGATCGACATCGCATGAGATAGTGGGATTTGTGAGTAGATTTATGGTCAATCTAGGTAAAGAGCATTGGAAAGCAATCCAATGAATACTCAAGTATTTGAGAGGGAAATCTAGCATGCAGTTATGTTATAGAGGTTCAGATATTTCTTTATGTGGCTATCTTGATTCAGATATGGTTAGAGATCCTGGATGGTAAAAGGAACACTATTGGATATATTTTCAAAGTAGGTGGGACGACATTTAGCTGGATATCAAGATTGCGAAGGTTGTGGCTTTGTCTACTATAGAGACAGTATGTTACAAACTACAAAAGCTAGCTAGCAAAAGAGATGATATGGATGATCGAGGTTCATGGAAGAGTTGGGAAAGGAGCAAGATGATTACAAATTTTTCAAAGTGGAGTCATAGTGCAATTCATTTGGACAAGAACTCAACATTTCATTCTAGAACGAAACACATTCAATTGAGATATCACTTCATACGACAGGTATTGGAGGATGGACAATGTAAACCGAAGAATATTCATACAAGTAAAAACCATGTGGATATGCTAACAAAGTCATTAACAAAAAAAAATTGAGCTACACTCCACTTCGTTGGTCTTCGAGTTTAAGACTTGAAGATGAAGATACAAAGCTAAGGAAAGGATCCAATGATGACGTTGCCAGATAGGTATAGTGCAAGTAATTTATCTCCAAGTGGGAGATTGTTGAGATGTGGAGCTCAATTACTTCAGTTTAGCATTATATCAACTTGCTGGAAAACACAGTAACCGACATCGGTTATGAAGGGACCAACATCGGTCACCTATGACCGGCATCGGTCAAGCAAGTAGGAACCAACATCGGTTAGGGATAACCGGCATCGGTTATCGTGCGTGAGTGTTTTATTTAACTCACGGGAATTAGATCTAATTTTAGTATTAAAGTAGATCTATTGATTGTAATTGCATGACTAAGTTCCCTAAGTTTGTATAAGGTATTTATAAGCTAGAAAGCTAGGGTTAAAAGAGAGAGTTAGTGATTATTGTGAAAATAATTGTGAGAGAGAATTCTTGGAGAATAAGGAGAAGCTTGAGAGAGAAAGTATTGTACATCATGAGAGGTGTGGAAGATTGTAAATCTTCAATGTATATCTTCTATAAGCTTTGGATAATATATTGACTTGTTTCTTGGTGGATGTAACCCACACTTTGGGTGAACCACGTTAAATCCTGGGTGTTGATTTATATCTCTTATTTTGTATATTTCTTCTAGTAGAATATCACTTTCATTGCATGTATGCTTAGATCTAATATATTATCTATACAACATATGTGCTAATCCCAACAACAATCACAACCACTAACAAATTATATATTAAACCACTTTCTTGCTTTTACAAATATGTATTACTTCACATATCATATCCTTTTTTAAAATACCAATTCCTTTTCATATATATACAAAAGTAAACATAAATTTTTTTATAAACAAGGTCTTTTTTATCCAATATGAAGCTTACACATATTTCTTGGCCTTAGTTACCAAGGACTGAAGAGACTCTGCTCCATCAAACTCGCTTGAGATATGATTCGACTCTTGTTGTATCCTTCATACTAGCAGATTTTTATAGACGTCCAAAAATGTTGTTGCTATATATAATACAAATTATCTTTGTAAGAACGATTTAAGCCATGGAATAGGTGTGGGACATGTAGGTATTTAATTCCCACATTTTTCCTTACTTTCCATGCATTTCTTTGTCTTATCTAACAAACTGAAGACCACCCTTTCATGATCTTTGACATCAATGCTCGTCATGGAAGACACTATTAGGAATATCAATGTCTCGAGATGACGCCACCAATCACGGGAACTTCGCCATGGAAAGTTACTTACTAATCAGCTTTGTTAACTATACGGTTACATTATGGGATAGGTTAGTGACCACCCATTACCATGTTTTCACATTCGCCCATCAACTGGGGACAAGAATCGTAAATTTTAATAAGAAATGGTTGTTTGCACATTTCTTACTTTCCTACATTTTCTTGACCTTACAATTGAAAGGGGGCAACCAAGGAGAAACCATTTTGGTTGGGTTTTAAATAAGTAACCTTTTGGATTTCCCACATTTTCCATTTTTACTCTTTAAGCACAACTTGCACTCACATGAATGATGCAAGTGATATGAAGACAATAATGTGAAACACAAATAACATATTATTTTGGTAAGAACAATTTCAGCCATGGAATAGGTGTGGGACATGTAGGTATTTAATTAACACCTTATTTCTAACTTTTCATTCATGTCTGTGTCTTATCTAACAGATCGCACAACATCCGACCGCAATCATGGACTACGATGCCTATTGATAGATGATACCATTAGGACTATTGATGAGGGAATTCTTAATCATTACCCTTATAGCTAGAGAGAAACCATAATCTCAAATGTGTATGAAATCGCGACCCTTGCACGCCATGTATGGTCAATATCTCTCTGTCTCTAAATTTTTCCATGAGACACACATGCGAATTCATGTTACATATATGTCTTTTCTAACTATCCATAAAACAAAAGGCCCGAAATTAAAAAAAAATCACTTCAAAGATTATCAATCAACCACTCTTTATTTTTTCATATATCTCCACAATACATTGCCTTAATGAATACGATATTGGTCCTTAACCCTTTAAGAGATTCACATATATGTCATGTGGTTCTCGGAAACAAGAGTTTCACATTGGCTCCCCATACCCCTTTACTCACTACGAGAGGACGCCTATATATCTAGAAGGGAGCATACCATAGAGACTTTCCCTCGTCTATCACTTTTGATCCTCCTTTACATCATCGTTGAAAATATGTTTTGTTTTGTGTCCATATCACATGGAATTCCTTCTCTTGTTGTCCATCAAATTTGATTCTTTGGATAAATCTTTTCTTCATGTCAGTTGCATTTTCGGCAATTTTTTCCCATTCTCTTCAATCGCATTTCAGGTACTTACCTTAAAACAATCACCATAAATCAATACTCCTATCTAACATTAATACAAATTGCACCAACACCCATCGTACTAATTTTACCTTACACTCCACTCTCTCTTCCACCATATAACTGAAAAATCAAATACCTTAACCAACACAACTACGCTTCTTAGTTTCCTTCCCTTTTCCACATATCTTTCTTCCACCAAATCCCTTTCAGCGCATTACACATTGCATTGCTCACATGTGATTACTAGTTGTAAGTCAACTATCAAACCTCAACAAAATAGATTCAAAATTCGACTTACCACCATATCTTGCTATTAGAAATAGTCTTATTCTTTGCGCAGGAGGATCAAATATATATTTTGGTTTTGTTAGTCTTTACGTCCATTTAGAAAGGTTTTTTAGTATTGTTAGTCCATCTAGACTTACCAACATGTAATTAAAGGTTTTGAGAATTTTCCTCCAAACCCTTAAATTTGAATATGTAAATTAGTTCTAAGAATGTTATATCACTAAGTGTTAGTTTAGGTGAATAAAATGATGGAAAGGGGACAGGGAACATGTGCTTAGTCAGAACCTGAATAAAATGATGGAAAGGGGTCGGGGAACATGTGCTTAATTGTTCAAAACTTTAGAATATAGTATTAATCATGTGATCATCAATTTGGGAATTAGAAGGAGCATTTTTAGCAAAAATAGACCACTATCCTTACCTAGAAATTTGTGTAAGCTTAGAGAAGTTGTAGAAAGATAAATAGAGGAGTGTAATTGTAATAACCTTGTATACTTAAGGAATTACGGTGATTAGAAGGAGATAAAGGATATAATCTAAAACTATGACAATCAACGAGAGAAACTTGAGACAATCTTGATTAAATCAATGTGACAGAGGCCCTAAAAACCAAAAGCTAAAGAATAAATGGTGGATAGACATGATGTAAATATGGTGGAGTGTCTTTAAAACTTGAAGATGTGAGAAAAGACCCTATGAAGCTTTAGACTTGTTAGTTGTAAGATTGTCTTGTCCTAGTGTTTGGAAGAGGCATTAAATGAGTAAGCTTGTGAAAAGTGATTAGAAGGAGACTATGAGAATGTGTTGAGTTGGTAAGATTGGAGGAATAAGATGCTATAAAATAAGGAGTGGTAAGAAACTTGAGAAAAATCAAGGTGAAGGTTAAGAAACAGAGTTGAGGAGGATTGTGAATGCTAGAGCAACAAGAGGTTTGAGAAGCCTAGAAGTAAATAAGTAAGCAAATGATAAAAGGAAACTTAAATAAGCATGAATGGATGAATACAAGGAACAAGGCATAATAAGAGGCAACAGATAAAAGGATTTCGAGAGAAATTCAAAGTGGAAAATTGACCGAGACAACGATAGGGGGTGTATGAAGGTTGTAAATAGCATAAACAAGAGTAAAATAGGTGGAATAAGGAGGCTATACGGCTTGAAGATAGTGGAAAAGGTTAAAACCCTAGTTCGTCTCATAAACCCTAGCTAGACCTAATATGAGACCTCACAAAAGAAGTAATCTAAGTTGGGAGCATTATATAAAGAGTTAGATCATAAGATTTTGCATAAAGCGGGGAGGAGGAAAATGGGTGTCCAAAATACTTTTAGTTTTGCTTGAAAGTTGGCAGATTCTCTCGGACACACGGCGACTTGTATGCAAATAGGGCTAAATGGAAGGACTAGTCTAAATGGTAGAATGAGAATAATTTTGCATGGGAACAAAATTGGTTGATGAAACTTTGTAGACAGGAAAGGGTAAAAATGGATTCCTAAAAACCTTACCAATGAAGAAAGATTCTTTGTAGTTAGTTTTTTTGGTCGTGGAAAGACATTTAGGAGGGCTACAAGGAAAAGTAGAGGTTTACAAAGGAAATGGTGATAAATGAAGTTATGAAACTTTGTGAAGTAATCTAACATGTTGGTTTGATGTTATCTAACGTGCATGAAGAGGTTTTAGCTCTTGAATCGGTCTTTTAATGCATTTTGGGTGTTGGAAGCCATTTCAAACTACTTGAGATAAGGTGAAGTTACATGTTTATGGTGAGTTTGATAAGTGATTGTGCTAACTATTGATGTTGGTTGTGTCTTGTGGTTGATCTCAAGCATCACTTATTGTGTTGTTCGAGCCAACACTACCCATTTGTCAACATTAGTCACCCTCAATTGAATATTAATTATACAAATGATCGCGTCTACGCAACATGCAATGGTATTTTTAAGCTCCAATGTAACAAATAATTGCTCCGTTGCAACGCAAGATGTAAATCAATATAAAAAGACATGATAACATAAAAATTTCAAAGTCCTAAATTTGTCAATAGTCCTTAAATACTATAGAAACAAAATCACACACTTGTTACTTACATCACACCTCTAAGTATGTTATTATATGCATGATTCCTAAGTAAGAAAACTAGACATTCAAAACACTTGTGCCTTTACAATATTTTATCTTTTTATACTCTTATTATTTGTTTGTTTAGAATGGCCACTTTACTTGTGAACATTGGACAACATGTGACCCAACTATGTGTTTTTTATTTTATCCTTCGAGCATCGTGATACACAACTTGGGCTTTAGGGTTAGACAACTTGGGTCATTACATACTATCTACTACTTGGGAAAAGAGCAACATTCAAGGATTGCATTTGGGTTGCATTATTCATTGATAGAAGACTTATTTCTAAATTCCAACTCACACATTATCTTGGGAAAAGTAGTTATAGCCCATTATCTTGGTGCAACTGGCACAAGGGTAACCTAGGTTCAAGGGACACAATTCAATCACACACGCAATCTAGAACTATATATAGAGTATGAAATGTAGTGCAACGCTCAATGACAATCACATTTGGGTGACCGCCAAGGTCAATCCGACTCAAGTGTATGAATTATTTATTTCATCTAATGTTTGTTTGAACCTTGCGCATGTAGCTAGGGCTTAGCTTTCAAGTTCGGGTGTGACACAACAACCTAACAATGAAGTGAATGTGACAAAGAACAAAAAGAGGAACATAAGTTAAAACCCTAAGAAGATCTAAGTTAGAGCTATTCCCATGACACTAGCGCCCAACTCAAACATGAGCGCCTGAGGCGGTCTTGTGCTTATTTGGGCGATCTGTCTAAGGAGTTTCAAATTTCAAATTTCAAATTTCTAGACGAAGCTTACTCGGTTTAGAATCAACTTGTTCCACTTAGTTTCCAAATTTTAATCGGTCTGCAAATCTCTCGAATACTAGCTAAGTCACTCCTATTTCATTATTGTTTATACTTGCTTGTTTCGTGCATAATTAATCTTGGTTCTTGTTATATTTATTTGATCTCAATCCTCCGATTAAAATTTAATTTATTTTAAATCAAATACTACAAATTAATTGATAGATTGTTTTGGAATACTTTGATATTTATTGTATTTTCTTTCTTCAAAAGATCAATGTGTATATAAGTTAAGAATGATCCCATGGGGATCCTCTAAAATAGGATTAAGTAGATGGCCATTTGGAGCCAACACACATAAAAAGAAATGTTCGACAAAGTGATTTGGGATTATAGATAAGGGTTGTTTACATAGGAGGTTATAATGGAGCTATAAAGAAATCTACACTCAATCACTAAGGATATAGAGTGTAGGTCCTTACTAGATCCGAGAATGCTTCTAGGCAAAAATAAGAGCTAAGGGTAAGAAAATGCTAATAGGTGATGTTATCCATTTTCACCCCCTGGCAAAAATGGACAACCTGGGAGAAATTGGACCTGGACAAATGATCAGAGCTTCATGGAGAATCTAGAGAAATACAAGTAAAATTCTATGTTTTGGAGCATTTGCAATTGATTTGGGGGATTTAGGATTCATTTGGTGCATTTTTTCCTCTTCTCGGTTTCAAGGAGATCAAAAACTTAGCCAATTTTGTGTTTGGAAAGGATACATTGGAGAAATTTGGCTTTTCGAGTACTTCATTACATTTTTTCTAACTCCTATCCAAGGAAAAATCTAGGAGTTAGTGAAAAAAATGAAAAAATGAGTTAAGGGGATAAATACAATGTAATGTTGATAAGCTCGATTTTTCTAGGCTCAAGATTTTGAGAAGAAGCAAGATGGTCGGAAAAGATTGGGGACTATTTGAGAACCGTCCCTTTTTCAAAATTCAAACGTTGAACAACTCCAAACCCAAACTCACCTATGACTCGGAAAGTGTGAAGGGATGCACAATTGGCCCTAGCTGTCATCCGCTCTTGTGAATCGCCCGGGACCCAAAGCGGTCGTTTCAAAAAGGGTTAACAACAAATGTTCAGGAACGCCTCTTCCTAAGACAATTCTTTACCACTGAATTTGTGTCTGTCACTCTAGAGGGCTGGACAAACTCGCCTCTTAGCTCAATCTCCTTGGAAAAAGAGCAATAATAGCCAAATTCGTGGGTCGTCGCTTGTCGGTTCAAGGGATCCGTAGTTGGTGCGATACCCAATGGGGGAACGACCCTCGCATCCGCTTCTTGAATAAAGGTTTTTCTTGGTGATTTTTTTGTAGCGAAGCTCAACGGACGACTCTTTGACTATGGGATTCATATTCGTGGGTGGATCACTCACTTTGACCCAGACCAAGCAAAAATGGATGGCTTTCAAGTTTGGATCTCGGTTTTATTCTCTTCCTAGTGAGTTTTGGTCTCCAAATATCCTTAAGAAAATTTGCTCTAGCCTGGGACGAGTTATTCGTATTGATCCGATGACTCTCGAAGGCTCTCTCTCTTCTTTCACTCGAGTTTGTGTCTCTATATATTCTTCCAAAAAACTGCAAGACTTCATAGTGATCTCCTCCTCCCGGTAAATGGGTTCAGAAGGTCGATTATGAGGCGGTTTCTAACTATTGTTTTCGTTGCAAACAACCTGGACATTTCCAAAATGCTTGTAAAAACCCTCCTTCAAGATCTCGTTGTTTGGAAAAAAAGATCTCTCGACACCGGTTCTAAAAGTCTTTAATCCTCTTTCTTCGACAAGGCTTCTAGCCCTTCTTTGGACTCTCCTGGAAAGGTTCTTGCCCAGGAGCCCCTAGCTCTTGACCTAAGCACCATATCTCTAGTCAAAGAGACTACATTGGTGGTTCATGATTCCACTTGTATCCTTTCTTTGTTTCAAGAGGGTATTGCTTTGGGGCTTGGTGCCGATGCACCTCCTTGGAAAAATGGGTTAGTGATAAAGAAGATCTGATTAGCTCTAAAGATGCGGGATCGGGGGAGGAGCACAATGAATCAAAGGTAGATCTCGAGCTTCGTTCCAAAGATACCGGCTTACAGAGCTTCATCCTTCCGACTCGGAATCCTCAATATGGATCTGGGTCCAAAAGCTCCACCCGGTCATCCTTCCAAAGATAGTCTTTCCCTAAAGGAGGTAGTTGTTGGTAAACAAATGCAACTCCGTTCTTTCTTCCCGTCTTCAAGTAGGAGAGGTGTGTCCTCTCTGAAGAAAAGATGAATCTTCTTTCTTGGAATGTTAGGGGTCTTAACGCCCTAACAAACATCATCTGCTCAGACATTATGTTGAAAGTTGGACGTTTCAATTTGTTTAATTCAAGAATCGAAAATGTCTAGTGTGGATTGTCTTGTTGGTTGGTTTTCGCAGTTGGAAAGGTTGGGAGGGCCTTTTCGTCGACTCGGATGGTGCCTCTAGCAGCCCAGGCAATCTATGGAAGACTAGTGGTTGCGAGATCGACCGCTTTGAGATAATCCTTATTATCAATGTGCAAGGTTAGTTTGAAACATTCAGATGAGTTCTTCTATCTTTGCAATGTTTATGGCCCGAATAATCCTATTAAAAAATGGGAAACTTGGTCCAAGGTCCAGGATGTCCTAGGCTCCATCACGGACTCCAAATCCATTGTTGCCGGGGATTTCAATGCTACCCTCTCGGATAAAGATAAGTGGGGTGGCATTCGTTGGCAGCCATGTTCTCAAGCTGATTTTATCTCCTTTGTTGATACTTCCAATTTATCAAGGTTGAACCCTACTCGCCGGTTCACTGGGAACAATCGTCGCCCGTGGTTTGATTATATGGTTGTCGGGCTTGATGATTTACGATCTCGAAAGATTGGCTACATCAAACTTTTCTCCTTAAATGCTTTGTCAGTCCCCTTTTCGGTTCTCGATCATTTCCCCATCTCCTCAACATCAATTTCGTCTTCCATCCCGTCGCTCCCCTTTTAAGTTAGAATTCATGTGGATGTACGATCCCTCTTTTCGCCCAAGTCAAATATTGGCGGGCTTCCTTTTCTATGATAAGCACCAGATGTTTAACGTTCTCAAGTTGATTTTATCTCCTTTGTTGATAATTCCAATTTATTGGACGTTGAACCCCACTCTGGCTGGTTCACTTGGAACAATCGTCATCCTGGGTTTGGTTATATGCTTTGTCGGACTTGACATTTCGATCTCGAAATATTGGCTACATCAATCTTTTCTCCTTAAATGCTCTGTCAATCCCCTTTCGGTTCGATCATTTCCCCATCTCCCTCAACATCAATTTTCGACTTCCCTCCCCGTCACTCCCCTTTTAAGTTAGAATTCATGTGGATGCAGGATCCCTCTTTTCGAGGCCAAGTCAAATATTAGCGAGCTTCCTTTTCTGTGATAAGCACGGGATGTTTATCCTTTCCAAAAAACTTTCTTTGCTCAAAGATCATTTGATTTCCTAGAATGCTTCCTCCTTCAAAAACATCTTCCAGGAAAAGTTGAGAGTGGAGAAAGAGATTTGTTCTCTCAATGATTTAGTTTTCAGAAATGGTATGCGTCAGGAGGATCATCTCAAAGAAAATATCTTCTTAGTGAGCTTGGCGATCTTCTTTTGAAAGAAGAAACTTATTGGAGGCAAAAATTGAGGGAAGTTTGGTTGAACGATGGGGATAAAAACACTAAATTCTTTCATGCTTTTGTTAAAGCCAGAAGAAACATTAATTATATCTCCTCCCTGAAGTTGGAAGACGACACGTAGATTTCCACCCAACCCCTGATAAAAGTTGAGTCTGTGTCTTTTTTCAAAAGCTTCTGAATGACGAATCACACTCCTCCTTGGTTTCTCAGCTTCCTCTCTTGGCGCACTCTCAAAAGTTGATTAATGAAGTTGACAACGTTCGGCTCCTTTCCCCCTTTTCCAAAGAGGAAGTTCGCAAGATTGTCTTTTCTATGGAAAGGGACAAAGCCCCACTCGGATGGCTTTCTCGGCCGCTTTTTTCCAAGAGTTTTGGGATGTCATAGGGGACAATGTGTGGCAAGCTGTGGAAGAATCTCAAGTACTGGTAAGATTTTAGGTGTTTTGAATCACACTTTTATTTGTATGTTCCCAAAAAAATCCCCACAGAAAAGCTTGATGACTTCCGCCCTATCTCTCTCTATAATACTTCGTATAAAATCATTTCCAAAGCCATCGCCTCCCGAATCAGTCCCCTTCTTCATAAACTTGTAGCGCAAGAAAAGAGCAATTTTATTCCCGGAAGATCCATCGCCGACGGGATCATCATTTCGCATGAGTTAATCCACACTTTGCACCTTTCCTCTCGTCCTGGTATGATGATTAAGCTAGATTTTAGCAAAGCCTATGATTGTATTAATTGGAGGTTCCTTCTCAAATCCCTTCAAGCTATGGGCTTCTGCAACCACTTTTGTGATTAGGTGTTCAACTTCATTTCTTCCCCTTGCTTCTCCATCCTGGTCAATGGTTCAGCGGAAGGTTTTTTCAACAGCAAAGGGGTCTCATGGGGATCCCCTTTCCTCCTTTCTCTTTATTCTCGTCGCGGCAGCTTTGAGCCGAAGTATCAAATTGGTGATTAGTCTTGGTTCCCTTTCGGGCATCTCCCTCACTGCCAATCTACCTCCCCTTTTGTATCAACAATTCACAGATGATATTTTCCTCTCACTCTGCAGAATCGCCCCCGAAAGCTCGAGCCTTGTCCAATATTCTAAATTCCTATTCTATTGATGTTGGCCAGGTAATCAATTTTCATAAATCATGTCATCTTCTTTTTTAACGTTTCTCCTCGTTTGCAGCGTAGAATCAAGGATGTTTTGGGCTTCGCAGTGGGTTCCCTTCCCCATAAATATCTGGGTATACCTCGATTTATGGTAAAGGCAAAGTTAGTTTATGGGATGATCTCCTCCAATCTCTTTCGTCGAGGTTGCAATCTTGGAAAGGGAAATGGCTATCTTTGGCTGGAAGAGCTCTTCTGATCAAATCGGTCCTCTGTGCTCTTCCAATCTATATGCTTTCGGTTTTGGCGATCCCCAAAATGGTCTTGCTTAAATTTGAGAAGATAGTCAGATCCTTTCTTTGGCAGGGGAACAATGATGGAAGAAAATTTCATTTGGTTAAATGGGACGTTGTCAAACTTCCCAAATCTTTAGGCGGTCTAGGGATTGTGGATTTGGCTCTCCAAAACATCGCCTAGGTGTTAAATTACTCGGAACTTTATCTCTGATGCTAAGAGGTTGGTCTTCCAGGTTCTTTCCCACAAATATTTGGAGGCCGATCGCCCTGAGCTCATTCTTTCAAGCGAAGAACTTCCTAAAGGCTCCCATATTTGGAACTTCATCTGCAATTACAAATTTCGATCGCGGACTCAGTTTCGTGGCATGTTAACAATGGTTGTTTGATTAATTTCTAGGAGGATAGTTGGAACCATAGTTCAAAAAATCGTTATCGGCAATTAATCGGCAGGCCAAATTTTGAATCGAAAATCGGGAATCGGCAATTTATCGGCATTAATCGACAACTTTATCGCTACTTTTAAAAACATTTAAATTCATAAAATATACTTAAATTAAATGTAAAAACAATGTTAAATGATGCGAGAAGTGACTCTATAGAATGCCATAGGCCCATATGCATATTTTCTATTAAGTTTTGATTAAAAAAAAAAAACGTACAAAGTTTGCAAACAAAAATGCTCATAGATTCATGTCACATGTGACTTTTGAAGTATCACTATCAAATATGAGTAATATTCTATTTCATCAAGCACGCCTAAAATAAGTCTGTTGCACTTGCGGTTGCCTCATGGAAGTGGAAGGTAAATATTCCTCCTCTGCAACACCAACATTGTCATCTACAAACATATCATTTGGATCATCACCAACTTCTAATGTCCCTGATGGTATTGCTTCTTTAGTCTCCCTCTCCAAAGTTGTTATCTCCTCTACAATAAACATAGGCTCCACATCATCAGGCTCAGCAATCCATTCATCATATGGATCAATGTCAGCCAAGTCAATCGCATCATGACTCTGTGCCCTCTCCACTTGTCTCACACGAGACGAAGATCACATCGCACGAAGACAAGGTCATTGAGGCGTTGTGTTGTCAACTTGTTGCGCTTCTTTGTGTGAACAACTTCGAACATGCTCCAATTACGTTCACATCCAGAAGCACTGCATGGCTGACACAAAATGTGGATGGCTAGCTTTTGAAGATTTGGTGTTTTTGCACCATAATCTTCCCACCACAAATCTGCAAATAAGACATTTATAATTTTGTAAGTTAACTAGGTTTGAATAAATAAAAGAATTATAGACTTGTAGTTTCTAGTTCTACGTGTAATGAGACTAAATACAAATGACTCAATTTGTTTTTACCTGGCTGAGAAGTGTTTTTTTTTCACACATAGAGCCAAGAAAAGAGCCTCCCTCTCGTAGTCTTGTAAACTCGTAGCTCATCAAGAATTGCATCTCTAATATTTCCGTGATACCATCCTCTCTATACATGTATTAAGGTCGTCCATAACCTTTGTTCATCAACCTTAAATGAAGGGGAATAGAAAACTTCGGGTTTAGATAGTATGTCGCCGCATGTATATGTCAATAGAGTGTCTTGTTCCATCTCCGATCAATTATGCACCAAATGGGTTCATATTTTCGCTGATTGTGCTCATAATATTTAGTTATGGCCTCCTTGGCCACATCCATAGCCTCATACAAATAACTCATTGGGTTTTCTCTCCATCCACCATCCGAAAACTTGAACCAAAGGCTCGACACCTAAAACAAAATAACATATTTAAAATCAAAATTAATAAAAAAATATATAACATATGATAAATAAACAAATATTCAAGTTTAGATTACCTTCATGATTTCTTCCATTTTCTTCATAAACATATCATCAAAAACGGTCTTCACGACCCTTTCCCCTTCGGTCTTCTTAGCATAGGAAGACTCCAACCACCGCGTGCTCACAAACATCTGCTTAAGGGATGTTAATAAGTTGCGATGCTCGCAACGTAATGAAGTTTGTGGCAAATCATATGACCCCTGATCGCATAAGCTCCTTTCCATTGGTGTGCTCTCTCATCAAGTTTAGCACCCAAGTGTGATTGTAGATGAATTTTGTAATATTTTTCGTCTTCAACCACATTTTTCACCCATGAGAGTTTTCCTATGTCCTCCAATAAGAGATCCAAACAATGGGCTGCACAAGGGTCCAAAAAAGTGTAGGGTGCCTCTCCTCAAGAAGCCTCCCCATCTTTGCTACATATGCCACAAAGACATTCTCTGTCACAATTTGGACGACATTCTCCACGCCCACCTCTTTCACCACCTCATCTAACATATCACACAAAGTGTTTACATTTTTCACTTGGTGGGAGGCATCAATTGATTTCAAGAAGACCAACTGCCCACTTGATGCCACTAGGAAGTTAATCAATGTGCGGTTTTTTCCATCTGTCTACCCATCAGACAAAATGGTGCATCCTTTTTTTGCCACACCTTTTTTGCTCTTCTACAAGAGTTTTGGTATGTGTGACAGAATCCTCCAATAATGAGCCACTCAAATCATGGGGAGTAGGAGCCTTGAACCCCTTCCCAAAGAATAATCAATGCAAAGTGACCAAATTCTCTCAATATGGACTTTTTGCCACATCAAAGGAATGTTGTTGTAGTACCAACTATTTGTTGCAACTATTCTTGCTTCATTGTGCATTTCTTTATTCCAAGCAATACCTTCGAGTGAAGGTTGTGAACCAAGTGTACTTCGAGGAACTAAAAACATCGTTGAACTACTATCAGTGGATGAACCTCGTCTCAGTGTCTGACCTCGTGGAGTTGGGGCATTAAAAGATGCCCCAACATCAAAATCTTCCCTTGCTACCCTCTTGTTTGCTAGGGCTACAAGTGCATCAGCTTTCCTCTTCTTTTCTTCTTTTTTTTCTCGCATAAGTGCAGCGTAACGTAAAGCAAGCACAACTCTCGTTGGGCCTCAGGCGGTGCTTGATTGCACACTGTCACTTCCTTCCCTAGTATTCGTGTAGTGTGGAACTTAAGGCGATAAACCCCTCCACTCATCTTCATGCCACAATAATTGCATACAACACAATTGTCTTTTGCTGGTTCACAATGCTTCCAAGAGGGGTCATTTGATTTAGGCTTACTACGAGCAACTGAACCTAAACCGGATCCCGATGCCATTCTACAAAACAAAACAAAAAACAATTGTCTTAGATTTACAAGCCTTAGAGAAATTAAATTGTATGACGAAATTAAGAATAATATTGTTATTGCATGAAGAAAACATTACAACAAAGCTATATTGAAGACGTATGATTCTCATTTTTTATATAGTATATTGTATTATTAATTTATTACTATTATATTATGATAACTTCATATAATATTTTTAAAATCGTTATAAAGTATACTATTATAAATTTATAGTGTATCATTGTATAGTATATAATATATATTGTTCAGTTAACTATAAATTTATAATAGTGTACAGTATATAGTTATACAAATTCAAAACGTATAAAATTAAATTTATAGTTAGTGAGCACTCAGCATACAGTGTATAAGTTATAACTTATAACTTATACACTGTATGCTGAGTGCTCACAATCACATTAAACTTTTAAAGATTGTAATATGTATAAAATTAATTGTTATAACTTATTTTATATAAATGTATAACTATACACTATATAGTATATTGTATAACTATATACTATGTGATTAACTATTAAATATATATTGTAATATATTAAATATTAAATATATACAAGACTATAATATATTAAATATTTTATTCATATTGTAAAGCTATAGACTGTAATATTGTATAACTATACGTATTACTATTATGTAATATAATAATTAATTATTAAACTTATAAATATAGTTATGTAATATAATTATTAAACTTATAGTTATAATTATAAACTTATAGCTTATACGTATTATGTAATAATAAATATAATTATTAATATTGAAGATCTTAAAAAAGAAAAAAAAATTAAAGATTACGGTTCACCTGCTAGGGCCACGAGCTTGGAAAATACCACTTGAATGCACTCGAAACCACCTAGAATGCCCACGAAATCACGTCGAATGCCACGAAATGAGGTTGCATGCCCACAAAATCACGTCAAATGCTCACGAATGGAGGAAAACGAGTCGTTGGAGCAAAAACGCGTCAAGTAGGAGAAAACAAGAGAAAAAATGAATCGATTTGGTCTTTTTTCGGATTAAAACCTAACCCACAATTTCGTCAGCGATTTTCCACGATTTAAGCTGTGATTTTCCACGATTTTGCATGATTTTAATCGCCAAAAATCGCCGTTTTATCGGGCACACACAAATCGTGATTTTTAGAAAGTTTTATCGTTTTGCTTGCCTGAAAAGATTAATCGCGATTATCGGGCGATTAATCGCGAGTTTTAAAACAGAGGTTGGAACGGTCAAGTGCCTATCAATCTCAATCCCATTCTCAATAAAGTTATGAATGTCACCAAGATCACCGGGGTGGTAATATTGCTAACTATGGTCACCGTCATCCTGACGGCTCTCCCACTGGTTGTCAGAATGATATCACCTCCTCGTGCTTCCCCCTCGGAAGTCTCCTCATACAAGGAGGCTCTCTCATCCAAAAGCGCAGCCTTCAAGGATTGTGATGATCAATTGATTTGGTTAGGATAATCTTGAGCATTTACACTGTTAAAGAAGGATATTCCAAGCTCATTTCAATGTCTGGTAAAGGGGTTCCTATAATTTTGGTTGTTGGAATTATTCTATCCTCCCCAAAGTGGCATTGTTCGGATGGTTGGCTCTTAACAAAAAAATCTTACTCAATTGCGCAAAAGATCATGGGGTTACGTCGGGCCCTCTAAATGTGTCCTTTGCGGTGCAACTGAAGAAGATATAGACCATCTTTTCCTTTTTTGTTCCTTTGCTACTAAGAGTTGGAATTGACTCCTTAGTAAGCTCAATCTTGCTTGGGTGCCTTGTAATAATATTAAAGACACTCTCCTTGCTTGGCCCAAGATTGAGTCCAAAAGCTCCCTGAGCTCTATTTGGCATGTGGCTCCAATTTTTCTTATTTGGCATATTTGGTGGGAGCACAACCTGCGGCTTTTTAGAGAACAAATTCCTCGACCGACTCGCTTTTTTGACTAATCTGGAAGTGGCTATATCTAAAAAAGTTAGTAAAAATAGTTTTAATAACCATATGGTCTCCTCGCGTGATGCTATCATCAGAAAAGCTTGGCCTCTCATTAAAATTCCAAACCCTAGGTCCATTATAAGGCGAGGCTTATCCCAAGTGGAGAAACTTTTGAGAAGGAAGAAGGTCAGATGGAGGCCTCCTCCTCAAGGCTCCTGGAAATTGAACTTTGACGGAGCCTCCAGAGGTAATCTTGGAAAATTAGGCGTCGGTTGTATTCTTAGAAATGCTAATGGTCTTCTTATCACGGCTGGTTCTTTTCCGCTCCGAGATTTTTCATGCAATTTGGCTGAAGTGCAAGTCCTTTCGGAAGGAGTTAAACCGGTTGTCCAAGATGGTTGTGACTCTCTATTCATATAAGGGGACTCTCGTATCATTATCCATGTTATTGCTAAAGGGTCTGCCCTCTCTTGGAAACTTAATCCTTCCGTTCACAACATTCTTTTTGGCTCAGTAAACTAAAAAAATGGAGCATCCACCAGAATTTTTGAGAAATCAACTCTACGGCGGATCTCCTTGCCAATCATGCTATTGATTTTCCTTTTGCCATCAAAATCTCATGTGACATGAAGGACTGGGATGGGCTCTCTTCTATCATATCAAATGAAAGGAAGGACATTTAATCAGTGCCATGATGCTTCCTCGCACTGCTTTTTTTAGTTTTAAGTCGCAAGGTTCGGCCTCGATTTGCACTGTGGCTTTTTGGTTTCTCTTCCAATGGCCTTCGTGGGTTTTCCCTTTGTTTATCTTCGCAGCGAACATTCGGAATTGGCTACTTCTAAGGAAATCGACCGAAACTAGTTGTCTGAAATCTTTCAATATTCATCTCATAGTGAAGCAGAGGCCATTGAAACCATCCTTGGTGACTCTTTTAGGTTTCGTTCGAGTCGCGCTAGAACAAACTCGGATATCGCAGCGGCCTTTGTTTCCTCCTCCTTCTTGCTTCATCCTAATCCGTCATCGTGGAGTTCGTCGTTGTTGACCAGATTTATCCTGTCCACCGTGTTGGCTTGCATGACGAACTGTTGGGATTCTCTCTCCCTGATCCATTTCCGTAAGTGGAAGAAGTAGATGAGCAAGCTCTGGGCACGCAGTCGAGGTATTCAATGGCTCTATGGTCAATATCGTGATTTGATGCATTACGCCCAAAATGTGAATTCTTTATTCGTTTATGAACGGTTGGATCACTGACTCTCCTCCCGGTTGACATTGACGTTGCCCTCTTCTCGTTCATTAAGCAATAGACAACTTGAACGAACATAGAGATCACGCGTCGAGGAGGCTTTCAAGCTTCGTCTCAAGGAAGCCAACACAGGCGAGTACTTAGTTACGTTGATTTCTTTGTCACTATTGTTGGTTTGGGTGCTCTTGGTCGTTTGTTGGCCCCCATTGCTCTTCTCTCGATGGCAGTCTTCTTGACGTTGTCCTATTCTTCTCCTTCTCCCCTCTTCTTCTTCTCGGTTGGTCCTTTTCAGCCCTTCTTCCATCTCTTCGTTCTTCCAATACTCTTTCTCCTTTGTAGGGTTGGGGCCCTCTTTCTCAATATACAAGGAATACTCACACAATTGTCAATGAATTCCTTTATTAAAGGTCAAGAAGTGTCTTTTTAGTTGTAAAGTATTGTGTAGGCTTTGAAGGATGAGAAGGAGCTTACAAAGTGATGAAATGATCATAAAATAGTCAAAGGCAATATGTAAGGAAATTGTGTGTGTAAGAAGGTATGAACTATGACTTGTAAAAAATTTAAACCATTTCTTGGTTGTTCATAGGAGTGTAAAGAGTTTTGAGAGTTATAAGATGGTGAGGAAGTCTCATAAGTGTTCGCATCTAAGGTAATAGGGTGAGTTGGAAGAAAAAAATCGGTAATTGCTTGACAATATGCCTCTACGTGAGAATGATGAATATAGTCTAGTGCAAGTTCGATAATTGAGTGTATGAGATTGGGATTGTTATAGCATTGAGTAGGAGGAAGTATTTAGTTTGTGAAGGAATAATTTGCATAATCTCCATCTATGCATGTTAGATTAGTCATGTTATTGACTCCCTTTGTGAATGAATGATCGAAGACACCTTGAAAATTGTAATCACGGTCTCGACAAGGTTTGAGGAAAGTTTGAATGCATTATAACTTGTTCTAATAAGGAGGTGAAAAGATACATCTTCTTCAATAATATAAGGAGAAGTTCTCAATCATTAGAAGGCCTTCTAGAATCCAAATAAGATGTGTAAGCTAAATAATCTACCAAACAGATCCGGAGTACCATGTTCCAAGGGTTTGATGAAGGAAATGGTTAAAGCTTGTGAAAGGGACTAAATAAGGACCTAATCATCACATCTCGGTGAAGTTTAGAGGAGTATTTAGTGGAAAGGAGATGCTTAGGAAGTCATAGGAGTGGAGTAAAATTACTAGTTCAAAACTTTAGAATACACGGTCTTAACTGTGATCATCAATTTGTGGGATTAGAAAGAGCATTTTTAGCAAAAATAGACCACTATCCTTACCTATAAATTTGTGTAAGCTTATAGAAGTTGTAGAAAGATAAATGGAGGAGTGTAATGGTAATAACCTTTGTATACTTAAGGAATTACATTGATTAGAAGGAAGATAAAGGATATAATCTACAACCTGTGACAGCTTAGGGAGATAAACTTGAGACAATCTTGATTAAATCAATGTGACAAAGGCCCTACAAACCAAAGCTAAAGAATAAATGATGGATAGACATGATGTAAATATGGTGGAGTGTATTTAAAACATGAAGATGTGAGAAAAGACCCTATGAAGCTTTAGACTTGTTAGTTGTAAGATTGTCTTGTCCTAGTGTTTGGAAGAGGCATTAAATGAGTAATCGTGTAAAAGTGATTAGAAGGAGACTATGAGAATGTGTTGAGTTGGTAAGATTGGAGGAATAAGATGCAATAAAATAAGGAGTGGTAAGAAACTTGAGAAAAATCAAGGTGAAGGTTAAGAAACAGAGTTGAGGAGGATTTGTGAATGCTAGAGCAACAAGAGGTTTGAGAAGCCTAGAAGTAAATAAGTAAGCAAATGATAAAAGGAGACTTAAATAAGCATGAATGGATGAATACAAGGAACAAGGCATAATAAGAGGCAACAGATAAAAGGATTTGAGAGAAATTCAAAGTGGAAAATTGACCGAGACAACGATAGGGGGTGTATGAAGGTTGTAAATAGCATAAACAAGAGTAAAATAGGTGGAACAAGGAGGCTATACGGCTTGAAGACGGTGGAAAAGGTTAAAACCCTAGTTCATCTCATAAACACTAGCTAGACCTAATATGAGATCTTGTCAAAAGAAGTAATCTAAGTTGGGAGCATTATATAAAGAGTTAGATCATAAGATTTTACATAAAGCAGGAGGAGGAAAATGGGTATCTAAAATACCTTTTATTTTTGCTTGAAAGTGGTGATTCTCTCGTACACGGCGACTTGTATGCAAATAGGGCTAATTGGAAGGACAAGTCTAAACGGTAGAATGAGAATAAGTTTGCATGGGAACAAAATTGGTTGATGAAACTTTGTAGACACCGGAAAGGGCAAAAATGGATTCCTAAAAAACTTACCAATGAAGAAATATTCCTTGTATTTTGTGTTTTTGTCAGAAAAAGGCATTTAGGAGGGCTACAAGGACTTAAAGAGGTTTACAAAGGAAATGATGCTAAATGAAGTTATGAAACTTTGTTAAGTGATCTAACATGTTGGATTGATGTTATCTAACAGGTATGAAGAGGTTTTAGCTCTTGAATCGGTCTTTTAATGCATTTTGGGTGTTGGAAGCCGTTTAGACTACTTGAGATAAGGTGAAGTTACATGTTTATGGTGAGTTTGATAAGTGATTGTGCTTTGACTATTGATGTTGGTTGTGTCTTGTGGTTGATCTCAAAGCATCACTTATTGTGTTGTTCGAGCCACCACTACCCATTTGTCAACATTAGTTACCCTTAATTGAATATTAATTATAAAATTAACTACCATCTATGCAACATGCAATGGTATTGTTAAGCTCTCCAATGTAACAAATTATTGCTCCTCGCTATGGAAGATGCAAATCAATATAAAAAGACATGATAACGTAAAAAAATTCAAGTCCTAAATTTGTTAATAGCCCTTAAATACTATAGACACAAAATTGTGCACTTGTTACTTACATCACACCTCTAAGTATGTTATTATATGCATGATTCCTAAGTAAGAAAACTAGACATTAACAACACTTGTTTTGCCTTTACATTACTTTATCTTTTTCATACTCTTATTATTTGTTTTTTTAGAATGGCCACTTTACTTGTGAACATTGGACACCATGTGAGCCAACTATGTGTTTTTTATTTTATCCTTCGAGCATCGCAGACACAACTTGGGCTTTAGGGGTTAGACAACTTGGGCTATTACTTACTATCTACTACTTGGGCAAATAGCAACATTCAAGGATTGCATTTGGATCGCATTATTCATTGCATAGGAAGAGTTATTTCTAAATTTCAGCTCACACATTCATCTCCGGGAAAAGTTGTTTGTAGCCCACTTGTCTTGCACGACTGGCACAAGGGTAACCTAGCTTCAAGGGACACAATTCAATCACACACACACACACACACTAGAACTATATATAGAGTCTGAAATGTAGTGCAGCGCTCAATGAAAATCACATTGGGGTGACCGCCAAGGTCAGTTTGACTCAAGTGTATGAATTATTTATTTCATCTAATGTTTGCTTGAACCTTGTGCATGTAGCTAGGGTTTAGCTTTGCAAGTTCATGTGTGACACAACAACCCAACAACGAAGTGAATGCTACAAAGAGCGAAAGGAGGAACATAAGTTAAAACCCTAAGAAGATCTAAGTTAGAGCTATTCCCAGGACACTAGCGCCCAAACTCAAACATTAGCGCCCATGCGGTCTTGTCCTTATTTGGGCAAATCTGCCTAAGGAGTTTCAAATTTCAAATTTCTCGACGAAACTTAGTCGGTTCGAATCAACTTGTTCCACTCGGTTTCGGCCCCTTAATCGGTGCAAATCTCTCGAATACTAGCTAAGTCACTCCTATTTCATTATTGTTTATACTTGCTTGTTTCTTGCATAATTGATCTTGGTTCTTGTTATATTTATTTGATCTCAATCCTCTCGATTAAAATTTAATTTATGTTAAATCAAATACTACAAATTAATTGATAGATTGTTTTGGAATACTTTGATATTTATTGTATTTTCTTTCTTCAAAAGATCAATGTGTATATAAGTTAAGAATGATCCCATGGGGATCCTCTAAAATAGGATAAAGTAGATGGCCATTTGGAGCCAACACACATAAAAAAGAAATGTTCGACAAAGTGATTTGGGATTATAGATAAGGGTTGTGTACATAGGAGGTTATAATGGAGCTATAAAGGAAATCTACACTCAATCACTAAGGATATAGAGTATAGGTCCTTACTAGATCCGAGAATGCTTCTAAGCAAAAATAAGAGCTACGGGTAAGAAAATGCTAATAGGTGGTGTTATCCATTTTCACTCCTGGCAAAAATGGACAACCCGGGAGAATTGGACTTGGACAAATGATCGAGCTTCATGGAGAATCTAGAGAAATACAAGTAAAATTCTATGTTTTGGAGCATTTGCAATTGATTTGGGGATTTAGAATTCATTTGGTGCATTTTTTTCCTCTTCTTGGTTTCAAGGAGATCAAAAACTTAGCCAATTTTGGGTTTGAAAAGGATACGTTGGAAAAATTTGGCTTTTCAAGTACTTCATTACATTTTTTCTAACTCCTATCCAAGGAAAAAAATCTAGGAGTTAGTGAAAAAATGAAAAAAATGAGTTAAGGGGATAAATACAATGTAAAGGGGATAAGTTGAACTTTGGGGGCCTATTGGGTACATGTTTCTTGGGGGCTCGGGTGCTCCAGATGGCCAAAATGGCCGCATTGCATTGGAGGGAGATCGGGTCAAGTGTTTTTCGGGGATGTGGATTGTTGGAACCCCGACGGAACAATTTTGTCTAGGGACGAGTTCTCCGCAAGGCCTCCAAGCCCGCATTGCTTTGAAGGCGAGTTTGTGTGTGTGTTGCGAGCCAAAGGGTGGTTTGGGGACGATGGCCATGGCGGTACAAGGTTTCTAGGGGCTCATGTTCCCCACGGGACCGAAGTTCCCACAAAACAAAGGACACAGGTAGGAGTTATAAGGCGTAGGTGAGAGAAAAGGCAAGGAAAAGGCTTAGGTTCAAAGAACACGTCCCAAGCAAGTAAAAAGGATTAAATGGAGACATGGAGTCGATTTCTTCCTCTACAAGCTAGAGTGCATGATAGAATGGGTTTTGAAGGGTCTCCGTCACTTTTGCAAGTCATTTAATGCCTTTTGTTGGTGGTTGAATGCAAATTTCTGAATTTCTCTCCCTCATTCTCATTCTTTCTTCCATTTATTGAAAAGAGAGCTCATTTTTAAAAAAAGTTGAACACTTTGGAATGTTGCTCTTTTCTTCTCGACATCGGGTGGATTTGGAGCTCCAAGCCTCAGTTTTGACCTTTGTAATGGGTAATCACGTCTCTTCCTCTACAATGATGTATTATGCTGATTAATGGAGCAATAAAATCAATATCTTGTGATTATTTCTCTATCCTAGCTTGGTTTCCATTTATTTCTCTTAACTTTCTTCGTGCTTACATGTATTATGTGCATTTTATTGTTCTCATTGCACGTTCAAATAATGTTGTGTTTATGAGAATGTTGTGTCGAATGTTGTTATGGTCTGTGATGCTTGTCCATCCTCTCCACACCCATTTTCTCCCATTTTCAGGCATTTTGAAGTGGCCAACACCCCTTTTCTTGGTGTTATCACCTCTTTAGTGTAGGATTTTCTTATTTTCATGCTTTCTCCTTCTCCCTGGCCCCTTGGAATTGATAGATTAGGAGTAGATAGTTGCATTTCCTTCCTTAGGAGTAGTTTAGTGTTAGGATTAGGTAGAGGAACCAACCTTCTCTAGAGGTCCATCTCAAGTATGCAAGTCCCACAACTTGAGAGATGGTCTAATGTTACCCAGTTACACTGATAGCTCATGCACACACACATGACAAATCAAAGGGTGTTGTAATTTGGTGATAACAAGTGGTCAATAAAAGCTATCTAATCTAATGGTTGTAAAGGGGCTCTCAACTAAACCCGAGTTGTAATATAAAATACTATTTTGTAAAAGATAAGGAAATGTTACACTATCATATCTAGTACATGATGGACAAAACAATCAACCAAAGAAAAAAAAGGATTACAATTAAATATGCTTGCCTATGGGATACTTGTCAATGCATTAATCTCCCCCTTGAATTGTAGCACATTGTGAAATATTTTTGCAAGTGAAGTCCAAAAAGGATATGAAGAAGACATAAGTAGACCTAAGTCAAGGACTCCAAAAATTAAGGTATACCCAGTTGGCTCATCTCTTATTCTTGATTCTCTAAAGACAAACTCCAAAGACCCACCGCTCCAAGTTGCCTTCCTCAATGTAAGCTTCACTAAACCCTATGACCTCTTAACCAAGGTTTCAGGTATTGAGAGTCAAAGTAGAGCAGATTGTTTAAATATGTTCTTGAGAAATGGTTAGTGGGAACCCTATGAGAAAATCAGCCATAGATATCAATCTCAAGGCTCTAATCTTAGATTTTCCAAATACCAAATTGATTATTAATTCTAGTACCTTCTCCGCAAATTTCCAGCTAAACAGTAACAAATGAAATAAATTTAGCTACACCAACGTGTCAGGCTCAAAAATGCTTTCCGAACGAAGAAAAGGGGACTCTAAACTCCATTCAATGGCCAAGATATTATGATTTTTTATTGCCTTTTCAAAGCAAAAAGACAACTTCTAAATGATGCTCAAATGGTTGTCAAATTTAAAGATGATATTGTCATGTGCCCCATCAAATGGATTTGAAATTTAGTGTCGTAATTAATTGTTTATCCAAGGAAATTACAGCCACCACAACCACACCTGACTGTCATTGTAGAACTATACAAATTATCAGCGTGATTATACCAGTCATGAGCTATGTCAATCTTTGGTGTTCTTACTCACTCTAGCATTTATAAATTGTATCGTTGCCAATTAGTTGAACTGCACCTGTAAACCATAAAATGCCTTACCTCTTGCTTTTTAAGTCTGAAAAAATTAGAATCCTACTAGTGACAATCAAACCATTTTGAATGTCCAAATAGTTTCTCCTAATAAACAAGATGTGTAAGTCGTTTTTTCTAATAATCCCAACATATAGATAAAACAACCTGAAGGCAACTATTGGTTTAAAGTTCAGTTGAGAGCAACTTTAGCGACCTCTCATTATTCGCAGAGTAGCAAAATCAAAAATACCGCAGAGAGCTTAGCTCCCCACATTTCACGGGGATGCAATGGTAAGAGAGAATATTCTTTGTACCAAGCAAGTACTTCTGAATTTAAAAGTCAGCTGCCATGTTTGTAAATAAATATAGGCACACTTCCTAGATCAATACAAGAACCAAAATTATTGAGGATTTGTTCTTTTATTGCTTAATTGGTGTACAAACGCAACATAAAAAAAAACAACATTTCAATGTGAAAAAAACTGACCAATGGTAACCTGTTGAAGAGACGAAGAATAACAGAATACAAATCAACAACTATCACTTCAAATTTCAAAATTGGCAATTTCTCTTCAAATGGAGCCTACAAGGAAACAAACTCTTATCATATGTCCAAATTACGGAACAAGTCCACGTTGCTTGAAAATCTCCAACATAGTTGTGCCAATCTTCGCTGGAGACTCGATAACTGTTACACCTGCCTCTCGTAGAGTCTTTATTTTGTCTTGGGCTGTACCTTTGCCTCCAGATATAATTGCTGCAATGTAAACAAAAACAAATATATACCATTAGAAGACATTCCACAATATATCCAAAGCAAGAAAGCATTTGGCTTATGTCAAATGAAAACTATGTAAAACAAATTGCAACTGCAATAGAGGAGCACAATAACGCAAAAGTGAATAATAAAAAAAAGGTAAGTTTTTTCTCTACCCAAATGCTACGTTGCACGGAAACGGAAACAGAAACGGAAACAAATACGAAACGCGAAACGGCAACTTTTCAAAAACCTTGGATACTTAAACGTTACAAAAACGTCCGACAATATATTATTATATATATATATATGCATAATACTCATTTTATAATTGTAGACCATAAGAGATAATTGATAAAGCACTCAAAATATTTTGTATTCATTGAAATTTGAACTTCTAAAGAGTCATGACTCATCATTATATAGCTTTTAGGAAGTGTCTTTAGCAAGTCTAGGTAGGTAGATTAGGGTTAGGGTTATTAAATGCAACTTTTTTAAAAAGTTTTGATGTTTTAAACTTTAAAAAAGCGGTGGAAACGTGCCAGACGTTTCCGGAAACGTCTGGCACGTTTCCACCACGTTTCGTTTCCGTTTCCCGTTTTGGAAATGTTTCACACTTAAACGTGCCCCCGAGGCATTTATGTGCTTCGAGCCCGAATGCAATTACTAAATATTATTCCAAGTAAAGCCTCGGAGATCATTTGGAGCTCCAATGGACCATGTCCTCGTTTCAGCTTGGACAAAAAGTCCTTGAGAACATGTAAAGCAATTTTAATTTGTAGGGTTTTGGATTTAGTTTCATTTAACATGGTGGATCTAGAAACCTACCAATCAAACTTGTCATCTTGAAAAACTTACACTATCACTTGTAAAGCAATTGTTATGTCCAAATACATTGGAATATCAGAAATAATTGACTCTTCATACAGTAAAGCTTAAATTCTCACCAACAAAACTACAAATGAATCTAGATAAATGGATTTTATTAAAATGCCTAAAGTGCTTTTTTGCAAATTTATTTCATAAAACTAATCTGTATGATCAAGTTCTTTTATTGAGAAAATAAACACAACCAAGAAAATATTACGATTAACTTCTTGGCCGGAACCTCTTTCTCATTCTACATTAACCACGATTGCATGTTCCAAAGTAAAGGGAGAACAAGTTAAAACATTCACCACAATGCAATACTGAAAAAACCTTATTACTTCTCAAATTTATGTTGCTTGTTCAAAACACATAATTGACCACTTCCTACCTTTTACTTTACCAAAACGAACTTAAGATTTGGTTCTAGAGACCTATGTTACCACATCCTTACTCCAGTGCCTTGAACCAACAGCTTATTCTTTTATGGTGCAATGGTTCTTGGATTCATACGAGAATCATCTAGAAGACAATTCCTAAAAACAATATTTTAGACTTGGGTGTGATAACCAATTTTTTTAATGAAAAAGATCTCATATTATATTAAATGCAACATGATAAAAGATTCTCTCAACAAAAAGTGGGCGGTATGAGAGCACGCCCCAAAAATACAAGAAAACTAGGCCATGCCTAGAAAACAACAATGCCAAACTACATGGATATCCGAGGAACACCAAAAACAAAGTTACTCTGCTCCGAAGCAGAACGAGAAACAAGAGACTCAAAGCGCCCCTTCTTCTCCCTAGATCTCGTGACAATAGTCCAAGGCGCCTGCTTAGGGGCCAATTCGAGCGAAGGATCTAGGTAAGGGCTATCTCGATCGGGGTCGAATCGAAGACTCAGAAACATGCGACCGCTTGGCATGACCGCCAAATGGGGAATCTCAACATTCATATCTTCTGAACTTTGGGGTAAGAACATTCCTTGACTTTCGGCGCTGAAAATGGTTGTCAACCTTTAGGCCGCGGAGAAACCCCTTTGTTCTTCTTCTTTTTAGTCTGATTGGGTGACATTGGGCAAGCCTCTTGAAGGTGCCCAGTTTGATGGCAAAACCGACATCAAAAGGTCGTGTTCTCATAGTCTAGGACTTGTATCCACTTGAAGCCATCATGGTTTAACTCCAATTGTTCGGAAGACCTTTGTTGAGATCCACCTCAGTAAATGCGTGCATAAGTGAACAACCCTTGCTTGGGCTGTTCATTATCCATTTTAATGAATCGACCAAGGAGTCACCAATAGCAACACAAACCGCAAGGTGCCAAAATTGAAACATATCCAAGCCAAATCTTTAATTACAAATATATTATGTTCCTCATAGAGCTATGAACAAAACTAAGTGGTATTATTGCAATGTTGAAACTATTTAAACAAACAGATGGATTAAAAAACAATACGTTCTACACTTGTAATAAGATTAAAATGGCATATAAATATTAATGTATTAACTACCCATCGATACTATCTCATAGAACTACTAACAAAACTAAGTATAAAATATTGTATTAGTGAAGTTCTCGGTCACTGTGTGTGAGTATGTATATAATCAATTGTGATGAGATTCTAATATAGACAATCTAATTAGTACGTATATATTAAATACGTAAATTTATGTACTAATATATTGCCTATTATAGAATTCGAAAAATGTCATAAATGTTAATATACCAAGCAATAAAGCATAGGTAATCATACGCACAAAAAAATCCACCAAAAGTGGCTACACACCCACACCCTAAGAGACTCGATTTGGACAACGCGCCCCATAGTTGGGTGCATTTCCACCCAAAAAAAGTGCTACGAGAAGCACATGTGGAAGAGAAACACACACAACAAACAGTTCAACAAAACTAGCTACACATCCACACCCACACCCTAAGGGTCCCAAATCTTGACAAAGAAGACCTTATTTGGGTACATTTCAACCAAAACAAGTGCTACTACGAGAAGCACACATGGAAGAGAAACGGTGAACACACCAAAAAGACAACTAAAATATGTATTTTGAAGGTAAAAATATATAAAGCACAAAAAAGTGGAAAGGTGAGAAAAATGTAAACAACGCATGTGGTAAAAGCGCGTGTTCAACCATCACATCGTGACTTTTTCCCACGGTGTAGGACTTTTGTCCATTCCTACTCGGTTGGGTGGCGATTGTCATTGTTTTGGACAATTTTCAATTATTTTTATCTGGAAAATTTACCATCATGTTGTTGCTTAAGTGGTAGGAAAATTTACCACCACTCATGTGAAGGATTGCAAATATGATGGCTTCCTCTTCCATCATTGCCCTGAGTGATAAGAAGGTATCCAACTTTTGTATCCATGCACGAGCGGTAATCTTACTAGAGCCATCAAAAGTAGGGAGTGACAACTTCCCTAATGCCTATTGTAGGTCTCTCTAATTAGCTTGTGGTCAAGGATCAACTCTTGGTCCACTCTTGTTTTTCTTCAAATTGATGAAATTAGTGAGCGATATAGCTTCTCTAATCTCACTTGTAAGTACCTTGTACTCATAATTAGCATCATTGGCTTGAGTGATAAGAAGGTATCCAACTTTTTGTATCCATGAACGAGTGGTACTCTTAATGAGCCATCAAAAGTAGGGAGTGACAACTTCTCTAATGCCTAGTGTAGGTCTCTCTAATTAGCTTGTGGTCTAGGGTCAACTCTTGGTCCACTCTTATTTTTCTTGATTGATGAAATTAGTGAGTGATATAATTTCTCTAATCTCGCTTATAAGTACCATGTACTCATAGCTAGCAGCAATATCATCCGCTATGGATGGTTGAATTTCTACCTTTGGAACTGCTTCCTCACTTCGAAGGAAGTAGGTGGAAGGGCAGCAATAAAACCAATGATTGTCCTCTTAGGATGTTGGTTATGGTTCACTCCTTAAGAGCTTCCCTCACCATTTGAAGCCCTTTGCACATTCATGCCCTTAGATAACTTGGATCAATTAACCCATCATATCAGCTAACATGTCATGTCCCTAAACAACCCTGTCAAAACATGTCTTTTGGGTCTCTATTTTCCATGACTTTTGGTTATCCTATAGCTTTCTTTTTCTCCTTTTGTCGGTAACTAACTTCTCTGTCACTACTTTGCATGAAGTTCAAAGTTATATATGTATATATATATATATATATATATATATATCCCCTATTTTTATTTTTTTGTAATTCCCTTCCACAAGTTGGGAGGAAATTTGCTCTGATACCACTGTAATATCCTTGAAAATAATTTCCAATAGATCTAGATATTTTTGTTAAACCCTAGGGTAGCATTATTAAAAATCTAACTTTTATAACAGCAGCAATAATTTGATTTTTATATAAAAACAGCAAACCATAATGCATAAAATCAGTCTTTTATTTATTGAATATGAACCAGCTACAATAAAAATACCAGTGTCTTAATACAATTGTTTGGAGCTGAACTGGCGGAACACTTGCACCCTGAATTGTCACTGCAACCCCTAAAATGGAATTGCCCAGCTGAGAAGTGAGGGATTCTGTCCTCAAATTTGTGTGTAAAGGAGGGTTTTCGTCCTCTATTACGGAAGCTACTTGCAGACAAAAAAATAATTGATGAATTTCCAAGATGTTTGAATAATAAACCCCAAATCTACCTTTATAAGCTTCAATCCTTCTCCAAAGTGAGTGCCCTCTTCTGGGAATACATGCATGCTCCATAAACAATTAAAATAATATAATTCCTCCTCTATGTTGGTGTCCCATCCCAAAAATAGGATTAAACAAATTTAAAAGACTTTATCCACCTCCCATCCTAAAATTAGGATTTTAGCACTCATGCAGCCTTCTTTAACTTTGGCTCCCCCTTTATTTAATTATTATTAATTCTAACTCGGTGCTCAATAATGCATTTTTGGATTAAAATATAATTTAAGTGTCCTTCCTCCAATTAAAATATAAAAATATCTTTGGACCAATTATATTAATTTATTTTCCTCTTTTAATATCCTCTTAGTCTAAGGAAAATAAATTAAAAAGAGGTTAAAGGTATCCAAAATTAATTAATTTTGAAAAGGGGACATTACATTTATATTCATTATTTAATACTTTAGATTTTTTTACTATTTAAAAATTTTAAATTTATTTATTAAATTATTTTGAAATATTTTATAATACTAGTCAAATTAGCCATTGCAAAATTATTATTATTAAAATAATAAATTTAATTTTTAAACAATAAATTTTATTTCTTGCAATATCACCATGAGTTATACTTCTCATGACATGAATGATGAAGACGGAGAGCAAGAGCCTATGGGGTTGAGTATGAGACTCCAAGTACAGATGTGACGGGGTTGAGGAAGTTCTATTGGGAATGCAGCTGGACACTTTAGTTGCCCTTCCAAGTTATTGGAACTCTTTCGCCAAGGGTCCCTTTGTGAAGAGATTCCTGTTTAGTCAATTTGCAACGAAACTACAAGTAAGACCTAGGTCAATAGGGGGCCTAGGACGTGGAAGTGTCATTTTTGTCAAGTTGAATTTCAAGGCAGCATTATAAGAGTTAATGCACACCTTCACGTCCGAGGCAAAGGTGTGGGGCCATGTGACAAGTTGTCACTAAAACAAAGGGCTGAATTTAATAAGTTATGGGGTTGCAATAAAGAAGAAAAACATGTATCTACTATTTTGCCAACAAGGAGTGCTACTCCTCATAGTGCTACAACTTTCCATGATGCATAACTTCCTACTTATCCATCTAGTCTAACTTCAAAGGGCGAGAAAAGCCTAGGGAAACTCAAAATGGCAGGTAGTTGTGATGTTGCAAGCACAATGGCAGAGTTATTCAATGTGCAAAATAAGGATGATGCAAAAGATGCCATTGGAAAACTCTTCTTTGCCTGTGGGATTCCGTTCCATATGGCTCGCTTTGATGTTGTGGCAAAGATAACAAGAACATGACCATCATATGTGCCACCAAGGGAGACTATTGAAGACAACAATCTTGGATAAAAACTATTCCAAGATTAATATTCTAATGGAGGAAATGAAGGCTACCTGGGTCACTACTGGATGTAGCATAATTATGAATGGGTGGACGGACATTAGGCATCATCCACTCATCGGCATTATGGTCACATGTACAGAGGGCCCTTAGTTCCTTGAGGCTATTGATTGTTCAAGGCACGTCAAGTATGTTGATTTTCAAAGAACCAATCGTTAGAGATGCTATTTAAGGGTTAGACTAGAGAATGTGGTGCAAGTTGTGATGGATGTAGCCCATGTATGCAAAGTTACAGAAAGTTGATTGAGGCGGCCTACAAACATATTTGGTGGACTCCTTGTTGTGTGCATGCCATGAATAATGCACTCAAGGACATGAAAAGATTATGCGGATCAAAGAGAGGTTGATGATGCTAGAGATGTGCAGATGTTTGTCTGCAACCACCACACTTCACATGCACTCTTCAAGACCTTCTCTAAGGAGTTTTGAAACCTGTAGAGACTAGATATGCATCATATTTCATTCTCTTGGAGAGGATGCTTGAGTTGCAAGAGGCATTGCAACTAATGGTCATGACAGTAGAGTGGAATCAATGGCCCAATTCCAAGTCTAAGCAAGGGAAGAGGGTGAAGGAGGTGGTGAAGAGTGACACATTTTGGGTTGATGCAAAATACATTGTCTCTTTCATTACTCCAATCTTCAGAGTCATTAGATATGGGGACTCTAATGCACCTAGCCTTGGAGAGGTGTATGAGTGCATTGACAGTATGCTTGGCCAAATAAAGGCCATTGTGCAAAGAGAAAGACTCCACATTGTAATTCTACAATGACCATATTCAACCAATCATTCATCGGAGATGGGAGAAGCTCAACACCCCTTGCACATGGTTGCTTATGCATTGAACCCGAAGTGGTATGTGCAAAGGCCTAGCAGAGTTACCCCTATACAAGATGCAGAGGTGAAGAAGGGGTCATGAAGGCTATTCAAAAAATGTACAATTCTACAGATGCCAGCACTATTCGTATGGAGTGGACAAAATTTGCCACTCTTAGGGGATATTCAGAAGAGGCCAAGATGGATAGGGAGACTATGGCACAGGAGGACCCAATTCTGTGGTGGACTATGCATGGGCCTGATTCTTTGACAACCACACTAGCTATTTGCTTGTTGTCCCAAGTTTTTAGTTCTTCTACTTATCGCACTTATGGCTTCATCCACTCTATGAAGAGGAACGAACTTATCTCCGGAAGGACGGAGAAGTTTGTAGTTGTTTATAGTGCCTAGTGTCTCATTGACCACAACACACATACAATGAGAGTACAGCAGCCCGATAGGATGTAGAGCCAAAGGAGCCATCTCAAATTGATGATGATGTGACACAGACAAAGGAGCTTGACCTTGAGGAGTCTAGCAGTTCAAGTGATGAGGACATTGAGGAGTTTGGCACAACTGCAAACTTTGGGGATGATTAGACTCGATTTTACAATGAGCCATTAGCCAACTATATTTGAATTTTGAATGTAATTGTCATTTTGAATATAAATATTAATATATTGATATTTGGCTTTTTCACTGTTCAATGCAATGTGTTTAGTATTTCAAAGTTTCATTTGTTGTTCCTTATACACTTTTTTATAACTGATTTCTCAATTACTATATATAATTGTGTCGCCATTCCCCGCCGTCCCAAAACCAAGGCCCTTGGTAGCCCCGTCTCCAGGACCCATCCCCCATCCCCGCGATCCGAGACTCCGTGGAACACTGGTTTTTTTCTCAAAAGTTTGGAAGGCATTTTTAATTTTTCAAAGTTAAGATGTAATGAGCACAATAGAACATCTATTTTTCACAACCGGTAAACTGTTTTTTACGGTTGGAAGTCCATCAGTAACATAAGTGGGACAGCCATCTATTATGGAGATACTATTTTTCACAGTAGGAAGGCAGTGAGAAATGTTTTTCTAAACTATAATGGCTGTCAATATAATCTTCAAAGACCCATTACAGATTTATATGAGTACTCTTGAAGTTAAGGAAGGAGAGTGCTGAAAAATGAAATGCAACCATTGTGGCGAAGACTGGTGGGGTAGTTTTTATTCGCCAGTAAAACAAATATCTGCTGGGTTTTAAAGGGAAAGGTTTAATAAGTTAAAAGCAACAATTAAAAATCCCACAGCTTGAGGAAACAACTGAGATGCAAACTGCCCTTTGTTCCTGATCAAGAGGAAAAGGATTTAGTGAGTCAGATTTACAGTTTCTGATACAAGTGACCGTCTGTTCTATGCTTAGTATTTAGTTGCATTTAAAAACCTAGGATGTTTTTACCCTACTATTTCTCTAATGTAACTGAATGTACTTCTGAATTCCATTCATTTACTTTGGTCAACGTGGGAAGTAATGAAAATGTCTTTCTTCTTTCTTGATTCCGATCTTCAGCATGAATGGCAGAATTGGAGATAAACTTCCCACTCATCCACTTGGGCACTCCAAAAACATAACTCCAATAAGGAATGGTATTCTCTTGATCATATATTTAATATTAGTGATAAAATAAACAGAGTATCATCAGCCTTTTCAATGTATGTCTTAAAAACATAGCATGCTCTTATTTTCATGAGATGGTGTATGACTATAAATAAACTCCAACCAGCATAATGGCAAATCCTTTGAGCAGAATCCAGTGTAAGTGGCCAAAGATGGTATGTTCTATAATCATGGATGGGTGAGAATATTTCTCACAGACAATTAATTGTATCCTCAGGAAGAAAATGCCTTTCGTTCGAATGTTGTCCATTAGCCAAGTTTTGTGTGGGCTAATAGTGTATTTACCTAAGACTCGGGACGGTAAAACAATTCCAAATTTAGGGGATGACGGGAATGGCTAAGGGATGACAGGGAATGGCTAGGGTACGACTGTTAAAATAATACATTAAATTATAAATATTGAAAAATATTCAAATAAAATTTTAAAAAATTATGAATAGCAGTCTGCATCAGTCCACCATATGCATTTGCGCTCAAAAATTTCTGTATTCATATATAACTCGAGTCTTATTCTGTATTCATATAACAACAAAGCTGATCTATATTCAGTTTAGTTATTAATAAATTATAAAACAGATGTCAATACAGCCCTTACAGTCCTGAGAGTCTATTATCAAGCAAAGTATGGTTTAGGAGTAAAGAACTGAAGCCCATGGTTTGCAGTGAAGTTACAAGTGAACAAATCTCATACAGCTAACCATACCTCTCATATAGAGAGAGGACTCCATAGATTACACTCTCATGGAGGTTATAGTCAAGTTCTCCAACAAAGCTTAAGAGTATTCCCAAGTGTTAACATAATACTGACAAGAACATATTGAAGTTATTGAGCCTACACAACAGGGCAGAGTTGCCTAAGTCCATTCATACCCTAATGATTGAGTCAGTAGGAATAAATGAATAAGACTTCCCCTTTTATAATTGTTTTGTATGGTTATGCGGTTGTAACCGCTAACTAGTTTTGTAACCGTCTTTGCATAATAAATACCCGGACACACAACCCATTTGTACAGTGTGCATTCCGGTTTCTCTTCATTCCATCTTTGTACATTCTATTCTTTCTTTTTCCTTTCTCTCTCCGCATATTCTAACAGTGGTATCAGAGCGTGGGGCAAGCATAGAGAGGAAGAGAGATATTTTCGTGACAGTCCCATTAGGGCACGTGAAAGAAATCAAAACTTTTCGTGAAGCTCGAAAACGAATCATAGACTTCCGCATTCATCTTTGTCATTACCAGCGATCTGAAGATAAAATAGAGGCGCAAGGGCATAACGAAGACTGAAGAAAAATCGCGGGTTTTTCATTGACGGATTTCAGAAACGACAGCATAGAAAAATCTGCAGTCGGAAATCAAGGGCGCGCCATTAGGGCACGAAAAATCACGCTGTACAGTCGCGAATCAGAAGAATACACTCGCGTTTTTCTTAAAAAAAAAAGTCACGAAAATACAGTCGCGAATGGCACGTTTTTCAGGAAATTAACAGTATTTTCGAGCACGAAAATACAGTCGCGATTTGCGCTAATATGCTGCATTTTACAGTCACGAATTGCTAGGGCACAAATATTTTTCAAAGACACAGAAGCAAAAAGACTCCCTGCGCTAGGGCACGGAACTGTGCAACTGGTATTTTATTTTATTTATTCATTGCCAAAATACGCAGTTGTATTTATTCTATTAAAATGGAAATGCCCATAGAAAAATATTCTGGTCTAAATTTTCATACATGGAGAGTGAAAATACAAATGCAACTTATGAATAAAAATTTGTGGGGCATTGTAAACAGGAAAGAGACAACACCTACCAATGCATCGAAATTGTTAGAATGGCAAAGCAGAGATGATAGAGCGAAAGCTATTATTGGCCTTGCTCTCTCTGACTCTGAACTTCATCATGTAGACCTAGACAAATCATCAAAGGACATTTGGGATACTCTAAATAAATTATTTGGAGTGAAAGCATCAATGCCAAATTTTCCCTGAAACTTCAGTTATATAGGTTCAAAATGGATGACGGAGTCTCTATGTCAAGCCACATCAATAATCTAAGGTCCTTGATCAGACAACTAGCAGAAGTGAAAGCTGCAATTGAGGACGAAGATGCCAAAGCTATCCTATTAAATAGTCTGTCTTCAAAATATAGCAATGTAGTTTTTACTCTCAGTCAAATTCAATCTCAATCTCTGGATGATATGATAGCAGCTCTTCTAGCTGAGGAAAAACGAACTACAGAGGATGCAGAAGGTCATTCCCAGCAAGAAAGTGCATTCTATTCTAGAACCAGAAAATATCATAGAAGATCAGATAAGTCGGAGATTGAATGTCATTATTGTAGGAAAAGAGGTCACACAGCATGGGATTGTCGTGTTCGAGCCAATGATGTGCTCAAGGGTAAAGTCATATCAAATACAGCCAATATAGCCATGGTTGAAGACCCACCGGATGCAGAAGGTAGTGAGGACAGTGACGAATACGTGCTATAAAGATGCTCTAAACTTTGAAGGCAAGAAAGGATATAGGGTAGATGAAGCTCGGTATGGATGGTTGCTCGGATAGTTCGGAGAGACCTGTGGATCTTGGGAATTATACCCTCACGAGGGTCATGAGACAACTTGATGGAGCTTGTGGATGGCTCAGTATGGATGGTTGTCCAATAATTCGGGAGATCTCGTGATTTGGGAGTTCGGGAGGTGGAATCCAGGGAACTCGGGAATTCAGCTCGGGAGCTACACCTTTACAAAGGTCATAAAGCAACTTGATGGAGCCCTATCCTATCATAGCATTGCTTTCAAAGTGAAAGTGTTTGAAGATAGTGTAGTTTTGTTTTGTTAGATTGTTTGTTTTTGAGTTATGTAGGGTAAGTCTTAAGAGGGGGTGTAGGAATAAATGAATAAGACTTCCCCTTTTTATAATTGTTTTGTATGGTTATGCGATTGTAACCACTAACTAATTTTGTAACCGTCTTTGCATAATAAATATCCGGACACACAACCCATTTCAGACACAGTGTGCATTCCGGTTTCTCTTCATTCCATCTTTGTACATTCTATTCTTTCTTTTTCCTTTCTCTCTCCGAATATTCTAACAGAGTCATCCTTCGCACAAATTTAATTGTCATTTAATGCAGGCCAATAGTGGTCTAGGATAAATCTTACCTTGCACTAGGCCATGGTTCTCAAGGAGGGGTTGGTTAAGAGACCCAATCACTTATTTAACCCCATTGTTAAGACTACTTAATCCAAGGCAGTCAACTTATACCAAATGTCATATCATCAAAACGTATTCTTAATTGGTCTATGACTGAAATCAATTGTTTATGTGCAGATTTTAAGAATTTTCCCTGTGTATTTAACTCACAAATCGTTTTGACACAGACTTTTGGATAAAATCTAAAGACAAAACAGCAAAAAGAAAAGAAAGCCATCAGGGACATATGACATCCCGAGGACATCCCCAAAAGCAAGAAAAACAGGGGGACATCCTAGAGACATTCCCTAATATTCAGGGACGTCCCAGAGACATCCCCCTAAAAACCCATGCACAAGAAACATGGGGGTAATGCGTTTCCCCTCCATCTTGCCATCCCCAAAATGTCCCCACCATTCGGGACATCTATTTTTCAGGGGGCACATCCCCGCATAACACTGGTTAATAGAGAATGTTGGCCCCTCTAGTGTTTGTAGGCCATTACAAATGAAGCCCTTGTACATAAAGTTGTCTGTCTACTTTCCCAACAAGTAAAATCCTTGTGTTTGTGCAATGAAAACAGGCTTCAATTAAACCTCCAACTTAAAAGAAACATGGAACAAAACTGACCAAATTCAAAAACAGTTTTAACATTAAAAACATCAAAATTAATAGCAATACCCCCACCATCTTCTCCTCAAGGAAGCAGCTAGCTACCCATTCAAAGCGAAGCAATTAAACATTGTGTTATATACACATAAGCTCATTAAATTAGGACAAAATAAACTTCTTGTCATTGCCCAACAATTTTGTTTGACCTGTCTACAACTAAGAAGAGGTTGGCAAAAGACACAGCCAAAGTGTGCCCATGGTAGTCCCTTGTCATTAAGAGATATACAGCTGCCAAATTAACTGTGTCTGCTTGTTTATCGTCTTCATTTAAGAAGACAAATCAAGTTTTCTTGCCAGTAATGTGCTTTGTGGCACCAAAGGCAAGAGGCAATATGCCAACCAACTAGGCATACCTCCTTGCAATTAATAATGTAACAAATCTCTTTAGTAGCTCCTTAGACATTAATGAGGTACTGAGCACATTGTCTCTTCTAGAGATTGCCGTATGTGTTCCTTCTCAACATGCTTACCTGCTTGTCTCTTTAGCTTTGCATAAAAGAGCCATACTTATTTTTGTAATCTAATTCATAACATTAGAATTTTCTACAATAAAAGCACACAACACTCTTACCATTTCTTAATGGCTTTATTTATTCTAGGACAAATTTTACTAAAAAGTCTTTAACTTATCTTTGATGAGTTGGGTCATTAGAAAAGTAAAAGCTTACCCCCTTCCTAGAACAACATTTTGCAATTTTTGCAAAATATTGCTCTTACTATCACACGTCGTTCGTTGTATAAAATTACTTAGTTCACCATTCAAATAATACCGCAACCTTGCTCATAAACACTAGACTAGCAAACATATGATTGAAACTGTCACATTTTTCACAGATATGCAGCACTTTCTTGGTCTTTTCCTACGATTTCATAAACTTTCTCTTGGAAGATTAGCATTTTGATTTTCTTGCATGTGGGTAAATTACTAAATTTTGCCTTCTACCTACATCATTATCAGATTCTGCATAGGCCCTTTCAAAGTGAGAGACAATGACTCAAAATTCCTTTGTCCCAGGGATGATCAGAGATGTTTGATCAGACTAACATCCAGTCTTTCTGATTTTTAACTGCCCACGCACTTTGGGGGTTCTTGCTCCCCCCACGACTACCTTAATCACATGGGTTAGGGCTTTACTGCTTTGGGTTTACTTACCTCTCATTTATTTTCAGTGCTTTGGTTATTTTTGTTTTGTTAGTCTTTGATCCTAAAGTCCTTTTACCTTATAGCACTTTTTAGTGTAATTGGATGTACTCTCAAGTCCCTTTGACCCAATGTTTTAAAATTGGAACCGGCTGAGGGTCAGTCCGAACCAAACCGAATCAGACCGAACCGGACCGGTTTAAATCTTATGAATCAGTTTACTAAAAATGCATAACATATTACAATTTAAAAGAAAACAAGAAATTTAAAAAAACAATATGCTATGAGCTACTACATGGTTGATATCAATCATCAAACTCAACACCACTGCTAAGAATGGGATCCCCATCCTCATCAATGTCATCATGTTCCTTTGGCTCAAACACATTGGATTCCTCAGGGACATCTGCAGCAGTTGCAGTAGCATGGCTAGTGTTTGCCATGTCTGGTGCTACTAGTGGTTCATCATCCAAAGCCATCCACCCCAAGTGACTCTCCTCTACCCATCTTGGGGTTGGATCAATATCATCCAAGACAATGGGATCTATATTAGGTATCCTATTTAGTAATTGGTTGCGCCTTAGCCGGAGGTTGTATTGCACGAAGACGAGATCATTTAACCGTTGTTGTTCCAAACGGGTCTATATAACATCATTTGGGGAAGTAACTTAAAAGCTAAAATTGGAAAAAAAAATGTTTTAAGGCAAAACCTGCCCTCAACTAGTTCAGACTGGTCTAGTACGGAACCGGCCGGTTTGACTGGTTCAATACGGAACCGAACAGTTCAATATTGAACCGCCATGAATCAGCCGGTTCCATACAAAACCGGTCACTGGTTCAGTTTTTCTAACGGTTTGCAAAAAAATAATCAACCGGTCGAACCAAACCGGAACTATTAACGGTTTTAAAAACACTGCTTTGACCTACTTTTGGTCATTTGTGAACATTAATATAATTTTTTTTTCTCATTAGACTGAAATTTTGAAATGCTTTTAATCCAAGTTAAAATGGAATAAAAACCCCATGTCCACGTCTAACTTGCTCTTTCTTTGCCTCGCATTAAAAGAAAACCAAAATATAATAATAGCTACTGCCGTCCATTATTGAAGGCTTAAAGTTCACCATTCTCATAGGAAGCTTGGAAAGCTTCCCAAACTAAAGATGCTCCCATATTTACTTGTTTAAAGATCGTAAAATTTAAACCATACATATTTAGTGATCTTTTATCAGGGATGATAAAAACCGCAACTATGTCTCTGCTAAGCAATTGATGTATCTTGCAAGAAAATGACCTTTCACAACCAGCAACCAGTTGAACCATATATATTCCCTCCAAAATATATAAAATAAAATCATCTGGAAATATATTTGTGAAGTTCCAGAAATAGCTGGAAGATGATTACAAGCTCAAATCATTCACTTCTAAGTCAAAAGAATTTACCTCCAGCGTGGCCCATGCGGCGACCTGGTGGTGCAGTAAGTCCCGCAATGAATGAAACAACAGGCTTTTGTGTTCCACTTTCCTGATCAAATGCCATCAAAAACAACATACAAAATCAGAACAAGAGAAACAACAAAGTGTAAAGCAAAAAAATGATAAGACTGTCAAATTAAATATGTACTAAATTAAAATATAAAATTACACAAAAATTAGCCCCGTAAAAAAATTATTTCTAACAGAACCAAAATCAATTTCTTGCAAGAATACATAAATAACTTCATATACTTACAAAGAACAATGAAAAAAAAAATCCATGAACTCCATTCACATATGAAAGACACTCTGAACCATAAAATATGACTCTTAGAAATCAATACACACATTATATAAGAGGAAGTACAAAAAAATAACTGCACATTTGTGAAAGATTATAAACTTAATATAGCAGACATAAAATAGGAGAGTAAAACTCATTTCCCATCAAAAATCACTTGTGATCACTTAAAGCATTCTATTCAAATTTCAGACTATTCTTTGAAATTAACCTGGAACATGCTCAAAAGAAAATTTATTTGTGAGAATGTAGATACCAATTGCACAGGGTCACCGGGAGACAAGGGCAGGGACAGATATTGGGACAAGGATGGCATCGGGAAGATGCCAGAAATTTTTAAAACGTTAAATATATGAAAATTTCAGAAAAAATAAGAGTACAAGTATGAATGCATGAAAACGACTTAGAAAATACATAGAATGCATAAAAACTAAAATTTGAAAGTACACAAATGAGATGTCAAAGAAGGTTGAGATTGTATCAATAATTTGAGGATCATAGCATAAACTCAAGTCTCAAGCAACAATACCTGAGGTACTACAAAAGTACATACTAGTATGCTGACAAAGCATGAAATAAAAAATGCGACACATAATCAATGCTCTACTTATTTCATAGTTCATCTAAATGACCAAGTTCAGCTCCAACATTAACTATGTCGTCCATCATTAAGTGTCCTCTAACGATATACTCCTCAAATCCTCATCACTCTCAAGCTTTGGCTCCTCTGCAGGCAATCAAACTAGGGGTAAATCATTGAGGCTGTTTGTCTTAACCACCTTATCCTCCAAGGTTTGGGTTTCTCCATCAAGTGAAAATGAAAGTAACATTTTGTTGAAGGAAACTCCTTATAACCTGGGTCATATGAGAGAAAACACAATCTGTTAATAATGTAAAGCAGATTATCTACCTTCTTTGACCGCAGTTGGTTCCTCTTCATTGATTGAATAAATTTAAAACCGTAAATACTCCAATTCCCCTCACATGCTGAAAAAATGGTTACTTTTGATAGTAATTGCATTGCAAATGACAGCAAATCATGTGCTTCATTGCCATGGTTGTACCATTACTCTTTTAGGTCTTTCTTAGCACACCTATCATACAAGTTTTCCTCACCCTGTCCATGTGAAAAGTTTGACCATTGTGTCCTGATAGTACAATGCATTCATAGTTCAAAAACTTGAACTCAACAAATAAAATAAATATATAAATTCATAACATAAACTTAAATAACGTGTAAAATATTTGTAAAATGCACAAGAAATGACTTTAAAGAATGCACAAGTCTATTTCCTATTAGATTTAGAACAAAAACATAAAAGCATATCATAATATCACCACAGTTAGAAAAAAATCGAAAAAGCATTCAAATTCAATGAAGATCACTTCATGACAGCTGAAACATCCTTAAATTCCATAGCAAGAAAAATACTGAATTTTTTTCCACTAGTTAGCGAGTTTCTGCACGGAACTCACAAGTAACCGCAAATTTTTCAGGGAAAAACTTGAGTACAAAAGAGAAACTCGTACTAATTTCTTGGCAAGTAACTGGCCTAGCAAAAACATGTGAGTACTCAGCACTCGGTCGAGCACTTGCCGTGTTTTTAAACTATAGATGCACCATCACCTCGGTCATAAATCTTCCTCACTGCAGCCCAAAATCTCTTCATTACCTAGCTCTATCATTGCAATGAAGCCTAATGTAGGTGACTTCAACATCACATCACTTCGGATTAAAAGAGTAGGAAGTCATATATGAATGCATGATAAGTTCATTTTTGATTTGATAAAAAGAAGGATCTCTCATGTCCATGATTTTTAAATTCTTCACTTGGAATCTTTCTTCATCCATCTCCCCCAAGAACAGCTTGTCTGAATCTACAAAGCAGATCACCTCACAAATGAGCTCAATGAACTCAACCACAATTTAACATCAACCCAAAAACACTCGTCGAGGACAAACGGTCTCACCTCAGCCAGTCTCTAATAAAGATTGCCTCCAAAATGTCCATGCATCACTAACTAGAGTGGAACGTAAAGCCCGTTTGACTGCATAAATATGCTTAAGAAGTATAAAAATAAAGCAAAATGTGTTTGAATAGGTTTGAGAAATTCCACCTTAGCATATTTTTGATAAATGGCTTGTGAATGGTGATGATTGCATATGAACACTTCAATCTTTCTACTATTTCAATGACCTGTGAATTCCACTCAAACTTAACAATGAGTGTGTTATTCAATGCATGCTAGACTGCACGGATACGGGTACAGTTTCGGTATGCTGAAATGGCAAATTTTTAAAAATCTCGGGTATGGTACGCTTTTGGGTACATATATATATATATATATATATATATATATATATATATATATATATATATATATATTAAAGAAGCATTTGCATACTTATTGAAATTTAATTCTCATACATTGCATACTTATTGAAATTTAATACTCATAGAGTCATACAACTTAAAAGTTAAAATCATTCATAGAACATGAAAACAAATTTGAAATTTCCAATACTTTGAGAATTGAGACTTGAGTTTGTATTGATTCATAATTATTAATGTTCAAAACATGATAATAAATTAAAATAACATAATACATTCAAGTTTAAAATTAGAAATAGGATACTTTAAAATTAAAAAAATTTGCATATTTTTTAAGTTTTATTGAGTTGTCTTTTAAAAAAGACATGTTTAGGCTGTGGGTATGGCTGGGTACGTACCCACAGTAACAGGGCACGCCACGGGTACAGCAAAACCGCACCGTAGCATACCCTGTTACTGTGGGTACATACCCAGCCGTACCCACAGCGTACCAGTACTCATACCAGTACCTGGTACATTTCCAGGCTGGTACGAGGACCTCCAGGGCGTTTCTGTGCAGTCTAGAATGCATGCACACAGCAAGGTATGCAAAATACAAACTTTGTATATATTGTACCAAAAAGCCATCTACTTTACGAATTGAGGCAGCATCTATGATTACTTAGACAACATGTGATGTGCCCACCTCCTGAGTGACGTCAAATAGCTGATTTTGAAGAAAGCCTACATTTTTCTTTTACCCTGAACAATCAATTTCCTTTAAAAATTAGAGCCTGTGGTGGAAGTTACTATAATGTTTATAAGTGGACAGTATTTGGTAAGTTCAACTGTCTATCACAATACTGCACCTGTAGACCAGGCTTTTTTAATTGGTGCTAGGGTTTTTCCAGCATTTCTTGAATTAGATGTGATCCATGCGCAGTCCCTAACGGATAAATACTACACTAACTACGTTGGCATTTCATCCAACATCTCCCTTGAGTGCTCAACTGAGGCGCAGAGAAGCTATTGAGCCTTGCTACGATGGATAACAGATTGAACAGAACATGTCAGCTATTAATGGTTCCATTCAAGCATTTACCTAACATTCATATTAAATCCGATCTACTCTAAAGCATTATCAATACAGCCATAAATGTGAGTCTAATCAGTAGAAGACAAGATTTGTTACCAAAATAACTTATAAGCTTCCATTCATCAATGCAGTCCATATACAATAGTATGCAAATCCGTAAAAAGGGTTCCAAGCTCCAACAATGGCAGTTTTTATGTAGCACCAGAATCATATCAGAGTTCTACCGTAATTATTAGCTATACATCAAATGACCTCCTAATAACGATAATCCAATCCTTACAAAACAGGCAAAGTGATCTTTATATAGGCCAAGATCTGCTACCCTGATCATACTTCAGCTACAAAACATCAAATGCGTGCCTGCATGCCAAAAACTATGTTTTTTTGCCAGCAGCTGCACTCTGTGATTTGCTCTTCATGATTTGCATGAACTGTTGCTTACTCTCGACCTGTGATGATAAAATCCTGGATTGTGCACTATGCAACAGTTGCAGGCAATTGTCTTTACACGCGCAGGTCCAAGTCTTACAAACCTTCACACATCCTGTAACGCTTTGCACGAACCTCAGCCTTACCCAAATTCCTACCTTTGGTGGACGTGCCCATATGCTTCTTCTTTGCACGCACAACTTAGCCAAAATTGGGGGCCAACAATTGGTGTTGTTTGTTGCTACTTGTCAATAAGAACCGTGTGAAGTTTATCAAACAAGGGTGGTTTACACACCATCAGTTCATACTTATGGGATAAATCGTCTTCTCATGATAAGGTTAACAAGAAATGTTAAATAATGTCATTTCCATAAAGAAGCATGCAATGGTTACATTAACTGCATCTTGATCATTCACATCATATATGTTTCCAATGGGGTTTGTCCTGCTCTCAAAGTGTGTGCTCTTTTGTGAGATACCACATCTTGCACCTCATGCTATAGGCCACATTTTTCTAATTTTTGCTTTTTTCCAGACTGACTCGGGATAGTGGGCAAAGCTGAAAACTGAGAGCTTAAATGAGACAACTTACCTTGAGCCCTCTTTTGTGCAATCACATCTTCTAGCCATACTTGTCCATCAACTGATGCAAACCTCAACACCTTTTCCTTTTATCTGAAAAACTATTCCCTCATTCTTGTGCAAATGCCTTAAATTTTCTAAACTTACAGAGATTATTAAAACTCGCAGCTATGTTGTGCTCCTAAGCGTCGTTACACGAACCCTTCCTTTGTTTCTGCGAGCCCTTCTGCTTACGGCATTAATGGTTGTGGCGGCATGGTGTGGGGTTTTCTACCGCTCTTGCTAATGGCGCAACTCAGTCTAGAAGCGAGAGCTGATTTTGTGCTCAGAACTGTGTTTGGGCAACGGCGGTTCTGCGGCTGCTCCTAGCGTAGATGTCCCATCTGGTGCTCCTCATGCCCCTCATTCTCCTCTTCTACCCAAAGGGCCACTCAAATGGCAACAAAGGACCTGTTTCTTCTGTTCAAATCAAAAAGGAGGGCTCTGATCCCGTTTTTGGGAAGCATTCTTATGTTGCTGCTTCAGCTTCGTCATTTTCTAAACCCCTCTTTGTTGTTAAATTTGTACCTTTGGTCCCCCCGGGAGAGTCAGTGTTAGAGGTTGAAGATTTCTTCTCCTCCAGGGGTTTGATCTGCCACTTTAATGGACTCTGGCCTGGACTTCCACTCCTTCACTCGTGGATTTCTACGAATTGGCATCCTCTTGTTTCAGGTAGGATCGATCTTTACCCCTGTGCAAGGGGTTTTTTTATTGTGGCTTTTAGCTCGGGAAGATAGGGACTCTATTCTCTCTAAAATTTGGGAACTACAGAGTCATCACCTATTGATGAAACCATGGTTTCCGACCTTCAATCCTCTCACCGCAACTTTCCATGTTAAGTCGGTTTGGATCCGTTTACCTCATCTCCGCTACAGTTTTGGGGGAAGGAAAGCTTGACTGCTATTGGTAATGCGCTGGGCAAGTTTTTATCCCTTGATTCCAATACAAAGCTCTATGCGCACACTACATTTGCTCGGATTTTGGTAGATTTAGATACCTCACTTGATCTACCTGCTTCTATTGACCTCAAAGTCCTAGATAGGGTTTGGTCACAACCTCTTGATTATGAAGGCTTGCCCTTCAGATGTAGGAAATGTTTTGCTCTTGGACATCTTGCTTCTGATTGCCAGACTGTCAAACAGAAATTAAAAAAGAAAAGGTCTCTTGGTGGAAGGATTCTCATCAAAACCTTTTGTTTATTGATGATGAACCTGATTCCCCTACGGAGGATTTGGCAAAGATTAGCGAAGAAAAGGTCTTAGACATTGAGAAGATCCATTCACCGGCTCATACCCCTCCGGCAACTACTGTTGGGGCTGTGGTGGATCAGGCATTGATGCTGCCTCTGGGTGCAGCGTCTGATTTTTCTAAAATCAGTTCTACGACTGAGAAGCCCAATGTTGGTCTTTTGGCTTCCTATGAGATTCGGCTTCCAACTCACGCGGATGAAAATGCAGATCCAAATAAGAGTGATGATTGGATAGTCGTTAAAAGAAAAAAGAATGCTCATCCTTTCCCCAAGATGAAACTACGATCCCATTTTCGGGATCCTTCCGTGTAAGCTGGTTAAAGCAGCGACAGATTGTAAACTGGTTACAGCTGCATGCAGCAGCTGCGGTATTCCCATTTTCTCTCTTCTCTCTTCTATTTCTGCTTTAGTGCCTTGGTGGCTTTCTCTCTTGCTGCAGATGGCTTTCTCTCTATATTGCTTTATTGCTTTATCTGGCCTTTTAGGGCTTATTGTACGAGGATGTGGGTCCTCTCAAAACCTCCAAATTTTAACATTTTCCAAAAAAATGCCTTAAAATTTCTTCCCATAAAGGTTAAATACAATAGTCACAGTCAAAAATCCGACAACAAAACTTCCGTAGATTCTGATCACATTAAAAAATTAGTTTTACTATTAATCTATTATGAGTAAAGATTATTATTTTTCACTTCTAATTTTTTAACTTTTGAAAAAATCAGAAATCAGTACATAATGGTATCCCTACATATTTTTAAAAACTTAAAATCCCACATGAAAATATTTGGGGTTTCACGGCACTTTCCCACAGCTTATAGGAGATTTTCCTTGGGAGAACAAGAAAGGTAAAGTAAAATGCCAAACAGACTTTGCAATACCAAAACATAATGAGCAACCACAGATCAAACAATTACTGCAGATTCATTGAATGATAGGGTGCCTGCCATATCTGCCAGTGTAGGAATTTTAATGGTTGAAATCCTCTGGTTCTAGTTTACCCATGCTTTTCTTGTCAGTTTTTTCCTGCTGCTATGTGTCTTGTGAGTGAGGGAATCTTCGACTATGATAAATGGCAAGACTGACCGGAAACACTTGGTACCCCCTGTACCAGGCCTGATATGTACCTGGTACGAGTACAGGTACGTGTACAGTCTGGGTATGTTGCAGGTACATACCTGTAAGCCCCGAGTACATCTCAGGTACGGAAATCCATACCTGGGACATACCCAGGGCCTGCGGGTACATACCTGCAGTGTACCCACCACAAAGTTCTGCCATTTTCAACTTAAAATCATTAAAAATAAAATAGCAAATCCCTAACTTAAAAAAACATAACCTAACCCTAATTTCACCCTAAAAGACACCCCCAAAAACCTATTTATACACCCAGCCCCTCTTGTTAATTCACACACTCATATTTTGGCATTTTGCTAATTCTGAGCTTGAAGGAGAGAAAGAGAGCTTGAAGGAGAGAGAGAGAGAGAAGGAGAAGGATCAACTACAAGCCAACAAACAACAAGGAGGATCAGTTTCAGGAAACTGAAAGTGAAGCAAGTTGAGAACTTGAATGTATTAAGTTATTAACTATTATGTTTTGAACTTTATGAATCAATACAAACTCAAGTCTCAATTCTCAAAGTATTTTCATGTTCCATGAATGATTGTACGAGTATTAAATTTCAACAAGTATGCAAATGCTTCTTTAAATATATATATAACCATACCCAAAGCGTACCGCACCCAAAGTTTTTTAAAAATCCGTTTCATCATACCATACCCATACCGAAACAATCTAGATAAATGGGTGCACTATGAGATTTCCATAATAGTGGTAGGGTGACCACTGCCCCTTTTTAGTTTTTTTCATTTGACAATTGTTTCATGCTGGGGATGTCACGGGAGACTCAAGGAGCTGCAGATCAATGTCTCCAAAGTATCAAGAGACGCCCCCGCACCCATCTCCCATACTAGAGACACACTTCTTGTTTTCACCATTCAAAATGATGTGCGATTTAAGCCCAAGCATGGAGTATAATCATCAATGTAGATGGCCATTTTTGCGGCAACAAGAAATGAACCCTGGTCTTGTCACCTTAATTAAGGTGATTTGGATTTTTGCCCCCATACACTTCAGCCCAAGGTGGTAATAAAGAAAGATGGGATTGTGAATTTGAAATTTTGTCATCTTCACTTATTTTCCTTCAAGTTTTTGTGTTCGCTTCCTCTGTAGAGGCAAGCTGTGTGTTTTCACTGTTACAGTTAGCTATCTGCCCCCAGTTCGCAAGATAGACTCTGAAAACACCGTATCCAGTGGCTATGTTCCTCACTTCCAATTGCTCATGTTAATGAAAGTGTGGACATTGACCAGACCGCTGATATATGGGCAAGGGATAATGATTAGAATTTGCACAAGAACATGGAAGATGAAGGAAAAAATGATTTAAATGCGCATCTATTGTTTCTGCCTAAACTAAGTTGGCATTTGGGCAACAGGCACTGAAAATCATCTGCCTCGTGACATGAATAGGCAATCAACAGTGTTCTGGGAACCTGAAAGAGGAGTTGTTTTGTTGTTTTGACAACAAGCTCAGTAATATTGAGTGAAATATTACCGGAGACATGAATGCTACCGCAGGAAACATCAGGAGCCAAGAGAGCAATGCTCTGCTCAACGGTGAGGACAATATTTGTGGGAGGATTGAAGATGAGCTGGAGGGTACCAACTATTAGCTTAGCAGTGTGATCAACAACACAACTCCAGATCAGCTTGCTCTTGAGACGCACCCACTTGAAGGCATCCTTTAAGTCCAACAAACCGTATGTTGCATTCAGGGGACTCGCCATCATTGCAAGTCTCTCTGCCTCTTCTATTCATGCCTTGGTTTCATGCTGCCATGTTTGCATTCATTTCAATTGGCAGCAAGTTATCCTATTACCTTTCTGATATAAAACCTTCAATTTTTGCAAATTATCTTGTGCACACACACATGCAAATGTGCACTTAGTTTTACCGTTATTCAAAAAATCAATTATAATTAGCCAAGCTTTTAATTTATTGACACTTAAAAAAGCATTTGTGCTCAGGATATCTAAAGAACATATACAGGGTCACAAGTCAACAACCTAAAAATGATGCTTGGATCATAATGCATGTATTTAAATCATCAATATTTGAATAAAGGCAACCTGTTTTTTTAACATTCTACAAGAAATATCAGAATCCTTGAAATAAGGATTCAAAATAAGGTCATCCTCGAAGAAGATGAATTGTGCTTCAGCAAAAATTCTAACTATAATCCCCATACCTGAACTATGATCATTTTTCTCTGTAAGATTGTTCTCTCCTTTTATTGTTTTCGACCCATGATTCTGATTGAAAGCACGACAGATTATTTCATCTTTTCTAAATTGTTTTAGGATTATTATTGTTTACCACATCCATGTAATGGCTTGAATACATGGAAATTGGTCTCATACAAAAGGTGGATCAGATGACAGTTGCTGAGGATGCTAAGGCCCTAGGCTTCTTATGCACTCAAATCATTCATGGCATCTTGCAAATATTACTACCAGTTGACCTGGGAAGGGGTAATCCAACAGCTTGCCATGGCAGAAAGATGTTAAAGGCGCAACTAGAAAGCTATAAGAAGACATGTCTTTGCAGCTGAAGCTAGCTCAAGGGTAAATATTAGGTGTAAATGGAGTGGTAAGAATTTATAAATGAAAGGTGAAATGGCCATTGTAAATGTAAGCAAGACAAGCAATTTCACATGCATGCAAAAGATAAACACCAGGCAGGAAAATAGTGCAAATATAATCATAACATGCAAGATAGGTGCAGCAGATACTGGAACAAACTCAGGTTTTCATTGCATCACCAAGGATGCAAAGTATAAGAAGAGATATTCAAGGGAACTGGTGTCATTCAGAAAAAATGAAGACGTGACAATCCAACCTAATTAAGTAGTCATGGTAATGATAAAGCTTGAAAAGACAAGCAATTTTTCTGCCGGAAATCTGTTTTTCAATGGTTTTCTTCACTTCTGTTCAACCATTTAATGCATCCAATAAATAATGTACAAACAAAGCCATTTGAAACCATTTAGTGAGAAATGGATGGAGAAATCCAGCTAATCTTAAACTTTTCGAGTCTTTATTTCTGGCAGAAATCAAACCCTAGAACCTAATCACAAAACAGCAAGAGATGTTTCTTTAGTTTCTAATCGCAATTGGCTTTAACGCTTTCACAGAGAACTTTCTATTAGATCTAGAAGCATAAAGGAAAAAACAGCAAGAAGATAGAGATGCACAAAACTGCACTGATTCGAATGACTCAGGCAGGGTGTATTTATCATTAGGAGAAGTAGTTATAGTTTCTTCAGTTACAACTGATTTACAACCTCCTAACTGTTTAGAACCATACAGGTTCATTATATATATTCAACACCCCCCCTTAATGACAAACCTCGAAACAACACCAAGTTTATCTCTAAACTTGACAAACAACAAAGGACCAAGAGGTTTAGTCATTACATCAGCAGGCTGATCTGCAGATGGACAAAAATGCAGAGAGATTTCACCAGAATCAACCAACTGGCGAATATAATGATGATGAATCTCAATATGTTTAGTGCGGGCATGATAGATAGGATTCTTCACCATTTTTAGAACACCTTGATTATCACAAAAGAGTGAAAGAGGTGTTGCAGCAACCTGGGGAAACTAAAAGTCAGTCAGAATCCAACGAAGCCATATTGCTTCGCAACTGGCACTAACAAGCAACCTTGTATTCTACTTCCATAGAAGAGATGGCAACAAAGACGTTGAAATTTACTTTGCCAAGAAACAACTCCTGAACCAAAAGAGAAGATATATCCTGTGGTAGATCGTCGAGTATCTACAGATCCTCCCCAATCAGAGTCAGTATAGCCAATCAACTTGAAATCTGCAACTCTCTAATATAGAATGCCAAAGTCAAGAGTTCCTTTGACATATCGTAGAACTCGTTTTGCTACTCCCCAGTGAATGAGTTTCGGTTTAGATAAAAACCAAGAGAGATAACTGACAACAAAACATAGATCCGGTCGTGTAGTTGTTAGATAGATCAAACTACCCACCAACTATCTGTATAATGATTCATCGACCGGTGGTGAATCATCATGCGCCTGAGAGTTTCAACCCTACCTCCATAGGTGTAGAAGAAGAATTACAATCATACATTTGAAATTTTTGTAGCAAGTTAGTGGCATACTTAACTTGAGATATGAAAATCAAGTGATCAAGTTGCCAGAATTCTACACCAAGAAAATAGTGAAGGAGGCCTAAATCAGTCATGTCAAAAGCAGCACATAAATCTGATTTTACCTTATGAATTGCAGCATCTCCACTGCCGGTGATGGCAAGGTCATCAACATACACAATAAGAATCACAATGTCATCATCATTGCTTTTGACATAGAGATTCGGATCAAAATGACTCCGTGTGAAACCTGAATCTCTGAGATGTTTATCTATTTTTATGTACCAAGCTCGAGGAGCCTGCTTAAGTTCATACAAGGACTTAATCGGTCGCATACCGATGCTCACTACCACGAGCCCGAAAACCCTCAAAGCTATGTCATATACACCTCTTCCTACAAATCCCCATTCAGAAAACACTTTTGACATCCATCGATATACTTTCAAACCAAATTGAGCTACAAAAGAAAGAAGTCGAAAAGTGACAATCTTTACAATATGAGCAAAAGTTTCTTCATAATCTATCCCCTCCTGTTGTGAAAAACCTTTCGCAACGAGTCGAGCCTTGTACTTATCCAAAGTACCATCTGCTTTGCGCTTAATTTTATACACCCATTTACAACCAATGGTGTGTTCCCCTGGAGGTAATGGCACCAACTTCCAGGTATTATTCTTAATCAAGGCATCATACTCTAGTTGCATGGTAGTTTCCCATTCCGGTATGCCTCGTGCTTCAGAGTATTTTGTGGCTCATGAATATGAAGAAGATCAAAAGCAAGAGCAAATTGAGTGTGCTTAGAATAATCAATTTGCTTACTAGTTCGTCGAGACCTTCCATCTAAGAGAGGAGACAATTCTTCCTTCCTCAAATCTTGAATAGTGGAGTAAAACCACTTAGGCCTCCGCTGAACTGAAGATGTGGTGGCTGGTTGTGGTGTTTCTGGAAGAGAAGCCAATGGAAGTTCCGGAGGAGAAACCAACGCAAGTTGATTTCCTGGAGACTCAACAATCTCAGTGGAAGATTGGCCAGACTGTCCTGGAGTCTGTGGAGGAGTATGAGAAGAACCAGATTCATGATCGGGCAAGGAAAGAGTACCAAACTTTGTTATGACCCCTTGCTGATCATTGCCCCTTGGCTGGTCCCCTTGTTGATTACAACCAAAGAAAGACTTTGTTTCTTTTACATCAACATCTCGACTAATAATGATCTTATTAGTGGAAGTATCAATCAACCTATAGGCTTTAGATTGATCACTATAACCAAAAAAAAATATCTAGAACATTTGGAATCTAATTTACTCTTATTTTCAGGAACCAAAGTATAAGCAGCTGAACCAAAAACACGAAATGTTGATACCTCTGGTTTGATGGTGGACCAAGCTTCCTCCGGTGTGATGTCCTACAAAGCTTTGCAAGGACTCGATTGAGTATATAAACAATTGTGTTAACAACTTCTCCCCAATATTTATAGGGCACTCCTCGATTGTGCATCATGCATCGAGTCATCTCCATGATGGTTCTATTCCTCCGTTCTACCACCCCATTTTGTTGCGGGGTATAAGGGGCTATCAACAAAGGCGTTGAATCCCCCTTCTTCACTACAAAAATCTGCAAATTGTTTAGAGGTAAACTCACCCCCATTATCGGATCTCAAAGTCTTGATCCGCCGGCTGGTTTGATTCTCCACCAAGGCCTTGAACTTGACAAAAGAAGCAAAGCAATCAGACTTCTTCTTCAAAAGATAGACCCACATCTTCCGAGAATAATCATCCACCAGCAAGAGAAAATAACGTGCACCAAGGACTGTGGGAGTCTTCCACGATGGCTCACATAGATCTACATGTACAAGATCCAAGAGCCCCTTTGCACGCCAAACACCTTCAGAGGGAAAAGGCTTCCGCTTTTGTTTTCCTGCAAAACAACCAAAGCACACATGTCTTGTTTCTCCTAAATAGGAGGCAAACCAACAACCATGTTGGCTCTATGAAGGCGGGCTAAATACTGAAGGTTGAGATGGCCATATCTTTCGTGCCATAAAACACTGGTATTGCCTTCCACAACTAAGGCATGCAAGTTGACCGTGGCAAGATCAACAAGTCTATATAGACCACCATGCCCAATTCCTAGGGTAACAACCTTATTTTGCTTGATGTCAGACACAATACATTGTTTACCAGAAAAGTTTACAGAGATATTGGGATTATCAATTAGTTGACTGATAGATAACAAGTTCTTATTCATGTTAGGCACATATCTAACATTTTTTACAAGCAATTTGGTATTATTATTTAGCATAATACGAACATCCCCAATACCCTCTACAACATGTGATCTTCCATCTCCTAAAGTAACTGAATCAGAAGAACAAGAATTAAAATTGACATACCAGTCTTTTTGACATGTGAAATGTCGTGATGCTCCGGAATCAAAGAACCAACATCAAGTAGGGCTGCCATTACCCGTGCAAGATGCCATGAGAGCATATTCTTCTTCTGACTCGTGTTCAACTGTAGCCACATGTGCCTGCCCCTTCTGCTTCTTCAGGGCATTGAGTCTTTTCCGACAAGTCTTTCTTCACATGACCAAGTTTGTGACAATAGTAACATTTCACTTGATATTTAGGAGAGGAAGAGGATGTCTCAACTGTCGTTTATACTTTCCTTTAGATTGAGCAGCAAAAGCGCTCTCAGATTGTCCAGAAGTGGACTCTTGAACCTGTGTCTGTCTTCGTTCCTTTTGCAACAGGTAGGAACTCACCTTGTCAAACGTAAGAGTTTGACTCTCCGCCATTAAATGAAGTGCCTCCACAAATGACTCATACGAAGAAGGCAAGCTATTTAGAACCAAAGCCACCATATCATCATCGTCCACCTTTTTATTTATGGAAGACAACTGGTCTCGGAGATCTTTCATCCAAAGTAGGTGCTCAAATAGCGATCCACCTTGTAATTTTACGGAAAAGAGCATATTTTTCAGGTATAAAACCCGACTCTTTTCTGACGTCTGATATTTACCCTTCAAACTGGCCCACAACGTGCTTGCCACAGTGGCATTCCGCACTTCCGGTATCATATCATCTCGATACCGACAACTTAAGAAGCAATAACACTTCCTTGTGACGTTTGTCATAATCCTCGAAGTTCGTCGTTGGTCGACTTTCATCACCCTTGATTATTTTATCACAATCACGAAACTCCGCAACCGTTAAAATCTTATGACTCCAAACATTGAAATTAGTGCCCGTTAATTTTTGCGAGTCAGGCAGAATAAGATTTGAAATATTTGCCATTTTATTATGAAAATAATAAAAATGGAAATAAAGTCTTTTGCCCACCAAATAAAACAAAACTACTTTATGCCAATACGTGGTAGAAAGTAATTAAATTTATGCAAATACGTGGCAGTAAATCAAATACTTGCAAATACGTGGCAGATCTGGGAACAAATATTAATATTTGAACTGTTTGTATACATTCTTCCTCTCACGACTTCACCTTTTCCTTACCTGGGCACATTTTTATCCACGAAGGTGAAATGTCTGGTCGGTACAGCAAACTGGGCACGTTGTTTTTTTAATCCACGAACTGGGCAATGATGGGCACGTTCAACAGCAAACGACTGAGTCTCCTGAGCAGAAAAATGAGTCTCCAGCAGCAAAACGAGTCTCTATTCGCTTTCCCTTTTTCGCTAGACGTTTTTTCAGACACTCAAAAACGTGTTTATCTTCTGCTTGCGTCAACCACACTGTCGACCCCTCCTTTCATTGATGCCTATGCTCTGATACCACTGTTAGATCTAGAAGCATAAAGGAAAAAACAGCAAGAAGATAGAGATGCACAAAACTGCACTGATTCGAATGACTCAGGCAGGGTGTATTTATCATTAGGAGAAGTAGTTATAGTTTCTTCAGTTACAACTGATTTACAACCTCCTAACTGTTTAGAACCGTACAGGTTCATTATATATATTCAACACTTTCTGCCTCAATCTGCAAAATGTTGATCTTCATCCAACCGGCTAAGCTTCTACAATATAGCGTTTAAAGAAGTTTTATCTCCCGCTGGATTTTTATTGCAATTTGAAAAACTGGAACATGAAATTTAAATGGTATGACATCTTCATATCCACACACTGACTAAAAACGAGTGAAACCAGTACCATGTTTGTGGAAGAGAGGACCAGTACATGTACCTGTACCAATTCTTTCTATCAATTCCACAATATTTAAGCACGGTTTGTGAAATAATTGACTACAATTTCAGCAATCCTATTTGATCCAGGATAGTATGGTGTACTTTTTCAATGCTGAATTGTCAGACAATTAGCCAATCCAATTATTACCTTGTTGAGTATTGATTACTTTGGAACCCCAACACATATCCAAATAAGCATGTTTATTAAATAAAACCTTAACAACTGTACCTGCATAATTGGATTCAGTAGCAGTGTCTTTCAGACACTCGCTAACATCATCAATAACTACAACTAGAAAATAACAATAAGGGCAAGGCTCCATGAAAATCAACAACGCATCACTCAAAGAACAGTATGAAAAACTGGTTTCAGAGGCATTTACTCTTTCTTCTACGACTTACTCATCTGTTTCCAAAAGCATCTGCATAGATAGTAGGCAATCAGAATCCTTGCAACATAACTCTATCATGGTTTCTTCTGTGGTTGCATGACCCCCAGACATTGCTTCATGAGTTTCCTTGGATGATCTGCTGAATATAACAAGCAGGCATTTGACCCTTCCATAGAAGCTCAAATGATGTATGTGAGGTTGTTGTAATGTTCACTACCTTGCAATACCAATAATTTGGCATTTGAAAATTCACCTTGTTGGCCACTGTCAATTCAAGACAAGTGATCACGACCTACATATGCTGGTTTAGGCATCAAAGAACTTAAGTAATTCTTGAAACAGCATTAATTAATGGCTGAGTTTCATGTCAAAATTAGTTTCTTAAAGACAGCTGCAATGCCTGATGGACCAAATAAAATTTGAATTTATCCACAAGCATGTAGTGTCAAAATATTCTGCAATACACCAAGGCCAACACATCACACTTTATGGTGCTATACTTCCGTTCATATTTAGACAACCTCAGCAAGCAAAATATATCAGATGGTCAATATTGTCTTCAATAGGCAGAGGGCGTATGGCTCTAACAACAATCTGTTATGCACTTATATAGAGAACCGATGCTTTGAGGGAACTGTTTGAGATAATCATAAAATTTATGTGAAGCCCCTATCCACGACAAAAGCATATTCTTCTGCAATAAGTTTGCAGTATTATCATGAGCAACTCATGAATGCTTCAGCTTGTGAGGGATCTGTGGTTGAGTATTTTAAACAATTCTCATTAATTTTAAGGGTTCCAATACAGGTCCATTTTTGGGAACAATGTGACCCAACAACTTGTTTCAAAGTGAAAATATGATCCAGATCCAAGGAGGTCCAAGTGACAACACTCTAGGTGAGGTCCCAAATGTGTTGCAGATGCATGCGGAAGCAAATTAGAGAAAGACAGAATAGAGAAATAATAGAACTGGTACAGTAAATGAGTTTATTTATCTGTGCATTATGTACATGGCATACTCTCATGAGATGGATGGCTGCATCATTGCATAGCATGCTCCCGTGTAAGAGGTATATTGTAAGGCTGATTATCCTCTATTGGCTGGTTGCTCGAAATGTACATGGCATACTATCCTGAAGATGAATGGCCACATGGCATACCCTTGAGAAAGGTGTATGGCTGCATGGCATACTCCCTGTGAGAGGGGTATAGTCTCTTTACTCTACTATGTGGCTGCTTAAGGCCTGCTTTCTTCAATGAAACATGATTGGATATGGTACATATGCATACAATGTGCAGCAAGGTTGGGAATGAAGACTCCCGTGATCAAAACGGGCAACATTTCCTAACTAATTTACCTTGGCTGTTGTGGGGTTCCAAATGACCATTTGATGCTTGCCCCCATTGGGGTCAAATTGTTGATAGATATACATGACAAGAAGGCGGTTACAAAAGGAGGTGTTCCAACTTCTGCAACATTTGATGGTTCACCTTCCTGCAGGTCTGACTACCAGATGTGCAGTGGGATGACAAGTGTGCAGGCCAGACACGCACTCTGAAGGTGATGTCAACAAATGGTGCGACATGGCTGCAAATATCCACATGGCAGCTGTGTAGTGCTGGAAATTTTGTGGCATGGCACAACGTGGTGCGAGGTATTCACATGGCAGTTAAGCAGGCTGGATTCTAGAAGATCAAGGGCATGGCGCGAGGTGGTGCGATGTCTGCACGAGGCAGTTCTGGAGGTTTTGCAACATGGCACAATGGTGGCGCAAGGCATCCACACAGCAGTTGCACAGGCTGGATGATCTGCAGTATGGTGGTGTGATGTCCACACAAGGCAGCTGTGCAGTTCTAAAGGCACTGCAACATAGTGTGAGGTGGTTGCAATGTCCCCGCAAAGCAGTTGTGCAAATTGGAGGTGTTGCGGAATGGTGAAATTTGGTGTGATGTCCCTGCAAGGCGCCTTGCAGGCTGGAGGTGCCATGGCATGGCACAAGGTGGTATGATGTCCCCGCAAGATGGCTGTGTAAGTCAGAATGTTCTGCAGCATGGTGTGATGTGATGCAATGTCTCCACGAGGTGGATGCACGGAAGGCCAATGTTGTGCAAAGGTTGCGCACATGGCGGAGGTTGGCATGGTGCTCTGCAAGCTGCATGAAGTTGTGCTTTTAGAAGGTGGTCTTTAGGAGGGCCTTCTGTGCTCAGATCAAAATAACTGACATTTATCGTAATTCAAAGAAATTCTACAAGAAATTCTACACTGTCTACATTTTTCCAGCATTTACCACAAATGTCCAACAGATCTTTTAACAGTTTGTGTAAAACACAATTACCAAGTCAGCTTCCATAAAGACATGCAGAAAATCCTGCAAGATAAAAGAGATGATGTGGTTTAAGGCTGCCAGATCTTTAATCAATCCAATGGCACAACAATGTGGGAAACTGAACCCTTTGTAATAATGGAACTGGTGTCACTGTATCTTCATCAGCAATCTATACATAAAAATGCTGTGAGAATCCGTCAATGAAATAAATAGACTTCTTCATCCTGTCATTCTTGTTGTGGACAACTAAGGAATGAATGGCCCATTTGGTGCCATTGCGCAGAATAATGATACCTTCTTTCAAAAGAATATCAATTTTGGGTTAGACATAGGCTTTCAAATGACATGGCACATAACACTATTGTTGCTGAGCCATATCCAGCTTGTGTGGTACATTCACGACTCCTTATTGGGTCAGAATTCCTTAAAAATTATCACATCCCTGCAAACCCATCTAACAACACAGTAAATAATCCATGTGCTTGCATCACTGTAGCATAGTCCATATAATCTCTAATGTCGGAAATATGATCCTTGTTGAGGCTAACCTTTTGGGTTCTATAAATCTGATTACTTGGAAGATTTGGATCTTGTAGCAGATACTCTAAATTTTCAATTATCATGTTGTTCCTTGTCAGCTTTATGGGAAAACTCATTTTCATGGAGAGGCATGTAATCATTTGGCAAGGATTCTTCAGTTATTTTGGCAAGACCACAATCCTTGATATGACAATGTTGGGTCCCACGAAATTCCCTAACTAGCACTTGCACCTTTAGTGGGTGCAATGAACCGCTAATTTGCTATAACATTTCTTTCATGTATGTGAACCTAGAATTTGCTATAAAATCCCCTAATTACTCACCACTTAAAAAGACTTTAGAAGTTTAAATGAAAGGATACTACTCATTGTAACTGAATAGTAAATTACGCTTTGATATTGAAGGCATAAATTCAAAAGACTTAAAAATGTTATAAGCAAAGTTCACACAGGACTTGCACCTACCTAGGTAGGTAAGCAACACCAAAAGTTGAAAGCGGTGCATCACTGACATTAGGCATTAACATATCCTTCACCGATTCGAGCCTAGAATTTTCCATGGAAAAAAAATGCGTTACCACTTGAGCTCGTGATAATTGTGCAAGTCCAAAAATTGAATGTGACATTTTACTCAATATTGCACATTGACATGCCTTTTAGGATTTGAACGTAGAATTTTCTACAAAAAGACCCAATATTTACCACTTGAGCTCATCACATTTACGCGAGTCCTAAAATTAAATATGATTCAATACTCAATATTATATATTACCATATCTTTATGGATTTCAATTACAATCAAACCCATAATTATTTATTGTAAGTCCTAAAATTAGATGCGGTACATTACTCCATATATAAATTAACGTGTCTCTCGTGGATTTCAACTGCTATGAAAGCCTCAATTATTTACTTGGGTAAGCACCAAAATTGGTTGCAATGTGTCACTCAATATCACAAATTAACATTCTTTCATGGTTAAACATAAAAATTGGAATGAAAGCTCCAATAATTTGGTTCTGGGCAGTTATAACTGGTAACTGTTTTGTAACTATGTAACCATGATCCCTACAATATAAATAATGCTCTGCCTGTGTCATTTGAGCAGTGCAGTTTGCCTTCTCTATATTCTTTCTTCTCTTTGCATATGCTAACATTGGTATCAGAGCGTCAAAGGTTCGCAGCCCGAGGAAGCCCTTGAAGGGTACAGGAGAGTGCAAATGGTTTGAGGAAGCCCAGTCACAGTTTGAAAAGGGCACAAACTACTTGCGTCTACAGTCGTGTAGGAAAAACGACTGTTACAAAGTCAAAGCCTGGCTTATTTGCATTTTCGAGGACAGAGAAGAAAGGAGAAACGTCGAACCAGTCAAGAATACAGTCGCTAGGGCATTCGTGAGGCCCAAAAGAAGTGGTTCGAGGGTGTGAAGTTGAGGGTTTGTTCGCAGGCACAATTCGTGGGCAGACAAGGGCAAAAACACAGTCGGTTTTGCACAAAACCGTGGTTCAAAGCCCATAAGACGTGGTACGAGGGCATAAATCGTGTAGCAGCGCCATTAAAAAGACAAGGCAAAGTCATCGCTCAAGGCAAAGTCCAGTCACAAATCAAAAATGTGACCAGTTGTGAGGCAAAGTCATGGTTCGAAGAATAGTAGCGAAGGCACAAGCAAAGTCGTGAGGCAAGATATAATATTATTTGGGCATATATAGTTCAAGGGCAGTTCGCAGGGGCTTTACATGTGAGTAATTAATTTACTATTGCTCGTTGGAATAAGTAATACTTGCTGGAATAATATATTATTTTATTGGTGTGGGCAAAATTTTATTTTATTATTTCCGTTACTTTGGAATAATAAAATGGCAAATATTTCACACTTGACTTTGCCGGAGACACAAAAATTAATGAGGCACTAATTTTAATGTTTAGAGTCATAAGATTTTAACACTTGCAGAGTTTTGTGATTGTGCTAAAACAATTACGGGTAGTGAATGTCGACCAACGACTAACTTCACGGATTATGACAAACGTCGTAAGGAAGTGTTATTGCTTCTCAAGTTATCTGTGTCGGATGATATGATACCGGAAGTGCGGAATGCTACTGTGGCAAGCACGTTGTGGGGGCGATCGAGGGATAAATATCAGACATTAGAAAAGAGTCGGGTTTTATACCTGAAGAATATGCTCTTTTCCGTAAAGTTATATGAAGGTGGATCGCTGTCTGAGCACCTACTTTGGATAAAACACCTCCGAGACCAATTATCTTCCATCAACAAAAAGGTGCACGACGATGATATGGTGGTTTTGGTTTTGAACAGGTTACCTTCTTCGTATGAGTCATTTGTGGAGGCACTCCATTTAATGGCTGAAAGTCAAACACTCATGTTTGACAAGGTGAGTTCTACTGTTGCAAAAGGAGCGGAGACAACTTTAGGCAAAATCTAATTGTGACCATTCAGAGAGTGCTCTTATCACTCAATCAAAGGGAAAGTGGAAACATCGGTCTCGGGTGAGTCTTCCACTCGATATCGTGTCACGTGCTATTATCGTCACAAAGTTGGGCACCTTTAGAAGAATTGCCGTAAGCGGAAGTATGATCTTTCGCAACAAAACAAAAAGCCATGTGATGAGGGACATGTGGCAGCAGTTGCAGAAGAACGGGATTTAGATGACGGGCATGCTCTTTATTGTCTTACGACATCATGCTCGCATGACAAAGTGGTACCAGTTGTTGGATCATTGACTCTAGTGCGTCTACACACTTTTCATGTCGCAGGGACTGGTATGTTTCATTTATTGCAAATATCTGTTTTGAATCAAGTAATACTAGCAGATGGTGAATCACTTGCAGTAGAAGGGATAGGAGATATATGCATTGTATTGAATAATGCTCATAAACTATTGGTACAGAATGTTAGATATGTACCTTCTTTACAAAAGAATCTTCTATCTATTCGTCAATTAACTAAAAATCCCAATATTTATGTGGATTTTTGTGGGAAGAAGTGTATTGTCTCTAATGTGAAACAGAGACGGATAATTGCCCTTGGTATTGAGGAAGGTGGTCAGTATCGACTTGTTGATCCTACTACGATCAACATAAATGCACGTGTGGAAGATAGCTCCACCATATAGGTTGTGCAGGCAGAGGCTACAAAGTGCCTTGGGAGGAAGCCATTCCTCACGATGCAATCGACCTACATGCACCTATTGTGGAGGGAGTATCCACTATATCAAATGTACGAGAGGCGAACATGCCTTGGGAGGATGGATTTCCTAATTCTGAAGAACAGTTTGTTGTGAATGGAGACTCCACTATTCCAGATGCACTGACGGTGCATGGTGAGATGGCATGCCCAACCACTCACTCAGAGGTACTTGCTCGAAGGACAGTAGAGCATGAACAGTTTGCTCATTGTGTTGTGAACGATCTTTCCCAACAAAGGGGGATAAATGAGCAAATAGATGAGGAGTTGGTTCTCACTCCTACTACTGCGGAGATGGTTATTTCTCCCACTGCTGAGACAGATGAGACGGAGATGGTTATTTCTCCTACTATTGCAGAGTTGGTTCTAACTCCTACTGCACAGATGGTCACATTTCTCTTATTGAGAAAGTTTGATGAGCACTACACGGTGTTGCAACGACATGATCGAGGTGACTTCGATTGCAAGATAATTGAGTCTTTGTACAGACTCCAGTAGGCTACACAAGCCTGGAACAGATTTTTCAATCCACCTCTCCGAGGTTCTAATTTCAGCACTCTGGAGATGGGGCTGACACTCTCAACCATTGGTGATTCATCACTGGTCAATGAATCATGTAACAAAGAAAGAGTGGACCACTTGCCATATCATTTGTTCACGCGCCAGATTTTTGTTTTGCGGTTCTCCATTCAACAACCGCAACACAATCATGGACTGCTGATTTTGAAGTACAACCTATGGCACAGTCTGTAGATGTAATGACTAAACATATGGGCTTTAGGAAATTTGTAAAATTTCGGGATAAAAGTTTAGTCATTAAGAGGGGGTGTTGAATATATAATGAACCATTCGGTTCTGGGCAGTTATAACTGGTAACTGTTTTGTAACTATGTAACCATCATCCCTACAATATAAATAATACTCTGCCTGTGTCATTTGAGCAGTGCAGTTTGCCTTCTCTGTATTCTTTCTTCTCTTTGCATATGCTAACATAATTTACTGGTTGAGCTCATGGGAATTGAGTAAGAAAACACCATAAATTTGAAAGAATTTTGAAGAAAGAGAACCTTAGCATGACTATAAACTTTAAGGCAAATATCTAAGAGCAATGTGATGTTAGGAACCCCTAGGATGTGACTTATAAGTCTAAAGGTGTTCAAAAAGCTAGATCATACATTCAGCGGCATTTCAGTTGATGGCATGGCAAAAGTTACAATTTGCTTGCAACTGAAATTAAGAAATCAGTTCAAAGAAAAACTACTTGACTATGGCTACAAAGTAAAATCTCAAGTTCCACTTTGATATTAAGAATCTCGGTGGTCCCTGCATGCAATCCATGACAAATGTAATTCTGATTGACGGTAATCTGTCATCCAACAACAAGAACGGGACAAGAGCTATAATACGTAATTGGTGAAACCTCAAGTTGTAGTTGAACCTCCCTAGGTAACTGCATATCGATATCATAAACCACGTGCTATCCCTGCAAACACCTGTCCTGGGGAAACTTACCACTGGGTAGCCTACTGGGAGGGGGTTAAGGTGGAGTAGGATTAGTGCGCCAGTGGTGGGGGCGCAACAGAGCTAGCATCCATGTGACCGACATAAACACTTAGGACCACCATGGGAAGCTCAAGATTTGATGGCAATGACAAAGACAATGGCAAAGGAAAATTGCTATTATGAGGAGAAATAGCTTTTGTATTGTTATTGTTGTCTGAATTGTGTGCAGTCAAAAGCGCCATTAAATGTGCTCCATATATAGGAGCTCTTGAAATGAGTGAAGGGAGAAACGGCATTGTGAGCTGTGAAAACCAAGAATGGCTTTGCAACGTGTAGGGTAGTGGATTCAATTGCTGCTACAGCTGCGGTAGCTGTACTGGGAAGGAAATTGTGCCAACAGGATAGGAATACCAGGGTGGTATTGTGGAGGCAGGTAGGGAGTGGAAGGGGGTGGCATCATGGTATTTTTACATGCTTTGAAGAATTTTCGCACGTCAATATTGCCTGCTGATGCATGTGCCGAGCCCATCTTAGAGCTCTCTAAGCAATTTAAAAAAAAGTAGGGAGTTACAGAGCTCAAAACTGCTAATTAATTTGATTTACGGCTTTCCATGTGTTTGTTTGTGCTGGATCTTTATCTGAACTGATGAAAATGGTAATGATGGAAGCTGTGGTGAGATTTTTATCTACTACCACTTGCAACATTACTGTTGACGACGATGTTGTCCAGCGATTCGGAGGAAAAGGAATAGAACTGAAGTGCTTTGACAAAATGTTGCACAAAGGAGGAGGAAGACGGACATGTTTCTGCATCAAGGACCACCACGACCTTGGGGAAATTTCTGTAAGGAGGCCCATGATCGAGGAAAGGAGGAAAACAGGTGGTGCATGCCGAGTGACATGTTGACTGCAACGGCCTCTTGCTTGCAGAGCTGGCACATCGGAATGGTCAGGGTTTTGAATCCCTCCAGCTACAGTACATTGAATTGAAGCTAATGTTGAGCTCTTTCCTGAAATGTGCAATATTTTCCAGTCAAATATGTGGCATATATTTTTTTCTTTTCCCAAAGAGATCTCTAAATCTCTTCAACCAATTCACTTCTTTCGAATTGATTATCTGCATTTAAAGCTCCTCTATGGCAGCTGACTGTGAGGAGATATTTTCAGATTAGATATTTTCCCGACAGCCTGAATTTGCATGATACCAGTTTTCCAGCAGACTGAAACCTGTTTGGAAGTGCGAGACAGGTTTAGAGGGCAAAATGTGGGAATGCATTCCCATTTAAAAAGCATATTGGCTAATAACATACTACAATTCTGATGGAAGTTAGAACCATATGCTCAAATATTGCTCAAAAATGCTGCCCAAATTCGAAATTTGATGCTTCCTTTCCAAATTTTACTAGTACGAAATAAAAACTTGATGCATATATTGGAAAAATGAGCAGAAATAACGTGATGAAGCTTCCAAAAGTATACGATAAAACGCAAGTAACGAAGCTGCAGATACTAGTGTAGGTCTTAGGACTTGTTTACTGTGAAACATTTAAGCAGATTCAAAGATGTTACTAAAGATAATTTAAGGTCAGACATTTAAATCAAATTTTCCTGGGAAAGAGAAAATAATATCAGGAAGCTTACACGTGACGTAACTAATGCAATAAAGTTAATTCTAACTTGCTTGACAAACACACTAGACCCAACGTACTCTATCAACTCAATAAAAGTAGGTTGCATTGCATATGTCAATTGCATACAAGTAAAGGAAGAAATATAAAGCAGGAAAAGCTCATAGTTCTCAAAAATGTCCAAAAAAATGTTTGAGCAATTAATATTTTGATACCTTAATGAACGCGGCAGCATCCTCCTCTGCAGTTCCTCCAATTTCTCCTATTAGAACTATTCCTGGAAGAATGCCAACATAAAACATTATGCAATCTCTAAGATACTCCAACAACAAACTATATTTTACATCAACACCGGATTCCTAATACCATTTGATCTTCTTAACTCAAAATGTAAATAGCAAACATGCAACAATATCAAAATTCAACTTGATAACAATTACATGGTGTTTCTATAATAGTTCTCCATAGCAGAACCAAGAAAATGCAACAGCCCAAGAATAACATATTTCTAATCTATTTTAATAGACATCAATTATGAAAGAACATATCCACAATAGTTGGTTTTGTGCATTCTTACTAACATGGCAACATAACACTCTGCTGTACACAGCATCAGAACTGTAGAAATAAGACTTGGGAATACATGCCAGCCCAACAGGACTAACTTGCAGAATAGACAAGTCTGCCTGTCGGGACTCTTGACTCTGAAGAAACCAGGACTCACGAGTTTCTGCAGACTTGCAGAGTCTGTTCTAAAAACAAATAATTAAAAAAACTTTATTAAATACATATAAATATAAGGCTCACTTACATACCCATTTTACTCTTATTTCAGTTACACTCATCAAATGCATATAAATGCATTTTTCCTAAAATTTGTTATATATTACATTATTAGAGTTTCTGAGTTTTGCTGATTTTTTAATACATAACCATGTTCAAAATTGGCCTGCAGAATCCACGTCGAGACCAAGTATCGCTACTATGATCAGAACACATATTATCAAGCCCATTGAGCTAAAAAGGAGGCACATTAAGTGACCGATATGATGGTTCTCCCAATTACATATGCACCCATGTCTTCAAAGCCTGTAGTATGCTGTGAATGGAATCAAAACTACTGCATCAGGGTTCCACTCTACACCACGAGTTCAAGAAATTTCCCAAGAAAACCAGACTCATCCCAGAGATAACTACAAGCATGTAGTGCGTTATTTTTATAAGGGAATTGCCACATAATATGGACTGTGAACTCTCCAACACACGGGCATGAAATCAGGATAACAAACTGCTATTCTATCATTCATTTGGTCCAGAAAATGATCAACTAAACATATTTTATAGACTTAGGCACTTTTGCAGCATCAAAGACTCTCAAACAGGCAACACACGTTCGCTAACCCCTCACAGTTAGCCTGCTTTGGAATAATGATAAATATTGTAATTAACACTAGATCGTAAATTTGCTTGCAAACAGAGCCGGGCAAAAAAAGATAATTGCAGAACTCCCTACCAGGGAAGCGGTAACAACTCTCCAAACTAACATAACCAACCCTACAGTTTAGGAGTGAAGGTAAGAAAAAGAAATAGTAAAAATTTAACAGCATAGTTGCTATTAATAAGGAAAGAAACCGTTCTGCTCACAAACACAATATTGTGCAGGCTCCAGTGCCTAATAAAATCACAAAGTCAAGAAAACATTCTGATATTGATCATGTCTGTCCCATAAACATCCGTTGTACAGAATAATTCAAAGACCTCATTGACTATAGGGTATCATTTTCAGTTTCTCTGATTTACGTTACATTACTAACCACTATGAAACTGATCTTTGTGCTGGTAAAAAACACTCTTTCAGCATTTATACGTAAACTAGAAGCTGCATAATAATCTATCATCTGACTACTCTCGCCCACGCGCTAAAACGTTTTGTTTCCAGTTGCATTAACTACAATATCCTTTCTAATTTCGCTTAACGCAGCAACATACAGATCAAGTTCAACACACAAAACATGAGAACTAAAATATGAAGCACGTCACAGTGCAAGCTGAATTGTTGTATCCTTCTTGCATGGCATAAATTCATCCATTCTACTATACGACACAAGCATGTCCTACACCCTTATATGTTGTTCCAGAAAGCTTCTCAAATCTGCAAGATTGCACAATATCTTATGGTTAAAAATCTGCCTCAAAAAGTAATGCCTTCATCCACTGTAAACACCCTTTACACAAAGCCTTCATAAGCTTACATACCCACATTTTCTTAAGGGTTATCGATTTGTTTGCAAGATCTTTATTGTATTACGGGCAAAAGATAGGTTCTCAACTGGGTTCTCAAATGCAGGGATCTAATCTAAGTCCAGACACATGATATAGATACAAAGATGCTCAAGAAGCGCTAGGTATCCTACTAGGATTCAGAATAAGAGTGACCAAGGGGTGGATAAAGCCAAGGAAGGGGCTTGATATAATAAGATAATGCAATAGATCAAAGCAAACATGAATTAACTTCCCAATCCCAGTAGGCCCCTTAAGGCACGTGCTCAAGAGGAGAATGCATCAGAAGCCCTGCACAAAAAAATTGGTTAGCAAGCGTCAAAAATGAGGTGTATACATTTACCCTTAAGGTCAACCAGGGCAACTAAGCTTCAACCATTCCAAGCAGAAAACAAAAATAGAAACTAACTCAGTCCACCTTAGAGCCAAAATACAATAAGACATTCATTCCTATATATTCCATTCACATGTCATGCACCTCCACTTTTAGAGACTCAACTATATCAGGGAGCATAAAGTATTGTTGATCTTCAAAGTTTTCACCTGATCTCACAAAATTTCTTCAATAGAGTCCCTTCATTTGGACCAAAAGTGTTCTGATCTTTCACTTATTCTGTTTTTACCTTATTGCACTCTCTAAATGTATTCCCTTCATATGGTCCAAAACTGTCTATTATGTTGCACAAACCCTGCTAATGTATGTAAAAACAGACTCAGATACTACTGGAGGCTCTATAAAAATTTTGAAACACTATGTACTTATGTAATAGCATTTTTTTGGAATCAGCTGCAAGCTGATTTCCAATCAATTTTCATGGCCCATATTTCATGAATGGGAGTTCAAAAGAACCCATCTCTCATATGATAGAATCAGAACGATCCACTTGACATTCATTGCATCTTGGTGATGCTCACAGCAATCAAGCACCAGGATTTCATACAAGGTCAAATGTCCCAATACTATTTTGGATCAAACGGACATAATCACGTAGTTCCTCACATATAGTCCAGTTCGCTTACTACCTCGTGTGCAAAACTTTCAACAAAAATTGTGCCTTATGAACCATTTATAGTGGAGCTCCCTAGCTCTTTCATTTTTAAGCATTTGACATTTCTGAAGTGCATCATTACGTACTACCATTTTGGGTGAATCAGTTGTTTGTTAGTATCAAATCAACCTTTAAGACCCATGTTTCATGTGTAGTGATTCATAAGAACCCCTCTCTTGGGCTTGAATGGTCCACTTGGCTCACATAGTGAAACGACAAGACTTGGGGAGGTTGCTCATCCCAATGATATTCTAGCTCAAGCACACTTGACCATGGAGTTGCCCCCATAGTTAGGTCTTCTTAACTCTCCACCCCATTTGCAAAATCTTCAGCAAATAATATGCCTTATGAGCTATTCATTGTGGAGCTCCCTACCTCTTTCATTTTTTTATTTTTCTAGGAGCTAATTTTGGAGTATCTCGGATGATATTTATTATCAAATATTCCAAGAAATGCACAAAATCTACGATCACCCACCTAGCGTCCACTTGGGCACATAGGGTCCCATGCCCAAGTGTTTGCATAGGCCCAAATAAGGCCTAGGCACCTTTTCTTTCGATCCCACCTAGAGTTGTATGCTTGGTGTTTTCCCAAACTTACCTAGGGCCACATGCCTTGAGTCTGCCTTGGCCTACCTAGGGCCATATAGTTGGTGCCTACCTATGCTAGGACTAATTTCTTGGCATTTACTTGGGCTTGGCTACAGCCACATGTCTGATATCTTGCTAGGTTTAGCTAGAGTGATGTGCACGTGTCTTCTTGGGCCTAACTAGGGCCATTCTCATAATGTCTTCTTAAGGTAGGGCCACACACCTAGTCTCTTCTTAGGCTTAACTAAAGTCGTGTCATTGGTATTTCCTTTGTTCCACTTAGGGCCACATGTTAGATGTCTACTTAGGCTTGACTATTGCCAAATGACATGTTTTTGACCTGGATAGGGCCTCGTGCATGATATCCAATTGGGCCGACATGTCCACCCCTTCCTACAACCATTTTGAAGGTCCAAAATGTATTGGGGACGGGAAGGGAAAAGTTCCCCCAAAGTACCAAAAGTGCACAAAAAAAGCAAGGCATCCCTAATACATCCCTCGAAGTTTGGGGATGTTTCTAGGGTATCCCTAAAACATTTCTTATTTTAGAAGTGTCTTGACATCCCCAAAAAAGAAAAAAATACTATAATTTTATCTTTTATTTTAAAGATTTAAATACTAGTACAAATATCTTAAATATATCTATTTGAAAAACACCAATATGTATCAATCTCAAGGCACTTATCTTGGATTTGTCACATAATTTCGCCCATTGAAGGGTTCCACATTGATTCACGACTCCATCTTCTCTCCAAAATTTCCTCTTTTTGTTGATGGATTGCCTCAATCTAGTTGCACCACTATGTTGGACTCGAAAAAATCTCTTTGGATAATACAATGGACTCCAAAATATACAATATGCCCAATATATCATGATTCTTCGAACACCTTCTCCAAGCAAGAAGGAAAAGTTAAAACTACCCCACACGCCTAACAAGTATCATCTTTAAGGTTGGAACACTCCTTCCTCCTACCTACTTTGACTTCCATTGTCTATCAAAGATAATTAATTTTTATATTTTATATATCATCAATATTTCAAAAGTTGTCCTCATCTGTCATCTCAAAAATGAAAAATCCAAGAAATTTTTGCCATCCTAGAAACCCCGTCCCGAGACTTGGGTAACTATGGCTTGGGCCTAACTAGAGCCATGTTACGTATTTAATTGGGCCTACCTAGGAGCCACGTGCTTGGGATTTCCATTGGTCCGTTTAGGCAACATGTCAAGTGCCTACGTGATTCACCTACAACCATGTGCCTAGCATATGAATGGTTTCACCTAAAGCCGTGTCCCTAATGTCTTGATGGGTTTACCTAGTGTCGCATGTTTTTTATTTCATGGTTTCCACCTTAGGCCACATACCTAGCCATTGTCAAGGCCCGCTTAGGGTCAAATGCATGGTGTGTACCTAGGCCAAGTGTCTACATGGATTCACCTACAGCCATGCGCCTAGTATATGCATGGGTTCACCTAAAGCCATGTCCTTGTCTTGATGGGTTTACCTAGTGTTGCATGCTTTTTATTTCATGGTTTCCACCATAGGCCACACACCAAGCCATTGTCAAGGCCCGCCTAGGGTCAAATGCATGGTGTCTACCTAGGCCCATATCCATAGTGCCTACTTGGGCTTTCCTAGGGCCACATTTGTCTCTTTAGGTGTCTATTTGGGTCCCACTTAGGGAAGTGTCCAATGTCAACTTGAGACCCCCTAGGGCCACACGTCAATCTTAAACCTAGGCTATCCTACATTTTATTTTGAAAATTATACAAGGACCTCCAAAATGGATTAACAAGGGCCACCTAATGGCTATTTCATCCAAAATTTGTTGTACAAATCACAATCTATGCAAAACTTGTTCGACAAAACATTTAAAATTCCAATTTAAATTTGAAGTTCGTTTTAAAAAGCATTTGAAATAGTGAAACAAATTAAGATTTGGTTTGGCAAAGCATACGAAAGCATGCTCCATACATCCACATATAAAGATTGAAAAAGCAACCTAATGTATTAAAAACTGAAGAAAGTAGTCTTGAAAGATAAATCCAAACAAGTGGAAAATTTTGCAGTTTGATGCTGCATATGTTTATGTAACTAAATCGGCCTTATGAATCCATACAATCAATAGTACTAGTACTACACTTTTGTTAATATATCTCATTTGACAAAGTATAATTGATGCCTTAATAGGCAGAAAGTATCTAGTTAAACATTGATGTTGTGCTAAGCTTCACACATTTGTGAAAGAAAAGAAAATCATATTTTTCTGTAACTGTCTAACATATGTGTAAATAATAACATAAAAAGGGGTTGGTGAGATATGGGCTCCAATGGTTGACTCTCGCACTCCTATGTCGCCTCACTCTCGGCTCCTGCAACCTCTTCCAGTCCCTCACTGCTTGTTTATGTAAATATCCTCAACCCAGGGCAATGCTCTTGTCACTGCCACAGTGCCCTGTTCTCCTGCATCTTTGTCCATCTCTTGAGCACTCTCTGGCCTCTCCCAGCACAGATCTGTATGGTAGTTGGAGCTCAGCCATTGCAGCTGAATCTCAGGGCCCATCTTTGTCCGTCAAGGGAGCCTTGAGTGCCTTGTCCCTGCTGCCAGCCATCCCCCTCCGGCAGTTCCTCTGTGGATCTCTCTAAGTCTATCCCTGTCATTGAGCTTGGGGATGAAGCTACTGGAAAAGAGGTTTATTTTCAGAAGTGTGGTCTCATTTACCAGTTCACTGATCTCTGGCCAAAACTGGTGGATCTCCATACGTGGGTTTCTCCACCTGGAAACCCTTGCTTTCTCAAGAGATCTTCATTTACCCCCATGCAAAGGGGTGCATTATTGTGGAATGTGTTGCTGCTGAGGGTGGAGATCTAATCCTCAACTCTGGTCCTTGGTTTCAGAGGGGAATCGGGCTCTGTCTGTAGCCTTGGTATGCATGTTTTGATCCCTCGGTGGATACCATTTCTTCTGCCCGTCTGGGTGAGACTCACAAATCTCCTGTGATTCCTTCCAGTCCCTCGACCCCTCGTTTGTGTGAATATCCTCGCACCCTGGGCAATGCTCATGTCGCCGCCTCCATGCCCTGCTCTCCCGCATCTTCATCTTTGTCTCCAGACAGCTCTCTGGCCTCTCCAATTACAGATCTGCATGGTAATCAGAGCTCAGTCATTCTCACTTAATCTCAAGGCTCGTCTCTGTCTTTCAAGGGAGCCCTCAGTCACCCTGCACCTGGTGTCAGCCATCCTCCCTCCGGTCATTTCTGTGTGGATCTCTCTGATTTTATCCTTTTCATTCAACTAGGAGATGAAGCTCTTGGCAAACAACCTTATTTTCAAAAGCATGGTGTCATCTGCGAGTTCAATAATCTCTGGCCAAAACTGGTGGATCTCCATATATGGGTTTCCTCCACCTAGAAACCCTTGCTTTCTAAAGTGATCTTCATTTGCCCCTGTGCAAATAAGGTCTTTATTGTGGAATGTGTTGCTGCTAAGAACAGAGATCTAATCCTCAACCATGGTCCTTGGTTTTGGAGGGAAGCTGGGCTTTGTTTGAAGCCCTGGTAAGCATCTTTTCATCCCTCGGTGGATGTCATGTCTTCTGCCCGTCTAGTTGAGACTCCCAAATCTCCCCTTTCATTTCTAGTCTCCACTTCCCATCTCTTCTATCAGGAACGCCACTGACCTCTTTCATTACTGTTCTCATAAAATGGCTCAGAGGCATTTCACTACCTTCACCAAAATCTGTGTCAAAGTAGACTTTGCAAAAGGTCTACCTGATGAAATCTCACTGAAACTAGATGACTGGATGTGGAAACAAAATCTTGACAACGAGCACATAGCATTTAAATGCCAGGCTTGCTTCTCAAATGGACATCTTGTCACAAACGTCCAAAGAAGACTTCTGAAAAAGCAGCTGGTCTGGGGAGAGAGACAAAATTTAAAAAGGCTCCTCCTACTTGGTATCATGGAGTAGAGAATCACCACACTCGGTGGTGCCAAATGCATCTTCAACCAAGACCGGCTGAACCTTTCCCTCTTGGCCAGGCAGAAGAACTCTCTCCTTCTCTTCCTTCTCTTCCTTCTCAGCAGGATTTGATCCGTCCTGAAGAAATTACTATTCTTCTCTGTGGTTCAACTGCACCTTCTTTGCATCAGGGGCATATTTCAGAGGCTTCTTGTGAATGTCAGTTTCTGACATCTTCTCTCCACCTCCAGACTCCCCTGCATTCTCGCCTTCTTGAGGTGCCCACAATGGAGTCTTCTCATCATGATCGGATAAAGGTCAAGGAAATAAATGTTTTGGGAAGAAATCTTTCCCCATTCAGATACTCCTCGGATCATGGAAGAGCTTGTCATTTTTCTTTATTTCCACTTTTAACTTTCTTCTCCTCCCTGCGCTTCTTCTCTTTTCTTCTATGTACTCTCTTCTTCTATCCTTTGGAACAATGTAACAACTTTTATTTTCTCAAAGAGTGAGGACTCCAATTGAAGACCTCGATTTACCAATCAATATATATATAACAGTAAAATTAGAAGAAAAGCTTTTGGGAAATAGCCATATCTAATGTTTTTAGTATTTTACCAATTGACCTTTTGGACCAATCTATCTTGATGATGGACCACTTGAGTGGTCTGAAATGTCAATTGGTAAAGACATTGTACACAGTTGTTTCCCAAAAGCTTTTCTACTAATATTATGGACTAGGTAGCTGGTACGTACTCTACGTGGCATGTGTACAGGTACGGTATGTACTTGGTACAGTACACCGTGGGTACACCCAGGGTACGATCCAGCAGTACCAGGGTACGCCTGGGTACTTCCTTAGAAGTACACAAACATACCCGGTACTGCTAGACGTACCCTGGTCATACCACAGCGTGCCCACAGTACAAACAGCAAAACAAAAATTAATTATTATTATTTTTTTAATTTTTTTGGGGTCAATAAAGGTCAATAGATGGGATTACGTAAATGATTCAACTGTGGTAAAACAAGGGCATTCACAGAAGTACCTAAAACAATGGCTGAAACTGCAACAGTTGAGATGAGTTTGGGTAATGTAGGATCAAAAAATGCAGTGGCAGCATCTCCACTAGCAAGTAAGACTAATGCAGGAATAATAAGAGAAACCCCAAAGGAATCTGAACTGCCAGATTTGAAGGGAGCTGGTAATAGCCGGAATTCCAGTCCAGTTATGTGATTTGTTATTATTTATGATTATAATTGGACATTGTAACATTTGGAGTTTGAACAATGTACTTGTTCTAAGTTTGATCAATGAATATCACGACAAAATGCATTGAATTATTAATATGTTATTTGGCTATTTCACTTATTTAATAATTTGTTTACTCTATTCATGTATAAGGCTGAATTTTTGCTTATTTGGCTATATTTTTAAATATTTTTAATATTTATATATATATATATATATATATATATATATATATATATATATATTGTACGGCCGTACCCAAGTGTCGTACTCCAGGCCCCAAAAAAATTGTCATACCAGCGTATCGAATGCCCATGCCCAAACCCATACCGGCACCTAGCATATATTTTTTAATTTTTATTTATTTTTGTTCAGCCTTATCCAATGCCGTATCTGAGGCCAAGTTTTTTTGCCATATCTGCGTATTGGATACTCCGTACCCATACCCGTATCCAAAACGTATCGGCTACTTAAATTTTTCACATATCCCAAATTGCAAATACTTAGGCTTTAAGGTTTGCCTTGTCATCTGAATATAGCTAATTGCCAAATTTATTTCTTTTTAATATTATTGAAGCTTGAATTATTTTTCAAAATAACTTATTTGATTTTTTATTTTTTATTTTAATCTAATTTGGTTTCAAGCCACACAAGATATAGGCCACATGATGAATATTTTTGGTCACAAATCAATTGAACTTAATGACAAATCTGGAGTTGAAGGGCAACCGTCCTTGTTGGCTTTAGTACCACTTGTCATGTATCTACCTCGTACATACACAATAAACATGTAATATCTACATATCAAATATGGAATAAGAATCTAATAATAGATAGGTGAGTGTAAAAGGGTGTTAGGTTATATATATGGATCAAGGGTCATGTGCGAGAGGACGTGAACAGTCTTCATGTTACTATTTGAAGCGTTTTGTTGCAAGGACGTAACCCTTCATAACTAAGATTGTATCAGCTTCAAAACACCATGCTAACTCTTCTACTTCAAGCTAGGATTTTCCACACACCATATCGTTCTTTCTTGCTATTTATACATGCGAAGAAAGGGTGCAGAACTTTCATGTATCATGACAGTGCCCCTTCTTTTAATTGCTTTGTGCTCTAAACAATTGGAGTGCAAGATGTTGGAGTATTAAGTTGGGGCTTTCTTAACCTCTTCCTTTGCTTGTAGCAGTTCAACAAAATTGCTGGGTCTTTATGTTTCACCTTTTAACATGCCAAGAATGCTTTCTTAACATTATGTTTAACGTGACTCTTACGTAAAGTAGGACCCCAACTTAGTTTTCAGAAGAATACCGAGAGGCGGGGATCTAATGCTTGATAGTATGCTACCATCATTTAAAAAAATTAATAGTATTCATCATATAGAAAATGATGATCATCATAGAAAGCAAGAGAAATAACACGATATTTGAGCCTTTCAAATGCAAGTTGGGTTTCTCTCTATGGTTTATATAATTCTTACATTATTTTTTGGCTTGGAAGGGTTTGTAGCATGTTGCAGTCGATAACTACCACCTATTTTGAGTTTTTGATATGTTCAACCCATAGTTTGCATACTTGTATTCAGCGAATACTTGGCAGACCAAAAAAATTGACTCAGTAAAAACTCGGCAAGACTCGGCAAATATTCGGGAATACTCAGCAACTTAAAAATACGCAAATTTCTTTAAAAACAAAAATCGCGAGTATTCGAAAATATTCGTCAAAACTCATGAGTTTTCACGAATATTCGCCAAAAACTCGTGAGTATTCGCGAATATTCGCCAAAAACTCGTGAGTATTCGCGAAGATTCGCCAAAGACTCGCGAGTATTTGCCAAAAACTCGTTTGTGCAAGTTTTGGCGAGTTTTTCCTGCGAATATTCGGCCAAGGGAAAAAATGGCGAGTACTCACCAAGTATGCATCCTATGGTTCAACTAGCAGTTCTGAGCATAAGGAAGATTCTGTTCTTTCTTTTGATATATCATCGAAACAGATTTCATCTAACTCGTCATGTGTTACAACTTAAAGCATGGGTATGGAAGAGGCGAGGGCATTCACCCAAAAAGTAAGATCTATTCCACAATTTAGATTGAAAGGAAAGATGGTATTTTTGTATTAGGGTTAAAAGTAAGAGAAAATGGTAGCAGTTTCTCTCTTCAAGTTGGGTTGATTTCGGATGCGATTCAAAACGGTCATTTTTTTAATTCACGCCCGACAACGGTCCTCAGCCTCGCCCCTTCGGGGAGTCCATGATGGCGCATCGCGGCCAGGGCTTGTCGGAAGCTTTGAAAAAAAGATTGGGTCCCCTTGGTTCTGAGTCAGATTCGCTTCCATCGGATTGTGACCTGCATGCCCTTCAGGACGACATTCCCTCCGTGTCCCTGGTCGAGGACGCTGTTTTCGCTGCACACACCAAGTGTTTCTACTCGAGGGCTATTTTCGCTAAGTTTATTGGGAGAAGACTCTCGTTTTCTGGCTTTAGAAATTGGTGCGAAACTCAGTGGGGCAGCGGCTTGAGTATTCGTTCCCTGGAAAAAGGTTTTTTCCTTGTGCTCTTCCGTAGCGCTGCTCAGAAAAACGACACTATGGAAAGGAAAAATTTTCTCCTCTCCGACTCTGGTCTTGTGATCCGTGATTGGGAACCTCTCTTTGATTGCACCAAAGCGGACGCGGATGGTCACCAAGTGTGGATCAGACTCTACTCCCTGCCCAGTGAATTTTGGTTTGCCCCATTCTCACTAAAATCTGCTCTAGCCTGGGTCGTGTTATTCGCATCGATCCCGTTACCTTGAATGGTACTCTCTCTTCCTTTGCCAGAATTTGCATTTCTGTCAATCCCGCTCTTAAGCTAAAGGAAGTCATTCATATCAACTCCCCTTCGGGTTTATGGAAGCAGAAAGTTGCTTACGAAGGTTTATCAAATCTCTGTTTCAAATGCATGAAGCCTGGTCATACTCGTAAATTTTGTAAAAGCCCCCTCTTGTGCTAATCAATGGCGGAAAGTTCCCCACATTCCCCCTGTTCCCTGCCCACCTTCCTCCCCCCGCGCTCTTCCTCCGTCGTCTTTGCCTTTCGTCCCACCCCCTCCCCATCAGTTCTTGAACCTCTTGCTTTGGATCCTGACACTTTCTCCCTCGTTAAAGAAACGGCGGCTGTTGTAAAAGACTCTTCTAGGATTCTATCCCTGTTCCACGAGGGCATTTCCATAGGTATGGGAGGTAGCTCATCCTCCCTTGAGAAATGGATTATGGAAAAAGAGGATCTGCTCCAGTCAAAAGATGGCGACCCTATTGAAGACCATGAAGAAACAAGCAGAGTTTCATTCCCGAACAATCAGTCGTTGGGTCCGCTTCTTCCCACTCCACCTTTGCTCAACGTGGATTTCGGACCAAAAAGCATTCTTGGTCGTCCCAACAAAAGTAAGCTTTCTCTCAACGAAGTTGCGCACGGGAAGCAACTTCAACTCCGTTCTTTCTTCCCGTCGTCGAGTAGGAGAGGCGAGTCCTCTCTGAAGCAAACATGATCCTCTTTTCTTGGAATGTTAGGGGCCTTAATGCCCCTAACAAACAGCGTCTGTTAAGGCGCTACGCCTCGGATGAGGCTGTGGATATATGTTTGATTCAGGAAACTAAAATGTCGGAAGCTGGTTGCAAAAGCAGCTGGTTCAGAAAATGGAGAGGTGGGAAGGCTGCTTCTCTAACTCGTTGGGGCCTCGGGTGGTCTGGGCATTCTGTGGAAGTCTAGCAGTTGCATGATTGAACCCCTTGTAATCGACCCTAACTTCATTTGGTGTAAAGTTTCGATTAAACACTCTGAGGACTTCTTTTTCCTTTGTAATATTTATGGTCCCTCTTCTCCTATTAGGAAAAGAGCTCTCTGGAGTAGTCTCAGTCAGCTCTTGTCTTCCGACGCTGCCGCTAAAATCATCGTCGCTGGTGACTTCAATGCTACTCTTTCTGATCATGACAAGAGTGGAGGTCTTCTTTGGCAACCTCGCTCACAGGTGGATTTTTCTTCTTTCGTTTCCTCTGCTCATTTGATTGATCTAGAGCCTGTAAGGGCTGGTTTACTTGGAACAATAGGAGATCCGGGTTCAGCTCCCTCGCAGTGCGTCTTGATCGTTTCCTGGTTTCCGAGCATTGGTTGCATAATAACTTCCTTCTTAAAAGCTCGGTTCTCCCTCTATCCGGTTCAGACCATTTTCCTATCTCCGTGGTTCTTAATTTCGACCTCCCTCCGCGTCGTTCCCCTTTCAAATTTGAGAACATGTGGCTTCAGGACCCCACACTGAAGTCGTTGGTCAAGGTCTGGTGGGACTCTTTTGCTGTCAAAGGGACCAAGATGTTTCAACTCTCTAAAAAGTTGTCACTGTTAAAAGATAATTTCTGATCTTTGGAATCACTCGAAGTTTAAAAACATTTTTCAAGAAAAGCTCAGAGTAGAGAAGGATCTTCGCTCCCTCAATGAGACCATTCTGGAGCATGGGATGACACAGGAGGATTTCAGAAAGAAAAATCTCTCCTTAAAGATCTGGGGGATCTCCTTACAAAGAGGAAACTTTTTGGCGTCAAAAATCCAGAGAAGCCTAGTTATTGGATGGGGATAAGAATACGAAAAAAATTTCGTCTTCACAAAGCTAGAGAAACTTCAACTACATCTCTACTCTTAAGCTCGAAGATTCCACCGTCGCCTCTTCACAAGCTCAGATCAAAATCGAAGCGGTGGATTTCTTTTGTAAGCTTCTGAATGATACGGCCTCCCCCATTGGAGCGCAGACTCAATTCCTCTCTCAGATTCCTTCTTCTATAACGGATGCTGATAATGAAATGCTTCTCTCGCCCTTCTCTTTGGAGGAGGTTCGGAAAACTATTTTTTCTATGAAACGGGATAAAGCCCCCGGCCCTGATGGTTTCCCTGCCTCCTTCTTCCAGGACTTTTGGGATATTGTCGGTCCCTCGGTTTGGCACGCGGTCGAGGAATCCAGGATTTCGGGGAAGATTCTTGGTAATCTTAACCATACTTTCATATGCTTGTTCCCTAAAAAATCCCCGGCAGAGAAGTTGGATGATTTCAGGCCAATATCTTTGTGTAATACCACGTATAAAATCATCTCTAAAGCTATTGCCAATAGGCTTTGCCCCTTGTTGCATAAATTGGTTGCTCGGGAACAAAGTGGGTTCATTCCGGGCAGGTCTATTACCGAGGGTATCATTATCTCCCACGAACTAATTCACTCACTTCAAAACTCTTCTAGAGCTGGAATGTTGTTAAAACTTGACTTCAGCAAGGCCTACGATCGTGTCAATTGGAGGTTCCTCCTCAAATCTTTGCAAGCAATGGGTTTTGGTGCTCACTTCTGTAAATGGATATTTAATTGCATTGCTTCCCCTCATTTTTCTGTTCTTGTGAATGGCTCCGCGGAAGGCTTTTTTCAGAGTAGTAGAGGCATTCGTCAGGGAGACCCGCTCTCCTCCTTCCTCTTCACCCTTGGTTGCGGAAGCTCTCAGTCGCAGCATTAAGTCAGCTATTCAAGAGGGTTCTCTGAAAGGTCTCCACATCACCTCCAACCTCCCTCCTCTTTCCCATCAGCAATTCGCGGACGACACCTTTCTCTTCGGTCAAGGGACTGTCCCAGAAGCCAGGTGCCTCTCCTCCATTTTGGATTCTTATTCTCTTGTTGCGGGTCAAGTTTTAAACTTTCATAAATCTGTTATTTTCTTCTTCAATGTGGCTCCCGGCTTCAAGGCAGAATTAAAGAGATTCTCGGCTTCTCTTTGGGCAATCTCCCCCATACATATCTTGGAATTCCACTCTTTCATGGTAAGGGAAAGACTCACCTTTGGAACGGGCTTCTGAATTCCATTTCTTCCAAACTTCTTTCTTGGAAAGGCAAATGGCTTTCTCTTGCAGTCGTGTCCTTCTCATCAACTCGGTGCTTCTGTCAATTCCAATATACATGCTTTCCATTTTACAGATTCTGAAATCTGTCCTGCTCAAAATCGAAAAAGTGGCTCGCACCTTTTTATGGCAAGGACTCAGCACCGATCACAAATTCCATCTTGCTAACTGGGATCTGGTCAAGCTTCCTAAGAAGTTGGGCGGTATGGGTATCTTGGATCTCGCCATTCAAAATATGGCCCTCGGTGCTAAACTGGTGTGGAACTTCATTTCTGAAGGAAGCAGACTCGCCTTCCAGGTCCTCTCTCACAAATATCTCGATGGGCACTGGCATGAGCATATTCTCTCTAGCTCCGAGTTACCGAAAGGCTCTCACATTTGGAACTTCCTGTGTAATTCCAAAACACTCATCGCTGAGAAGGTTTCATGGAGGATAAACAATGGTCGGCTAGTGTCATTTTGGGATGAAAGCTGGAATGGTTTCCCCCTCAATCTGCTGCCTACTCTCAATGGTGTTATGAATTCTTCCAAACTGCATTGGGGTTCTCTTGTCTCAAACTACGGTTGCCAACACCCTGATGGTTCGCCTTCTTGGCTTTGGAAAGATTTACGTCAATTGGCGCCTCTGCCCAAGAATCCGCCTTCCTCTTGAATTCTATACAGGATAGACATGCCACGTTTCTCGATAGAGATGATGACTTATATCATGGGTTGGCGACTCAACCGGTTCATATACTGATTAAAGCCGGTTATAACATTCTTGTCTCTCAAGCAGGAACTGGTTCTCCGAGTTCTTTCGGTTGCTGGCATCCCAACATCACCCCGAAAGTAGCTTTCTTCGGCTGGTTAGTTTTAAACAGAAAGGTACTCACACATGCTAAAAGGCGTGCGTGGGTTTTCATGGCCCCTCAAAATGTTTAATGTGCGGTGCAGCGGAGGAAGACTTGGATCACCTCTTTGTTCGCCCATTCGCTTCAATTCTTTGGGAATGGCTTCTTAACAAGTTAAATCTCTCCTGGGTCCCATGTAACAGCATTGTTGCTAATCTTTCTTCCTAGCCGTCCTTTTCACCAATTGCCTGTTCAGCTCTATCTGGCATGTCAGCCCTTATTTTTTGCTCTGGCATATCTGGTGGGAACGAAACCTCCGTCTCTTTAGGGAGCAAGCGGTTGAGCTTCCTACCTTCCTTTCTAAGCTCGAGGTGGCCATTTGAATGTGTTAGTGCGAAGTGTCCCTCCTTTTCCTCCTCCTCCAAGGATTGCTCGATTCTCCATCATTGGCCGTTTATTAAACTTCCTAAACCTGGATCAATTGTTCGTAAAGGGCTCTCTCAAATTGAAAAGATGATCTAAGGAAGAAAACCAGGTGGCGTCCTCCTCCAAAGGGGCACTGGAAATTAAACTTTGACGGAGCTTCCAGAGGCAATCCGGGTTTATCTGGAGCTGGCTGCATTCTCAGAGATGATCGAGGACACCTCATCTATGTTGGATCCTTCCCTCTCAAAGAGGGCACTTGTAATACCGCTGAAGCCCAGGCTCTTCTCGAAGGGATTAGGATGGCAGCACATCTTGGTTGTTCAAATTTATGTATCGAAGGGGATTCCCAAATCCTTATCTTCGCTGTTTCCAGAGGAGCCTCCCGTCGTGGAAGATGAACCTCCTCATCCCTCCTATACTACATTGGCTAGGTAAATTCCATTCCTGGAATATTTCCCATAATTACCGGGAAGCCAATCGGGCAGCGGACTTCTTGGCTAACTTTGCTATCGACAATCCTTCCGCTTGCATTTCCTCCAGCGATGCTCATGTTTGGCAAGGTTTTTCCCTTCTTCTCTCCCATGATCGAGAGGGTACTTGCGGGTAACCTGTCAGTGACTCCATAGCGTTTGGCAGTTCCCTCATGCGTGTTGTCTTCTCCCCCTTCTTTCGGCGGCGTTCTTCCTTTCTACTGATGCACTCCTACACGAGGTTCTGGCCTCTTCAGTCACGTCCGCGCGCCCCTTGTCTGCTCTTTCCTCCCGGGGTCGCTTCATCTCTTCTCTCACACGCTTCATGTTCCTTTATTGCCGCTTTCCAGGCTTCATTCTTTCGGCTCTTGTTCGGCTCTTGTTCGGTATCTTCTTGACGCTATGCCCTTCGTTGGCTTCCCTTTTGTGGCCCTTCGGGGGCAGTTCCCTGGCCGACGTCTCAGCCATTGACAGGCGCCGTCTTGCAATGATCTTCAAATTTTCTTCGTCTGAAGAGGCCGAAGCCATCGAAGCTATCCTCGGAGATTCCTACCGTTACTATGCTCGTCGCCCCCGGACAGATTCTGACATAGCTTCCGCTTTCGTCTCTTTCTCTCTGCTGCTTCACTCTAACACGGCGGATGTCGAACGGGTCGCTTTGGACCAAATCTATGCAGTTCACTGCGTCGGCCTACAAGAACAACTCGTAGATTTCTCACTTCCGGATCCATTGTTGTGGGTGGAGGAAGTCGACGAGCTGGCCATCGGTTCTGGTCGGGACATCCGTTGGCTCAGTGGGCAGTACAGAGATTTGGTCACTTTCGCTCAGAACTTTCATCCATCTTTGGACCAGCGCTTTCTTCCGGTGGTCGATATTGAAGCGGCCCTCTATCCTCTTCACTCCGCAGTGGATCAGTTGAACGCACTTAAGGATCGTGCTTTGCCAGCCTTCAATTTCTTGTTGCATGCGGCCTCTTCTCACGCTGGCCCTTCTTCTGGTTAACTGGTTGTAGCCCTCGTCCTTTTCGTGGCGTGTTTGTTTCCTTTGTCTCAGCATCCTCTTCCTCCCCTCGTTTTCCGTTTTCTTCTACCTCCTTCTCTCCACCCGTCTTCCCTCTTCTCTCCTCTTCTTCTTGTTGTAGGGTTGGGGTCCCTCTCCCCACCGGTTCATAGCTCCGGTTAAAAGCGTTTACCAATCAAAAAAAAAAAAGTTGGGTTGATTTCTGGTAGGAAACTTCACACAAAAAATATGATGCTGCCTCAATTATTGCACGTGGTGTTAAACTTGGGTAGTGTATTAGACTGCTAGGTTTTTGTTAGAAACTAGATGACAGGTCAAAGAGAAATGAAAGAAAAACAAAAGAAGATGAAATGCAAACAAGATGAAATGCAAAGAAGAATAAACGCTATTTGTAAGAGAAATTGGCAGCAGTTTCTCTCTTCAAGTAGGGTCGATTTGTGGTAGGAAATTTCACACAAAAAATATGATGCTGCCTCAATTATTGCACATGTTTTTAAAACTGGGCAGTGTAGAAGACTGCTAAGGTTTTGTTAGAAACTAGATGGAACATCAAAGAGATGAAAGACAAACAAAAGAAGATGAAATGCAAAGAAGAATAAACACTGTTTGTAACTGCGGTCCATATATAATGGAGCTTTATTTACCTTTTATATCTTCACATGTTTCAACTTTTCAAGTGTATGTCATGCTGGTGACTAGCCCTTGCATCTTTCGTTTCCATCGTAGGACAGAGTGTGAATGTCTGACTTTGGAGCACTTGATTGATTTGGGTGTGACACTGTCACTTTTTAAGATCAATTCCTGATGTACACCATATTATTCCTGCTTAAGGTAGGTATTATTTGGATTACTTCAATTCAAAGCTTCCAATAACGGTCAACCAACCAATGACATGAGACTATTTTTTTCCTAAACATAGAACTCCAATGCTTTAAAATTATAGTTCTCAATTTGACAAATATCAAATTCAATTTTTTTATGTCATTGTTCATTGGTGCATTATGTTTGATGGGACAAACTTATGTCGTATTCCTTAAATGTATTTTTAGTTTTAATAAAATATAATTTTTAAATGGCCACACTTTTAGCTAGAAATTTGGTAGCATAAAAGAGTTAAGGTATTGTGCATGTCATTTCAATTCATTGAAATGAAACAAAACCAAATGTGTATTTATGTTTTTAAATGTCACACAATTTACAATGGCAATGGCATGAGATGTGAAGGAGTAATGCCGCAAGGCACCACATGGCAATGGCATGAGATTGAAATGCGACTAAGGCTGGAAGTCGCGAAACACTATCCTAGTGTTCCGCGGGTTTCCCAATTTTAGTGTTGTGTGGTTTCTCTAGAAGCCGCGGAACGATGGAGCATAACCGTATATACTATGCCTCGCAAAGAAAAAGGTCAAAGCGTCGCGCGCATAGCGATGACATCGAAAGACAAAGTGCAGAAGTTTTCAGAGCGGTGAAAGCCGCGAAACATGTAAATCCGCGAGAATGAGGAAAAAGTCCGTGGAAGGCACAAAAGTCGCGCCTAATTTGAAATTCAAATGTTCAACCACTCCATCAACCAAAATTACCTAAGTACGGGTGTTGTCCTCTACGACCTACGAATCTAATGGCGTGCAATAGAAGTCATGTCAGGCGCCCACATCTCTCTCGCAAACATTAATGACATCTCGGTCCTTGGTGGTTGAATCCCTCAAGTTAGGCGCCTCTTTCTCCTCATTTCCTTATAAATCTAGAACTCGTGCATTAAAAAAAAAAAGGATCCCGCTTTTGTTGAACGGCACCATGCCAAAATGGTGGCGACTTCCCATAAGTTTCAAACCTGAACTTGGTCTCTGCAATGTATTCTCGCCTTCTACCATGAATGTAAGAATGTGCATCCTTTAAGCAATAAAATCGGATTTTTGTGGCTATTCTCTGCCCTAATCTCGTGTTTTATATGATCTTACCTCTCTATTTACATATTCCCTACTTGCAAGTTGTGTATATTCCCTACTTGCAAGTTGTGTATATTCCTACTTGCAGGTTCCTTTTTATGTATTACCAATGTGTGGGAAATGCGAATCAACATGGTTCTAGTCTATGGCACTCATGTCTTCCCTCTCTCCCATGTTTTCTCTTCTTCCTTCCCCTTGTGGAGAGCGATCAACCTTTTTTCTGGTGCTATCACCTCCCCTTAGCTTAGGTTTTTATTTTATGCATCTCCTTCTCACTCTGGTCCCTTGGAATCTTAGAGTAGTGCTAGGTAGTTGCATTTCCCTTCCTAGGAGTAGTTTTAGCAGTAGAAATAGGTAGAGGAATCCGGCCTTCTCCAGAGCCCAGTCTCAAGCGCAAGTCCCACAACTTAGAGACAGTCCCATGTTGCATCAAAGCCCCAGTTCATCCTGATCTGGGACGGGTGCAATTTTGAGCTCTAACAAGATGCTTTTCTTACTAGTGCAAATCTGCAACGAAGGGGATACTCTCTCCCTTCTCGATGCAGCTTCTGCTTAAAAAATATTGAAGACTCCTATTATCTTTTCGTTCAATGCCCTTTCTCATCCAGAATATGGTCTCACATCCTTAACAGTTTTGGTATCCTATGGACTTTTCCTAGTTCCATAAAGGACACCTTTGAGCAATGGTCCTCTCCTTTCCAAAACTCGGGTATCTCTTTGGCTTGGAAAGCCCTTCTCCCCCATGTTGTCCAGGAATTATGAAAGGAAAGAAACGGGCGCATCTTTCAAGACTCTTCTAGTGGAGAGGACTTTGTTGCCAACTCTATCATCATCTCCCTTCAGGAAAACCTTAACTCTACACAGTGCAGATCGTAACTCTACGATTGATCTCCTCCAAAGACTAAATGGCTAAAAGATCTCGCTTCGATCCAACTACACGAAAATTTGATGTTGTTAGAGCTGCTACGCGCTAGAAAACTCCCCTTAACGAGTGGCGGTAATTAAATGTAGATGGTGCCTCGAGAGGAAATCCTAGTCCTTCAAGTGTAGGGGTGCTCGAGAGATCACCATGGTAATCTTCAAGCGGCTTTTGCAGCCTTTGGATGTCGGCAATAACCATAGAGCGGAAGCTCTAGCCATCCTCAAAGGTATTGATATCCTTTGGCCCGGCCAAGATTATTATTGAGAGTGACTCATGAATCTCATCAATATCTTTGAAAGATATCGGGCCCCCCACCGGTCTATCGGCAGATCATTGAGAATATTAGAGCCACAAGCAAGATTTCTCTAGAGTCATCTTCCAAAGACACTTACGGGGGAAGAGAATACTCGCCGACACCCTTCACAAAGAAAGGCGTTGAATGCTCTGGTCACACCTCTGGGTTAACTCCTTCCTGGAAGACATATCCTCAATTGCCAAAAATAATGGAGCATTGGAAGTTGGTGACCCCCTCTTGGTTCGTTAAGTGGCAACATCTTAGGTTGTTTGGCTTCATCGCACCATGATTCGTCCTCCTAGTGTTGCATCTTCTCTTTCCCTCTAGCCTCTGGGGTCGGGTCTAGAATCTTCATCTGTTTCTTTACTTTCCTACCACGTCACCCTTGTCCCCCATACAAGGGCGTTTTATACCCTAGGCAACCTAGGCAGTTGCCTAGGGCGCAGTCTGGTAGGGGTGCCATAAATGTTTTTCTCAAGTGACAGGTCGGCTCTCCATAGTTTGCAAAAATAAGTGTAACCGCCATTCACATATATAAACATTGGCAAGTAAATTCAATTTCATTGACAACCTACAGGTTTATCATTTATGCCGCATGCCATCAACAGTTGTCAGTAACTGTAAATTTAGTAAATTCATTATTCATTACACTGTATGCATATCCGAAGAACAACCTGACAGGTCCGCTGCTCCGTTCACTCCGCAGGACAGGCTGATAGCCACAGTGTGACAAGACAGAAATTTAGAAATTTTAAATATTTTGCCATTTAAAATTTTGGAGGCAGTCATTCTTTGATTTTTTGTGGGGAAATTGTTAAGGGTTGCATGTGAGTTTGGAGCACCAGACTTCATTTTGACATCGGAAATTTGGAGACTTTTTCATTTTGGTGCTATTACTACACCAATACCAGCCAAGTAAGCCATATTTGAATAGCCTTACGCAATTTTCATTAAATTTGTCTTGTGTACGCCAAAACAGATATTAATGCTCTTCGTATGTATAACCTTTCGAACAAGGTTTAATTTTGTAGTCTAGGATTTTGATTATTTATCTTAATTTATTTAAGGCTTTGATTGATTTCTCCTTTTTAGATTGAGGGGTTAGCATTACAATTTATGATAGACAGTCAAATGTTTAATCTTCGAACAACCTTCTGCTAGTTTTCTTTAAATGTGTGTTGTGTATACTAAACCGAGTAAATATTAATGATCTTCGCATGTTTAACCTTTCGAACAGGGTTTAATTTTGCACTTATTTGCCTCAATTAATAGTTTTATTTTGTGCTCGTAAATGAATATAAACGGACTAGATGTCTACCATTGGATATTTTGTGAAATTGGGATTTGTATATTTTTTGGTTTCGGGAATTAATGTTTCAATAGGGATTAAATTTTGTTTATACCTATTGGTGAGTGGCTGGTCCCAGAGAGGGGGGCGTACACTTAGAGTCTCGCCTGGGGCGCCCGAAACCTTAATTCGGCCCCCGCCACCATACCGCCACACGAGCCTCCTTTCCTTTTCTTTTATAGTTGATTTTATCTCTCGCCACTCTCACTCATGTTGAGGACGATCTCCCCTCTGCCATGATCTTCCTGTTGATCTCGAGAATCGTGCGAATTTTAAATATTCATGGCTTTTTAAATTGTGATCCATTTGTTCTTTTTTGCAAAAATTTACTCCCTTCGGAGTTCACAAGCATGGGTAGGAAAATCGCTCGAGTGGAACCTTGATTGCGGTGACATTAAGGAAGATAAGGAAGTTTGGGATATTCTTGTGGTTGGTGGGGTCACAGGTTTCATGGAGGCTCTACGCGAGCACTCTCTAATGATATCTAGCTGCATTCTCGCCTCCTGGGATGGTGGGAAGGTCAAAGTTACGGATTTTGTCTTCTCCATTTTTGCTTCCAACATTACGGCTGCTACTAGCCTCCCCAATTGTGGTGCCACTTACATCAAAAAGCCGTTTGGAGAAGAAATTGTCGTATGCATTGACAATCTGAAGAAATTTGGAAACACCAGTTTGGTTTCGAGAGAAGCACACTTTGAAGCACCCATGGAACAAGGTAATGAGATGCATTAAGTGCTTTTTCATCTTAGATGGTCACTATAAAGTCATCCATGGTATCCATATGTTTCTCCTCACCAATTCTCGCCATGGTATGCGCAGTGAACTTCCCCTAATTCCTCTTCAACTCATTGACGAATTCTATTGACCAAGCTAGGAAAGGAGCCGGCCCTACCCTCCATCAAGGTCTCCGCTCGTATTCTTTTATCCAAGGCTGCCCCCGATATCCTCCTCCCCGCTATCCTGTTGTTCTTCCTAAGGGCAAGCGCCCGACGCCTCCCCTCCCCTCCCCGGTGTCCGTCTCCAATGCGTCACCGGTGTTGTTTCTTCTACCCCCTAGACCTTTGCCCCCATAAGTATCGTCGCCTTCGCCACTTCATTCATTACACTCGATGATTCTCTTGAAATCATCTCTTCACCTTTGTCTCCCTCTTCGCTTCCCTCCGAGCCCCACCTCGCTCTCCTCCTCTCCCCCTTGGCCCCCTTCCGTCGCCGTTCCCCCTCTGTTTTCTCTTGCCTTATTCCCCGCCTTCATCTCGACCTAGGCAGCCCCTACATCTCCCTGGCTCCCTGGATGCATCCTGTCTACTCTAGATCCCAATTCATTTGATGCTCTTGCTGCCACTTATGGAGACTCGAATCGGGATGCTCCTGCTGATGCCACTATTGATGACAACTAGCCTCCGCTTCAAATTTAGACCCGACCAGTTCTCCCGCTAAGGTCCGTGCTCTAGAGGAAGATGATCAATATATCGAGGCTATCAACATCATCCTTCGCAAGATTCAACGCATTTTTGTGGTCATCAAAAACTGGAAAGATTACACAGATATTCTTAAAGATGTTATTGATAACGCCCTGTGAGGAGATCAAGTGCTCCATTAACATTGTGGTTAACTCTACTCGCTACAATTCAAAGGCTGATTTGGAAGCAGCCAACATCCTCCATGATATTCGAAATATGTAATTGGTTTCCTCTTTTGTCCTCTTTTTTGGATCCTCTTGTTGGATCTTTTTGTACAAAGATTAGGATCCTTCCAAAATCCTAACTTTTACCCAATGTCAAAAATAATCCTTTTGACTTTAGCAGATCATTTAAGACCCTTCGATTGATTTGGATATTGGGAAAATTACATGGGTAGATGTGTCGGATAAAACGATTGTTAGGGGTCGTGTATACTGCTGTAAGACTCAATAAATTATTCCGCAAGTGAAAGTATAACTGTGTTTATATGAATTATAGAAAATTTCGTTGTAAAAACTCCCTTGCAATTTGCCTCGAGTAATGGTACTTCTTCACGGTTATTTGCTTTGCCAATTTAACCGCCTATCGCTCAAACGCGCAGTGTGAATAACTCGCAAGTGCAGAAAACCTAGTGGCTCGCAACAACGCATAGTACACAACCAATAACGTAAACTTGTTTCCCATTAATTCTTTCTAAAACTAATTAAAATAAAATTATTCCATAATTTTCCACCTTTAAACTTAATTGTTTTATGAGTAAACTTTTGGGGTGTCACACAATAAATGTAATAAAAATATAAAGTTTTGTCCCAAAATTCTCAAAGGAAAAATATGAAATTGTAATATTTGTAACAGATTTGTTTTTCTCCATTTGGTTGATGAAAAATCTATCAAGAACAGATGAAAGACCTTTTTCCCAATGGTATATGGCTATATTTGGCCGATGATGCAAATGACTAGTGGTTAAGTCTTGAATATAGAGTTAAAGTTGGGGAAATGTTTCTATGTAGATGATCAAAGAACATTTCAGATAGTTGAGAGGAAATTGAGTTGTTAAAGATGAAACTGAAAAAAACAAGATGAAAAGATCTAGAAGCTAACCAATCAAAATAAAAACCTATCAAAATTCATAGATGAAAAGGATGCCAAAATTATATGTTTGTGAAACCATAATCAGACTCTACTTAATCAAATTAACTTGTTAAGCATCTCAGTTGACAGAAAATATTACAAAATCGAGAACTAAATGTGATTGATAACAAAACTACAGATAAAAATTCAAGTGATAAGCAAATTCAAGTTGATAGTAAAATGTTAAATTCTGATATTCTAGTAAATGTGACAGCTAAAGAAAGAAAATGGATATTGATCAATAAGAGCTTAAGAAACCTGAAATTGAGCCTATCTACCTCCTCATTATTGACACTATTGACAAACAATGCAGTTAAAGCATCCAAATTTTAAACCTGATAATTGCAATTCCCGGCATCAAACATGGAGTTTTAATCCAAGATAGTAAATGTTTAAGAAGCCTTAGAAATAAATATTAGTCTAATAGAACAAAGGATACTAAGGTGAAAAAGTAATACAAAATAGTTTTGTCACATGCAGTTATCTTACCTCAGATCCGCATGCAAAGATACTGGAACTTATGGGAAAAGCAATATAATAAGTTGAAAATCAATCTGTGGTTCTCATTTATTCCTGTACTAATTTGTTATTTCTCTTGTTTTCTCTTTGTGATTTAACCCTATTTTATTGTGTGTTTAATATATTTTATTTTTCAAAAAGATTTTTGTTATTATGACATGGTTTCGGCATCAAGCCTTTGATCCCACAACTCTTGGTACTCAGCTAAGAAACCAGGTTCGGACCCCATTTCATGTGACTCACTTGGATATAGTGTTCACATAGTTGGCAGCCTTGGCAGGTCTTAGCATGTAATAAGGTCTATCCAAAGGACACTTCAATTTTATTGAACCACTACAAACAGAGGAAGAGGCTAAGGAAGGCATTCCAATTAATTTGGGTGCAGAGCTATCATGATTTTTACAGATTGTGCACTGTTCTTCGCCAAGTAAAAATTCCAACATTTAGGAATAAGAGAACTTAGGATATAAAGGTAAAAAGGTAATGTAATAAAGTTACCATATATGTTGACTTTTCTCAATATGTACATGCACGGAATATGGGAACTAAAGGGTAAAAGTAGCTATAAATAGGACTCAAAGCCTTAGCACATGCCATATTTTTGCAACTTTATGCAAGTAGTCTATTGCAGACTATTCTTTGGAACAAATGCAGCATCCACACTGCTACGAACCTCCAAGGCCAAGCTTAGCAATCATGCCTTGCTTGGAGGTGAAGTTGTACAAGCTTAGTTTCATACTAACTCAATAAAGTAGATGAGTAGATAGTAGAATTTCACTAACAAGTTTGGTATGCGATAGAGGATATATTTTGAGAATGCTTCAACAATGTTTATGTATATTCTTTGGATAAGGAAGTACTGCAAGGCATTGTAATTTTTCTGTTCACGTCTTTCGTAATGATTTGTATTTTGTGAACAAAATATATTTTGTTATGCTACCTTGTAGGATGGATATAAATCAGCATTTGCTTTGTCAGATTCTCTGCTTTTCAGTGATATAGACTTCAGTTTCAGATATAAGTAAAGCCTAAGATTTCTCAGATGAATGTTTCCAGTAAAAATGGATTTTTATCATAGATTTAAAGCTTTATAGCTTTTAAATTCCTAGGTCACAGCTATAAGCCTTTACGTTTCAACTATTAAGTAAACAAAAGATTTCTCCTGACTATAATCTTAAATTTTAACCACATAATCTTTCTGCTAATGCTTGCTGCATACGAGCATATTATGGTGCATCATGCTTTGATATTTTCCAGCCCTAGCGCATCATTTATACCAAAAGAATCAAGATCCAAGTACAGAATTCCGTATTAAAAAAATCATGGCATATCAGATCAGGGAAAGACCAGATTATTATCAGTTTTATAAGGATTTCTTCAGATATTGTCATGGGGATCTCACACTGGCTTGAGCCTTGCAATCATTAACGCCTGATTTCAGATGCCTTGATTTACTTGGGGTCTAAGTGACAAAATTCAAGTTCAAGTTTGGTGAAGACAAAATTCGAATTAAGTTCGGCAATGATTAAAAATTCGAAAAAAAATCATGATTAAATTCGACTACTAATTTACAATTTTATAAATATAAGATTTTTAAAATATTAATTAGAACTTAAAAATAATATAATTTGCAAAAAAAAAATTAATGTTTTCTACATTTTAAATTTAATACATTATTAAGTTTTAAATTTATTTTTTTTTTATATTTTATATTATTTAATTTGAATTCATAAATATTTATTATTATTAAATGAAACCTAATGTTTATGAAATATTAAAATGTTAAAACTAAAACTTACAAACTTAAAATAAAACACATAAAATAGTGAAATAATAATTTTATTTTATTTTTAATTTAATATAATATTTTTTTAATTTGTAATAAAATAAAGCATTTAATTAAATAAATAAAAAAGAAAGTACAAACTATTAAAACATAAAAAGTAAAAATTTAAAAAACCTAAAAGCTAAAAAGCTTAGATCTAAACAACAAGCTAAAGGAATCTAGACAATGACGGCGGCAGCAGCGATCTTTCTCCTTCCCTCACAATCTGCAGACCCCAACAAACCTCCTGTGCAGCTTTGCAGGCTTAATGGCGGCTAGGGCTCCCTTGCAAGTGTAACAAAGCTCGGCTAGGGGCTACTGCTCGGCGCTAGGGCACACACAGGCCACGCCAATCACATGTGAAGCCACCTGGAAGTTAGGCGAATTTCTAAGTTTGTGCCCAAAATTTGCCAAACCTTGTGACATAGCTTGGGGTGTTCTTTTTGGGCTCTTTTTGGACAAATAGTGTTTCTATTATCAGACTGCACTTTTATTTGTTCAGGATCCCATCCATATGTGATGCAACCTTGTAATATTGTTTTTTTATTATAATGTATTTAAACAGAGAAGCTCCCAATATTGTAGATTCGATTCTAGAATAAGAAACTTGTATGCCTCCTAACCAGTGGAAGTACTCTCTTCAATTAGTGTGTATTCAGTCATCCTTATCTTAGTTGAATCATTTGTTTCATTAACCGCTTTTGCAAATCAATTTTTGACAACCAATGTTTCCATATCAGATTGCATTCTTATTTTTATGGATCCCATCCACAAGTGATCCACCCTTGTAGCATTGTTTTCTTTATTCTAAAGTGTATAAACAGAGAAGGTCCCAATATTGTAGAGTCGTACTGAAGTACCTTCAGTCTGAGGGTCTTCTACAAATCGCCTCAAACAATCAACAAAATTTGTCCCATTAAAAGGATCACCCCCAATTCCGACACACGTTGATTGTCCAAGGCCCACAGCAGTTGTTTGAAACACCTGTCAATTAATCTAGAAAATCAATAAAATCCACTCTAAATCAAGCTTTGACAAAGTTACAAGTCCAAGATATCAATCATGTCATACCGCTTCATATGTCAGGGTGCCAGATCTGGAAATGATGCCAATATGACCAGGCTTGTGGATATACCCAGGCATGATACCAATTTTACACTCGCCAGGCTTGATAATTCCAGGACAGTTTGGTCCAATAAGTCGAGTCTTAGTTTGCTTGTTTAGGGCTGCTTTAACGCTGCACCTGTTAATCAGAAAAAGATACTTCAGATTATCAAAACATTAAATTGTATTCTTCTTAATTTTATTATCAATATACCACTCACGCTGAAAACACAAGCACATTACACACATAACATAACAATCTTGCCAATCAACAAAACATATCACTCTTTTTAATCAAAGATAAGTATAATATACATAAGTAAAATTAATGTAACTATATTTTTCAGATGCTATTAATTGCAGGCTATCATAAATGTTAAAAAATCAACTTACAAAAGCAGAATGAAACCAATGATTCAGATACAAGAAAGAATGTTTAGGACACGCTTATTGGAAAATAGTACATATTCCACAGGTCTCAGTGAGTTTTCAATTTAGATGGAGTTTTATCATTTATGGACAGAATGTTGAGGACTACACACTAGGAAAGCTTCATGAATGATTAAATTTACATTATAATCCAAGAGAAAAGAGAAAACTTACGCAATGAGGCCAAAACACATTATGCTGGACACAACATAAAATTCCCCAAGGAAATAATTAAAATAAGTAATTTGAAATAATAAAACAGAACTAAAAACATGGTGGCAATGAGGCTGAAATGCATTATGCTTCTAGAAGTACCCTGCTTAAGTGTTGAAAGATAAGACGCCGTGCTTAAAAAAGAATGCCGTATTTATTAAAAGCCATATGAACTACCACCAATTAGTCTTTAAAATATAGAGTTAACTAGTCAATATGTTCAAGGAAACTCTAAATATGTACAAGTGCCACAATTTTTATGCTTAGCAAAAGTTCCCTTCAGGTTAAGGAGATGTAAACGATCAGCACTTTGTTTCTGGTTACCTTGCTTTATTACTTCTTTAATTACTTTTCATAACCTAGGGTCATTTTTATGCCGGCACTTCCCTAGTGTAATTGGCCATGCGTTTTGAGCCCCATCGGCCTACTTTTGATCATATGTGGACACTTTGATATAATTTCTTTCTTTCTGAACATGTCCGGACAACTACAGAAATGTACTAAGAGGTATCTTCTATTATATTAACATTGCTTCCTTTGGGCAACAGAAAAAAGGAACGAGCAGTTGATATTATTGAGTGTATAGAAAATACAGAAATTAAAAATGAAATTCAGATGATATTAAAGTCTAGAAACAATCAAAGTAGGTCAACAGGACTCAAGTTGACAATCAAGAATAACAGCCAGCAGGAGCACCCAAGCAAATGGAATGAGAAAGAAAGGAGCTGAAGTACATTGGTTTGAAGCATTACAATGAGAAAGAACCGGTTTGCTAGAAGCCTAGAACATTATATTGTGCCTGGCCTGAGTGAGAACGAAGTAGAAGTTACCTTTTTCAAGACACTGCTCTTGGTTCTGAAAGAAGAAATACAGAATGATTATTTACAAAAGCAACAAATAAAATAAGAAAAGAAGATCCATCCTTGCCTTCTTGGAAATTAATAACAAAATCAGAACAAAAATGTCATCTACAAATATGGGACTCTCTGATTTACTGGTGTTGAAGTTATAGGAATTGAATTGGATGGGAAAACTAGATTTGAGAGTGCCCTACTTCTTTTCCCTCCAGAAATGTTCTGATAAGACCTTTTTGGATATGAAATAGCTTACGCCTGGAATCTCAGAGTGACAGAGACCAAGGAAAATTAAGAGAAGGTAGCATAAATATCACAAAACCATAAATATGTTTACCATATCATGCTGAGGAATGCCTTCGGTAATACAAACAACCAAGTCCAGCTCAGCTTCCATTGCCTCCAAAATAGCTGCAGCAGCAAAGGGAGGGGGAACATAAATGACAGATGCATTTGCCTTGGTTTCGGCCTTGGCTTCTGCAACACTGTTAAAAACTGGGAGACCCAAGTGTTCTGTTCCTCCTTTTTGGGAGTCACTCCACCAACCTAGATGAAATGCACAACAAGATAATATATTATTAGTAATAATTCTATCTTAGAAAGGCAATTAGAGAAAGTAGATTAGGAGAGGGACTAAAAAGCCTGCAACTCAATGCAGCATTTATGTAAGAATCTTAGGTAAAAATTCAAGAATAAATGAGCACAAAAAAATATTCTTTGCGAGAGTACTTTCAAGATTCATGTCATGATTGATGGGACATGTTACTAAGATGAACCCAAACCAAAGGCATCACATATTTATAAGATCAACCAAGACAAAGGCATCTATGACACACAACATTCCTTCATAAAACACAGAACAGGTTAAATATCAACATCATTCTTCTTCGCATTTGAAAGCAAGCGTAAAAGCTTATATTTTGAATTAAAGCACACAATGTTAAATAACAATAAGAGCAATGAAGCCACGCTTCAAGATAATGTTCTGTTACCCACCACAACACTTGCAAAGGTATCCAGTGCTTTCAAGACTCTAACATCCTATAAAGGAAAAAGGAAAAGAGACTACTTACAATTATCAGAGAGAAAAACAGGCAGTCAATCTAAGGGATTAGAAACAAGGAAGAAGTGGATTAAAAAAAGATCTTTGTAATGTTCCCCAGACAGATACTCCTCGAGGAGACTTCATGCTCTCGGTGTGCCTGATTATCTGGTTTCAGCTGTTATGAAAATTTCCAAGACAGATGGGGCTCACTTCCATACAGAAAATGGAATATCAGAAGATATCCAGAGCAGTACAGGGGACAAGCAGAGGTGTCGTATTTCTCCCACCCTTTTGAGCTCTACACAATGAACTCTGGCATTTCCACAAACATTCCCCTCAATATAAGAATAATTGACTCTGTCACCATGTTCCGATCTCATTATTCTCACTTCTATGCCTGACTTATTGTACTACCAGAGAGATTTTGAGGTTTTAATGCCTTTTCAAGGACTCAAGATGGTGATATTTGAATGCCTTTTTCAAGGACTCGAGATGGTCTCTAACCATTTTCTTTAGATAAACCCACTAGATATGCGTCTTCCTATGACTCGGATTCACTTGAAAGCTCTTGAAGTAAATTACACAGATCATGTCCATTCATCCTATCCCATGCAACAGTGGCCTGAGCGTCTTACGTCCACTGATATTTCTCAGTATGAGTGTCCTAGTGGTGTGAACCAAACTCTAGAAACTGGATAAAAATATGCTGTTATACAGAAAACTCCCACACAAATTTTTTTTTTTTTTAAAAAAAACAGTTGTAATACTGCTATGTCTCTTCTGAAATGAAGAATAAAACCATGTGGAAGTTACAAAAGCATTTTAGGTGTAGGGTTGTCAAGAAAATTTGCTGACAAAAGGTTCCTTGCTAATCACGACAAACATAATCAAAACAATTGTGTTACATGGTAAGGAATAACAAATTGAACCTCTGGATCGTCTTCCATGGATAACAGCTGCCTAAGCATCTCACATTTTGCAGTTATTAGTTACATGTTTGAGAGATGGTCTTCCATCAATTAAAGAGAGGGAAATCAAACTTCCTTTGATTGTGGCAGATTCAACAATATTTTGTGCAGGTACAATTAAGGAAGCATTAGGAACCACTGTTGGATCGGGTAAATATATAACTAATAAAACACTCCCCTACTTGGGAGATGAAAGTTGATAACATTGTTCTTTTCACCTGTGTAGCCAAGGAGCAAGGGCATATAATATTGAAGCTCTTGTAAATCTATATACGATATGCATAGAAGTTATCACAACTCTTTTTTAAAATCTGCTGGATTGTACTCTTCTGCAATTCAACGAAGGAATGTTCCTCAAGAGTAGAAGAAACATCTGGAAATTCCTCAGAGTCTAACTCTATATTTCCCTTGAGGAGAAGCAATTCAAGGATGGGGCACTGTTATGTTTCTAGGTCATTTTTGGGGTTTAAATAGTATATTTTAAAACATGCTTGCCATAGGGCAAAGCCATTTTTGTGTCATAAGAATGCCATGAGAATTACAAAAAAAAAAGTTAAAACTTGTCATACAGGTCATTGTTCAAATACTGTACTAGAAAGGGCATAGGTGGCATGCATTGGGAAGTTTCTCATGACCATTTCCCCTTTATTTGCTTAAATCTCTTTCCCAAGGGATGTTTCAATAGCAGCAACTGCAAGAGGATATTGACCACAGTAAGACAGTGGTTTTCAAAACAACATTCTTGCTTTCTGGATTTTAGGAAATCTTTTCATTCAGTTTGTAGAAGCTTTTATCCTAGTCACCTAAGTCTCGGGGACGAAGGGGCAGGGTTTCCTAGACAGTAAAAATTTCCCAAATTATGGGGAGGGACGGCCATTAAAATAATATATAAAAATTAATATTTGAATATTTTAACTTTTTTCAATGGAATTTAGGGATTTAAACTGTATTTAATGTATTTTAGGTACTTTCAAGATTATAATTTAACTCTCTTGATAAAAATAACAGCTTTTTAAAAGTAAAAACAACAGAAAACTTTTGAAAGATTCTTAAAAAAATTGGGGACATCCCCTCCAAGTCCCCAAAACGTTTGGGATGTCAAGGACATCATCAAAATCTAGGGATGCGTCACTTTGTAATAATGCTTTTTATTTGATTGCTTTTGTGCTATATGGGTGCTAGAGTTCTTATAGCAGTTGTCATGTAAACATGTGAAACAATCATAAGCTGTTTTCAATATGGTTCAGAGCTTCTCTGGTTTTCTTTGGAGAACTAATGGTATGAAGTTGAAGCGACCTCTCTCCTTCATTGGTTTGTAGCCGAATTGATGAGCTGGACCAGTTCCTCAAAAAAGAAACAATCAGAGTAGTAATAGTTGTATTCTCATCAAATTTTCATTTCACTGCTTCTATTTACAGAGAATGTGGTCCACTCGACCTCATTCTTTGATGAAAACAGCGATAGCTAGATTTATTTACCAAATTTTGTGGTGTAGATAGTTGCCAATAAGCCTTAGTAAAGCTAATGTCATGGTCTTTAATACTCGAGGATGCTATATCCAGACTTCACTCCCTTGCTTTAATCTCAGGCCATCTTTGCTAGAATAGTTGTGTAGGAAGTAGGCCCCTTTACAGAAGCTTAAGTGTTAGTGCTTTCAGTTCCATTGTCAGACCCAAAAGGCAGTTTTTGATATCACAATTAAACATACAGTTCTTGATCACATAAGTATCTGGGGACCTGGTGTTGACCATACTGATACAGCATGTTTGAAAAGAATTTGTTACGTCAACCTACAATCTGGGATGAATTTGCAGCCGAACCACTCTCTTACACAGACATGGATCAATGGGGAATTCAATGGCCACTTTCTTGCACGGACTCGATCAAAGGGGAATTTGACAACCACTGGTAGTACACTAACCATTGGAGGGCAAGGGAAGAAAGAGGCAGTTAATTAGACCACCCGGGAACCATCTTTTGAAATTACCCAGAAAAAACGCCCTCTAGTTACATTAAAGCCACGTTTGAATGAGATATCGATAAAAAGGTAATGATAAAAATTACAAGAACCAAGAAGATTCTAAATTTGTTCTGTGCATTCCACGACCTATTAGCATAATCTGCAACAAGCCAAGGACTGGAGGAATTCGGATAGTCAAAATTCCAACATGTGATGCGGGATATTCTAGAAAATCAAGAGTTTCCTCGAATTAAAAACCCAACCTTTTTGCAGGAAACTCCAAAAGGTGATCTGATGTATAAAGAAATTTAGTTTACATCGTGATATTAGAATCCATATTCATAGAAGTATACCAGGTCATCTAATGTATAAAGAAATTTACTTTACATCGTGATATTATAAGTCCATATTCATAGAAGTATACCCATCATATTGACATTGCAGAAAAGGATGTCACTTATGCCCTTTATAAAATTGGATGCCCTAACAATGATCTCGGGTTCCAGTCCCCAGAAACACTAAATAGAAATGAAATTTTCATATATTCGATCCAGTAAAACGATCTACGATAAAGGCAAAACAAAACCGAGGAAGGCGTCGAGGATATATGCAGAAATACATACCATTTTGGTGCCGTATTCGATGGCTTGTTCCGTGTGAAATGTGCCATTTTTTCCCGTAATACCCTGACAAATAACGCGAGTATTCTTGTCAATAAACACAGGCGGGGCACTGGAACTGCCGAAATGGCGGGCATTGTTAATACTGCTACAATTATGGCGGAGGTTCCTGGTTAATGTAGAAGCTATTCCAACGATCTTCCTTGTCTGCCCCATACTTGACGATCCCCTTCCTCGGCCTGTTCAACAAAACAAATGAAAAAGGCAGGAGCCGGAAGAGGAATGACGATTTATTATTCCTTCTGAATGCTTGTTCAGCCTTTGTTTCTAGGTATTATTAAGTTGAATTTGCTACTCACAGGGCGTCATTGACTTAACTTTATTTTATTCCTTTAATTCGGTACACTTTTCTTATTTGGAATTTTTATTAGCGAGCTAACAATTATATTATAGTATTTATTAGTCATATACTTCCCCTCAACTCAAATAATTTATTGCCTACCGAGGCTTCAAATTATATATATATGATTGAAAAGTGCAATTTTATTACTAGCAATCGTGTTTCATGCGATGTGAACGTCGAACGGTATATGTTATTTGTTTTAGAGGTATAGTTATTACTTTTGTAGTTGATGTTGATAAGGGGTGTGATTGATTTCGTAAGTGTAGAAATATAGATGGGCCAATTAATTTTAAGGTTGTTTCTACATTTCAAACTTGTTAAAAATTCGTACATGAATACATTTGATACCGTTTTCAATAGTTAATTTATTTTATAGTTGATGTTGTATGTATTTAATTCGGGTTTATTGTGTTAGTTGTGCATCGGTTGTTCGGTTGGTGTTTTGTTGGAAAAACATTTATTGTACAATTGATAATGTGTGTGATTGATAGTTGTAGTGTAGGAATTTAGTTGAAACATTACATTGAAATGTTGTATGTGTACATTTAATTATGTTACAGATTCGTACATTTAAAGTTGCATATCATATTTCAAAACATCAAATAAATGTAGATCTACGTGCACATAATGAGACATGTATACATTTGTAGTATTTATATCATGAATGGTAGCCTTTAGTGGGCAATTTTAGTTTCAATAAACATGATTACATTTGATACCCCTTGAACAACAGTGTCGCTTTGGATAGAAGAAGTGTTGAGTATAGTAGTAGTGGAGGTGTTATCAAAGCAGAGGGTAGTATTTATGACGGGTTGAGTGATAGTAGTCTTGCTTCCTCCTTTCTTCTTGCTCCAAGTGTTGGTACGTGCACCATATTTGAGTATCTCTCGAATGAAAAAGTAGGTGAAATACACATATTTGCAAGCAAGGGAACTCTGGAGAAAGTTGTGAATGTCAAACCCTGCCTTTTAGTGGTTCCAATGTCGTCGGTTGCTCTTATGAAAGTAAGTCCCTGTGACTTGTGGATAGTTAATCCCCAAACCATTTTAATCGGCAATTGTCTTCAATTCCCTCTCAAAATAGGGGGTATGGGAATATGTGACGGGTTAGAGGATCCCAACATGGGCCGTTGTATCTATCAAATTTGACAACAACAAATAAAGGTAATGTTGGTGGTTGCGTTGATGCGTCGTAGACAATGTCGAGTGATTGTTCTGTGGCACCATTCACGAGGCCTATGTCAACCCATAGATTTCCACACGATCATTTTTGCAAACAAATGTGGTGTGTCCTTAAAATTGTTGAGCTCTTGTTGAGTTAGGTGTGTATTTGTGGGAGACATTAAGATTTTCTAATCCTCATTAGAGGGGCTAAATCTCAAATGTGGAGCAAGTAAATTCCTTTGCCTGAGCAACTATCGACATTGGAACCACCGAAAGGCAAGGTCGACATCCTGACTTTCTCCAAAGTTCACTCTCTTGCAAATATGTGCATTTCACCTACTTTTTCATTCGAGAGATACTCAAATATGGCGCACGCACCAACACTTAGAGCAAGAAGAAAGCAATAAATTCCTTTGCAGACAGCAAGCTATCAACATTGGAACCACTCGAAAGGCAAGGTCGACATCCACAGCTTTCTCCAAAGTTCACTCGCTTGCAAATCTGTGCATTTCACCTGCTTTTTTCATTCGAGAGATACTCAAATATGGCGCACGCACCAACACTTGGCGCAAGAGAAAGATGTGAATGTCAAACCCTACCTTTCAGTGGTTCCAATGTCGACGGTTGCTCTATGTAAAGTAAGTCCCTGTGAATTGTGGATAGTTAATCCCCAAACCATTTTAATCGGCAATTGTCTTGATTCCCTCTCGAAATAGGGGTATGGGAATATGTAACGGGTTAGAGGGATCCCAACATGGGCCGTTGTATCTATCAAATTTGACAACAACAAATAAAGGTAATGTTGGTGGTTGCATTGATGCGTCATAGACAATGTCGGTGATTGTTCCTATGGCACCATTCACGAGGCCTATGCCAACCCATAGATTTCCACGATCATTTTTTGCAAACAAATGTGGTGTGTCCTTAAAATTGTTGAGCTCTTGTTGAGTTAGGTGTGTATTTGTGGGAGACATTAAAATTTTCTAATCCTCAATTGGAGGGGTTAAATCTCAAATGTGGAGCAAGAAATTCCTTTGCACATGAGCAACCGTCGACATTGGAACCACTGAAAGGCAAGGTCTGACATTCACAGCTTTCTCCAAAGTTCCCTCGCTTGCAAATCTGTGCATTTCACCTACTTTTTCATTCGAGAGATACTCAAATATGGCGCACGTACCAACACTTAGAGCAAGAAGAAAGGAGGAAGCAAGACTACTATCACTCAACCCATCGTAAATACTACCCTCTACTTTGATAGCACCTCCACTACTACTATACTCAACACTTCTCCTATCCAGAGCGACATTGTGCTCAAGGGGTATCAAATGTAATCATGTTTATTGAAACTAAAATTGCCCACTAAAGGCTACCATTCATGATATAAATACTGCAAATGTATACATGTCTCATTATGTGCACGCAGATCTACATTTATTTGATGTTGTGAAATATGATTTGCAACTTTAAATGTACGAATATGTAACAAAATTAAATGTACACATACACCATTTCAATGTAATGTTTCATCTATATTCCTACACTTCGCTATCAATCACACACATTATCAATCAGACAATAAATGTTTTTCAACAAAACACCAACCGATGCACAACTAACATAATAAACCCGAATTAAATACATACAACATCAACTATAAAATACATACAACATCAACTATAAAATAAATTAACTATTGAAAATGGTATCAAATGTATTCATGTATGAATTTTTAACAAGTTTGAAATGTAGAAACAACCTTAAAATTAAGTAATAACTATATCAATCAATCACACCCCTTATCAACATCAACTACAAAAGAAATAACTATAACTCTAAATCAAATAACATATATCGTTCAAAGTGTTCACATTGCATGAAAAATGCTTGTGGGCTTCAAATGACAATGGACGATGGGAGTCTTATAGTAATGATGCAGATGAACAAGTGTTTGGGTTGTGGATATGTTGATATCGATGCGCTTGCTCAGGTCAAATGACAAACTGTGCCGCTTCACACCCGCACCATGTATGAGAGAATCCAGATCTCTATTTGGCAAGTATTCTGTTACCAAAGCCTTAAAATGGTCCTCATAGAATAATCTGCAATTAGAAAAGTGTCACGCAACTGTCTCAATGCTAAACATGTATCAAAGCATAATAGAAAGCTCACTGATTTTTCGAAAATTAGTTAGCCGATTCATTCTGACCTGGGTATATATGGGCTTGGTCGGCTCACTGATTTTCTATTTTTAGCTGAAACAACTATCTTAACTGCACTTATCTTCTTAGACTTAGATCATGCATGTGCTTAAAATTATTTTAAAAGCTCACTGATTTTCTATTTTTAGCTAAAATTGTTAATTAAAAACAAAAGCTAAAATTGTTAATTAAAAACAAAAGCTAAATTGTTAATTATTAAAAATAGTAGAGAAAAGCTAAAATAGGGAGGAAAAACACAAACGTCATGCATGTGCTTAAAATTATTAAAAAAGCTCACTGATTTTCTATTTTTAGCTAAAATTGTTAATTATTAAAAATAGTAGAGAAAAGCTAAAATAGGGAGGAAAAACACAAACGTCAAGATGGCCATCAAACCGTCAAATGTAACACAGTCGTAGAAACGCACCGCAAGGGCCTTTACCATAGGGGGAATGCCTTCGGCGTAAATATAAATAGGAGATATACGGCGATGATTGACAAAAACGGAAAGAGTCACACCCCGAATGCCAATCTCATCGAGCCAACTAGGTCTCGAGAAGGAGGCCAATCACATAAAAAACACAATAAAAATACACTCATTGATTAAAAAGAGCGATCAAAACAAGGAGGTACAAAATACTATTTTAATAATTATAAAGTTCGTGATTCATTAAATTTTAGAATAGCCTTTTCAATTTTATAGAAAAGTTTCTCTTCAATTGTATTTAACAAGTATGTACTCACTTTAGATATATTAAATTTATTTATTATTTATTAATTAAGTGTTGTCTTATATATTTTTAATGACATTAGTTTTATTTATGTCAATTACATCGATTTGGTCTAGGCGTGTGACAATTTAAGGTGATGTGGGGTTGTATAAAAAAAAATGGCTCGATTTTTGCCTTATTTATTGCTTTGTTACCTAAACAAGTGTCATTTTAAGTTGGTGTGTGGTAATATAAGTGCATGTTCTTTGTAAAAGAAGGTTAGAGTTCTTATGCAAGTTAACATATGTCGGTGCGGATTAGTGTTGGAAAGTTGTATGTTGGAACACGGTTGAGTGTGCATGTAAATCTTGTAAGTTTGTTATAGTGTCTTGAAGGTTGTTTATTGTATTTGTAAGTTGGTTCAAATTAATGCAATACAATAAAGTTATTATGTTGGTGTTTTTACCCAAAAGGGTTTTCCCAAGATAAATATTGTCTCTTTTATGTTTTTCATTTATTTAGTTACATCTCTACTTTTTTCGATTCCTCTATTTTTTTATAGCACATTGGTTGCCAAAATCACTAAAGATCTAATATCAAAGCCAAGGTTACACTTGATGAGGGTTTTTGGTCATTTGTTTTAAATTGATTTAACAAAAATAGAATTTTGTATAAATCCTAATATTGTAGATTCGCATATGATAAACAAATTCTAAAGTACATATTGGACACAAGTAATAAGCTAGATAAATATGAAGCCCTAAGTGTAAGAGAGGGAAATAGTGATTTAGTTGATTTCTCATTATTCGTGGAACTGATATGGGGTGGAGCGATGAACAAGAAGGGCGGATGGTCGCAACTAAGCTCTCAAATTAAGGAACTCTTAAACAAAGTTGGACCGGGCGTTTGGACTAGGTCGGGAGCACCTAGGTGCTAAAGACCTCTATTGGGCACCTATGACTGCGCAGGAGCTCAAAAACTAGTTTTTCTGGTGTTACAAGATGGTTGTTGGTAGTTGTTGATCACATGTATGTCACATTATGATTGTAGAATTCCCCTGTAACCTGCAAAGAGATGATAACCTGCAAAACCCTCAAACTACATCAAATCCCAGAAAAAAGATGCAATATGAGGAGTCGACTACCCCGGTGGTCACCCAAATTGAGTGAACTTACGACCGAGCACCGCACTACATATCAGACTCCATGTAGTTCTTGTGTGTGTGATAGAATTGTGCCCTAGGAAACCCTTGTGCAAGTGCACTTGATAGCGGACGATAGCTAGATGTACCAATGTAAATAGATGTGTGGATGGAAAAATAAACTTCCCCTTCCTACTAAGTGTATGAAAAAAATGTTGCCCCTTATCCCTTGAATGAAAGTTAGATGGATGTCTTTGATGCTCTTAGATGTCTTTGGATGCAACCTTAGGTGATAGTAATAGATGCTTAGAGCTCGGTCCTCTATTTTAGTCACATAACTTTGTATTTATATGATTCCCTTGGTTGAATTTCGTAATTGACAACTAGAAGGCCGACCCATAAGAAAATAAGATGCCCAAAATATAAAAAGAGACCCAAAAGAAGCGAGTAAGATAGAAAAGGGTCAGGGGGCGCCCTCGCACCTAGAAGGACGAGGGCACATGAGCGTTGGCATCTTGTCTAGGCACTTGTGTCTCGAAACCATAAAAAAGCAAGTGAAATACCGATTGGGTTGTAGGGTGTTTAAGAAAAAATAGAAAATGAGAAACATAGACAAAAGGCCAAAGATAGTTATCAATTACTAGTTTTCTCACTTAGGAATCATATGAATGCAAGTATGCTTTTAGGACCTAGAAATGTACCCAAGTGCGTGATTTTGTGTCTACATTTTCCCAACTTTATGTTGTTGAGTGAATACTCGATAACATAAAGTAGATAAGAGATGTGTACTTGATAACCATATAGAGTGTGATGGTGATAGCGTGCCAAGGAGACAAGTGAAAGCGTGAAGTGATAAAAATGAAGCATGGAAGCTAAGAAAGAGGAAGTAGCCCTAGGAGTGAAGTTATAGTGTTGTAATGTGTTATATTGTTGTGCTTGATGTATGGTTGTTTCTTGTTGTGTATTAAGGAGAGACTTGTTGTGTATTAAGGATGGGCTGCAAAAAAAGAAGAGCGAAAGAGTAATCAAATTCATGTATTATGAAAACTCTTGCAAAAGTATGTAAATTTGTGTAAAAGTAGTAAAAGAAAATATACACTTGATGAACATGAGTGTAAAAGGATAGAAAATATTCTAAATCTGTTGTAAAAGAGTGAGTGTTTGGGTGATCTCACAAAGAAGAGAGAATTTTTTGGGTGATCTCACGCCAAGTACGAGTTTTTTGGGCGATCTCACACCAAGAGCGAGTTTTTGGGTGATCTCACGCCACGACATAAGAGTGTTGGGGAGAGAGATCTAGTGTTACTCTCCTTTCATGATTGTTTCGAATTATACACCACTGCAGATGGTGTGATCCGTGTTTAGTTCTGAGTTGTACCGTATTAGTTTTGTATTTGTTCTATGTAAAAATGGAGGAAGAATGCATTCTGATTGTTGGAGGATTGTGCATATACTGTGAAAGCGCCATGTGAATTGTTGTAAACTGTGTTGATCTAAAAAAAAATAGTTGTATCTACCACCACCGGGACATAGGTGAATAGAGAGGTTAGGAGCTCTCAGCGCTAGTATCTATATCCTGGGAGCTAGTGTCAGTGCTTAACTGAGGACCCAAGTTAGATTCTGGATCGCTTCTCGTAGTTGTAGCATTTTTTTCTATATTGTGCATATATGAACTATAGCTTTGAGCTATTGTATGGGGTGACGGATTCACCTAATGTATGCCCCCTTGTTTGGGGTGTATGTGATGTCGCTAGGAGAATGTGGCCCAAAAGGAGAGGACCCGATGTTAATTTGAAATGGATGCCTTGCGGGAGGGAATGTGCATGGTATAAACCACGGCACATGCAAATAAAGTGGCTAGAGACATGTGTTAGTAGAAAAGTAGCAAGCACATAATAGAAAAATAGAGTAACAAGCAAATGTGCATATAAGATGTAGACCGCGAAAAGTGGGTTGCATACGTGGGACATCACTCACAATGTCACAAGACAATTAGGGTGAAGTGGCCAAAAGGATACAATGTGTATATAAGACAAAGGGCATAGCCCGCAAATAATGGAGTACAATGGAAAAAAATTTCATACAAAGTGTAATAGACAACCATGGTGGAAAATAGTTCTTGCAAGACAAATGTTACACATGAAGCACCCATTAGCATGTTAGAAAGATAAGAAGTATGTCAAAGCGTGTATGTATCAATGTAAAGTAATGTGCTAGTAAGAATAGGAAGTAGTAAATAATGGAACAATAACACCGTAATGTGTAAGAGTAGAAAATGTAGATGCCCCCAGAGCCTCGGTGGGACTGGTAAGAGGTACAATGCCAAGCATCATTGTTGCGTGTAAATATTTGTAGGAAGTCTACATTCACAACTAAAGACCAAGTGAACATGCATGTGTATATAGAAAAGATATTGACATATTAAGTATTCGTCTAACAATGGAAACAAAGTGTACATGTAAGTATAAGCAAGCAAGAATAAGTGCAACTAAGATATGCAATATGTTATGAGTGTGAATGGGATGAAATGCAAAGTGAATGTGATAGAGCATCATGCCCCCAACAAATGTGTATGAGGTTCATTTATAGAAGACCCTCAACAATCAAAAACGAACCATAGAACAAGATTATGTCATCGGGTAATGAGGTGACCATATAGAAATCATCTACCAAATATGGAGAGTCCTGTAAGGGATGGTGGAAGTATGTGAAGCAACAACAACATGAGTATATGAGCTAAACCGAATATCGATGAAATGGTGCTGATAATGGGAGGTGTAGTGGTGGGAAGCACATATGCTAACGGCTTAGGAAGCCAATGGGATGTAGTATCACGGTGAGGAGGCAGACGAGATGATGTGGCAATGGATGAGTTAGATGGAGGACATGGATGGATAAATGACAACATTAGAAGTGGGTGGAGGTGACAAGTGAATAGTTGTGGAAGCATGCTTATGCGGAATGGGAGAAAGAGACCGCTCATGAGAGCGAGAGCCAAAGGCAATGACACCCTTGTCTTCTAATTGTTGTAACTTGTCATGAAGGGCACAACATTCATCATTGTCACGGTGGCCATTGATGTAGTGGAAATTGCAATAAGGGTGATTACGTTGGCAATGCAAGCGATGAGGAGGATGATGTTGATTAGAGGAAAGGAAATTAGATGCTTATTAAGAAAAGTATGTAAAATATTATGAGGCTTAACAACATGTGGAAAGTGCTATGGTTCACGAGTAGAAGATGGAGAAGACTTAGGTGGACACCAACGTGGTGGAGAGGAAGGAAGACACTTTCACGGAGAATGAAATGGAGACCGCGCGACGCCTCAACATATGGAAGAGGAGAAGAAGAAGTGGGCAATGAAGTAGTAGAAGAAGAAGAAGTAGGAAGAGACAAAATAATGTTTTCTGTAATTAAATCTTGTTCTAGATCTATAACTTTATAGCACAAAAGCGTAAAAGATTCACATGTATCATATAATAATTTTTCTTTTAATGTAGGAATTAAGCCATGACAAAAGATAAATTTCTTTTCTAAATCAATTGGCTCAAATAATAATTGATGCATACAAGAATTGAAGTGTAAGATGTAATCTATGATGGGATCTTTCTTTCCTTGATGCAAAGTAGGTAAACGATCATATGTAACTCTAGGACCATTATTAACCATAAAACACCTAAGAAAAGCATCCTCCATATCACAAGTAAGTGCTAATAGATCCATAAGGTAAATGAGTGTACCATTGAAGAGCATGATCAAAAATACTATGACGAAAAGCTTTAAGGAGCAAGTGGTCATTAGAATAAGAGGCCATTATTGAATGATAATGCTTGAGATGCAAATAGGGGTTGTCAGTGCCATCAAAACATGTAAATGTAGGCATGATGAAATCCTTAGGGAAAGTGGAATTGTGATTTTTTTAGGTATTGGATTGTCATGCAAATAATTATTATCAATGGAAGCATAGTAGGCTTTGCTTTCAAGAGTGAGAGTATGAACTTGAGCTTGCAAATGACCGAAAACATGCATGAGAGATAGAATATCATGTGAGGGGATGGTAGAAGAAGCAAGAGGCACATTGAGAGGTCAAATATTTCCATTGTGAGTGATCATGGGAATGTGAGAAGAAGAATCGAGATGTGGAAGGTGGAGAAGAACATGGAAGTGTTATGGGAACACTAGATGTAGATACAAAAGAAGTACTAATAGGAATAGTAGAAGCATCATAAATAACAACAAAAGAAGAAGAATAAATAAGTGAAAGAGGAGAAGAACATGGAATAAAAACGGGATGTTAGAAGTAGAATTAGAAGATGTGATAATAGGTGTATTAGCAGGAATAGTAGAATCAATATGAATAACATTTGTAGAAGAAGAAGAAAGAGGTGGAATATGAGAAGAAGAACATGGAATATCAATGACAACACTAGAAGGAGAATTAGAGGATATGATAAGAGGTGTATCATTATGTGTAACGACTTCAGAAAGATAAGAAAGAGGAGTACTAAATTCACATTCAACAGTCGGAAGAGAAAGAACATCATTACTAACAAGTTCATGATCAGAAACATAGCCTACATCATTATCAGACATATTTTCACATGCAATTAATTCATCAAGAGAGTCATCATCATATAGAGAAGTAGTAGGAGAAATAGCATGAGATTTAGCATTATTCATTCATGAGTCATTTTGAAGTAAGAGAGTAAGAGATATAACTTTGCATTCATCTTGACTACTAGTATAAATAACATCATGCATATGTACATTTTCAACATTAGAAATAACATTATTTGCATCTAAAATTTCACAAGTAAGACCAAGCATAGAATATATAATAGTATTATCAAGTGTTATAAGAGGAGTAGAAGAAGGTGGAACAACATGGGTGACTATGGAAGAACAAGGAAAACATGAAGTGAAATTTTGAGTAAAGGCGAGACTATGGAAATGCTAGAGTTGTCAAAAGTAGTGGGAATGGTGTGTTCATAATCAAGAAGTTGTTGGAGAATTTTGGAATCAAAGTGAGCATAACAATAAAGATCACTAAGTTTAGCTTGTACAACATCATCAAGGATAGGTTGCACACTAATATGTTCCATAGCCTGCTTGGGAGAAGAGGATCTATTTTTAGCCATGAGGGTTTTGGGGATCCTAGGGCAAGGAGTTCTAACAAGAGAGGGGTTCACCAAATGATTTAACAAAAATAGAATTATTAAATCTAATTTCAGAGTCACTACTATGATAATATACAACATAATACAAACACTAAGCACTCTAAAGATGCAACCGTGTAAGAAAATAAGAGAGATATGGTACTTATTTGATTTTTCGCTTATCTTGGAACAAATCGAAGCTGGGACAATTAACAAACAGAAATCTGGGTAGAGTGTTGTAAATGCTCGATATAAATGATGGCAACTACGGATAGAGATGAACGTGGGCGCCTAGAGGCTAGGACAAGGGCACCTGAGACCACTCCTGGGTGTTGGTGACTATGTAAATGCTCATAATCTATTTTTTCTTATATCGCTAGGGTTTCATACTTATCTGTTCTTGGTTGCCTATATATCACACTTTGATCATTGAGGTACATGTAACCTACAACACAAACCCTAGCTACCTACACAATCTCACAAACACATCAAATTGGAATGAAAAATGCAATATGTGAAGTCAAAGCCCGACCGACGACGGTCATCCGAAGGATGAATTTATGACCGAGCATTGGACTACATCTCAGACTCCATGTAGTTCTTTTGCGTGTGTGATAGAATCGTGCCTTAGGAAGCCCTTGTGTAAGTGCACTTGATAGCGGCGATAACTAGATGTACCAATGTAAATAGATGTGTGGATGGAAAAATGAACTTCCCCTTCTTATGAAGTGTATGCAAAAAATATAGTCCCTTGTCCCTTGAATGAAAGCTAGATGGATGCCTTTGATGCTCTTAGATGCCTTTGGATGCAACCTTAGGTGATGATAATAGATGCTTAGAGCTTGGTCCTTTATTTTGGTCACATAGCTTTGTATTTATATGATTCCCTTGGTTGAATTTCATAATTGAAAACTGGAAGGCCGACCCATAAGAAAATAAGATGCCCAAAAGATAAAAGAGACCCAAAAGAAGCGAGTAAGATAGAAAAGGGTCAGGGGTTTCCAGAAAGACGAGAGCGTTGACATCGTGTATGGGCGTTGGTGTCCGAAGCCATAAAAGATAAGAAAATGAAATACCAATTGGGTTGTAGGGTGTGCAAAACCAAATAGAAAATGAGAAACACAGACTAAAGGCCAAAGATGTAACTAGTAATTACTAATTTCTTTCTCAGGAATCATATGAATGCAAGTATGCTTTTAGAACCTAAAAATGTACCCAATTGCATGTTTTTATGTCTACATAAACAATTTCGAGTTTGAGATATGTGCTATAGAATTTTGTTTTGTTGATTGTTGGTTTAGTGAAGAAAATCCTATAAAAATAGTTGCCTTCTATTATTTATTATATTGTTGAAGTAGTTACATTGTTTCCACCAATACCATTATTTTTTTACCTCTAGTCAATAACAATATGCCATGAGAAAATTTTAATGTGTTTTATCAAGTTTTGCATTATTTTTTGTGAAAATATTTTGTTTTCGTTATTCCCGAATATTCCAAAGTATTTTTAATTCTTGTTGTAATTTTGATGAACAACAAATCCTCTTCCAACAATGACCGTGACCATTTGGAAAAAGTGATATTAATATTTTAGTAGCATATGTGCCATAATGTTGTGTCACTTAATGAATTAGTTTTAATGCATAACTAGCAATCACACATGAGCAATGCGATGTGAACGCCGAAAGGGATGTGACAAGTGAAGGATGTGGAAATGAGAACAAAGTATGGTGCAAAAAGAAGAAAGGGAATAAAGAAATGATGTTTTTTAATTAAATATTAAGTAAGATATGTACAAGTAATGGAGAAAACAATTTTCAACCATGTAGACAGTCAAAGAGGAGGGTAGACCGAGAAGCTAGACAAGAAGAGAGGAATGATAGTATGGAAGGGTGGGGAAGGGAAATGCAGAGGGGTTTACAAGAGGGAATTTTTTTAGAGAATGAAAGTGTGATTTGTCATTATTGCAAGATTGCAATATCACGTGAAATGTATGATGGAAATGTCGAAGGGGATCTTTATAAGAAAGCAAACTTGAGGGAGAGAAACAATACGAGAGGAAGAGGGGTGTAGAGCAAGGGTTTTGAGGGAGGAGAATTTTAAGGGAAGGTAAAGTGGAATGAGGTAGGAAATGTGAAATTATAGCTTCTGAGATTTCTTGTTATTGTGAGACTGCAATATCACATGAAATGTACGATGGAAATGCTAAAGGGGATCTTTAGAAGAAATCAAACTAGAGGGAGAGAAATAATGGGAGAGGAAGAGGGGCGTAGAGTAAGGGCTTTGAGGGTGGAGAATTGTAAGGGAAGGCAAAGTGGAATGAGGTAGGAAATACAAAATTATACCTTTCGAGAACCACATGACATGTCTATCAATCGTAAGAAGGAGAAATGTCGCATTCTTGAAGACGGCGAGGAAACTATTTATGGAGATATATCAAAGTGCAAGGAGTGTTTGAACAATGCTTTTGAAGCAAGTAATTGTTTGAAATTTCAGCCCTTACATTTATTGGGTAGTTAGAACATATGTAAATATAAAGGGAATTGAAATGCACATTTCATGGGACATGACAAAGACAAGATGGTGTGGAGTGGACCTAGCATCCTAATGTAGCAATTACATGCAAATTTTGGATTGGGTTTTCTCTAGCTATGAGGTTAATGATTAGGGTTAAGCATTATTCACATGAGATCAATTTTCACTTAAAGGGGCCAAAAAAAAAAAATGAAAATCCAATTGGTTCCTTGTTTGGGACCCAACCCCTACGAAATCTTCTTATAGAATTTTGTAACCCTTGTTTTTAATTGTAAGCTTGAGTAATTATAGGAAATAGTTGATGCATGGATGGGCATTGACAATTGATCCCTTACAATGATTGGTCATATGATTGAAAGGTAGATCAAGACTTTGGATTGCATTACCCACACCTATTCCATGCATATGTTTTTTTAACCCAAATATTATCTTCTATTTATGCTCCACTTAAGCATTTTAATCTCACAAAGAGGACACAAGAAAAATTGAGGAAACTCAGAAAGTTTTAGGGTTTGAAACCCAGTCGGAAAGGATTCATCGTGTAGTAATTTATAGCCTCCCTTTCCATTTGTAAGGTCAAGAAAGTGTAGGGAAGTAGATGGTGGGAGAACAAAACTCACTTATTGAGGCATTTTGATAACTCTATGAATGCAGTGTCCTTTGGGTTTGTGGCAATTGTGATTTTGATTTCTATGTTTTTGGGAACAATTTCCTTTGTAACTTTTTTGGATTAATGCAATTACATCAAATTATGTGTTTTAATAACGTAAGGGTTGAACAAATTCAACAAAATAAATCCATAAATGCAATTTCGAAATAGAAAATACTTAATAATAGGATAAACATTTGTATAGTAAGATTAATTTGTGACACATTGTAAGGGTCACAAAAAAATTGACTTGATTTAATGTGTATTTTTTATTATAATTAATGTGATTGTTATGATGTGCTTTGACACATACTTCAAGAGGTCGATTTGAGAGAAGCAGAAACCCATCTTTTGTTTTTTAAATCTTTTATATTCAAAGAGATGGTGAAAGGTGACATTGAAATTTTAGATCAGGGAAGGTTTAAAGAATGAGAAATAGACTATATCCATTCACATTTTCCTGGGATCAATTCCACATAAATACCATTGTTACGAGAGAAGGCAAAGAAACAACACATCCAACAATTAGTAGTGGAGGCATGGGTTGAAATGGTCACGAAGTGATTGAATAGATGTTTGTGTGTGTCAAGTTATCAACATGTCACTTTTACATGTGTCAAGATATCAAAGTTTTCATGTTATGAATGCAAATCGTGTCAAAGTTGTCATGTTATTCATTGTCATTGCAGAATACGTGACAACATTAAACAAAGGAAACATGATTTTTATTTTGAATATTCAAATTGAGGATGATGTATTATTGAACACTGTACAAAATGAAAACATGGCCTAAATTGATGATAATGTAAATAAGCTATGATAAAAACCATAGTCACAATGTCATTACCGAGGCCGAACCCCAAAGAGTTGGCTACCAAAGTAACCAAACACTTAATTACATGAAATTTAAATGAATTTCAGCTACCCAAGGATAGGAGAAACATTGGTATATTAAGAATAATTTGTGACACATATTGTAAGGGTCAAAAATATTCCACGTAATTTATTGTGTATTTTTATCTAATTTAACATGATATTTATGATGCGCTCAGACACATTTTTAGCGATCCATTTGAGAGGACTATGAATCCATCCTTTTTTTTGCATCTTTATTGTTGAAAGAGTTGGTGCATCGCAATATAGAAATTTTGGAGAAGGGAAGGTTCAAAGGATGAGCAATAGGATATATCCATTCATACGTGCCTTGGAACAATTTTACATAAACACCATTGTCATGAGATTAGGCAACAAAATAATATAGTCAACAATTAGTAGTGGAGGCATGGGTTGAAATCTCATCCCAAAGAGGGTGTTTCCATTGCGAAAAGAAAGGAATGAAAGAGAAGATGAAGAAAGAGTAGGTCCGAAGGAAGAAAAGAAATGAATTCCAAAAAGTAAAGGTCGAAGGTTTATGTTTTGGGATTAGTAGTAAAACAGAGCCAAACTACTTGCATAAATGAGCAAAGCAATACATCGATGAATAAATGACAATAAAAATGTAAGATTTAATGTAATAAACACATAGATCGACATAAGAAAGATCTCGATGCAAATAACACATGTATTCAAAGACAAAGTCTAAATATTGTATTAATAATTATTTCATACAAAAAGCTCAAAGTCTTTTCTCCTCACTTCTATTTTTCATCCAAAGATATTCACTCATCCACAATACAACAAGTATTGAGGTATTTATAGAAGAAGGAGAGAAAAGAAGGCAAAAAGGAGCCAACCACCTATTTACAAAGATATTTACAAAATATACAAAATATCTCAAAGTCATGTTGACTTTTGACACTTGATGGATGACATCATCCCATGGTGCAACATGGATGATGTCATCATTTTGCCAACATACTCGTAGATATTCACAAAAAGAAAGTCAAGAAGAGAGAGAAGAAGAAGAAGAAGAAGCCACTATTCATCATCGTCATCCCGCGCGCCGAAAGGGAGTAGCCTCGCTTCGCCGCCGCTCGTCGTGACGAGATGTGGAATTGAGCGTGGTATTCCATGAACTTGCTGATCATGGGCCCTAGTTGATCCTGGGAAGGATCCTTGTGTCGCTCACTGATCGCCTCGCAAGTCTCCCGCTCGTCTATGAGCTTCTCTGGGAGTTTGGAATATTCTTTTTCAGCTTCTATGAGGAACCCGATGAAATCCCGACAGGCCAGCAGGTTATTAATGGACTCTGCGTCAAAAGTGACCTCTGGCCCCAGCCCTCGTGACACGATCTCTTTAAAGATCTGGATGGTTTCATCGACTTTTCTTAAGGTGAAGGAAGGAGTAAGCAGCCCTGGAGACATGTTGAGAATGATTTGTTCCATTTGGTGCATCGCGTCCAGGGCTTCCTCCTTTACCTTATCGATCTTTTCAAGGACAAACTCCAGTTGATCCATCCGGTAGTCTAGAGTGGAAATGACTTTGTTGAGGGCTCTGGGATGACCGAAGACACCGAACTTGACCAGATCTTCGACTGAACAGTCGAACATTTGTTGAAAGGTCTCATGCTGCAGCCTAGCATGGTCCAGCTCTTCTGATATGGGTCCTGCTAGTGCTTGGAGCTCTTTATTCACCTTGTTGATGTTCAAATACAAACCAGAGAACTCGGCGATCACTTTTTCACTGTCTTTGAGGATCTGGCTCCTCCAAGCGGAAACTGCCATGCCCTGCTCGCCGATCTTTGCATATTCATTAATTTTATCCTGGCTCAGAGGCTCAGGAGTCTCGGCGGCAGTTGTGGGAGGTGCACTGCCCATCTTCTGTAAGGCTTGGAGCAGATGTTTGTTTTGCTCTTTCAATAGCCTTTTCTCTTCTTTAGCTTCTTGAAGCTTCTTGCAGAGGGCGTCAACTGCAGATAAGGCTTCTCCTTGAAGGCTCTCATAAGATGTACCCATTGTGACTGAGTCACCGTATAATGGCCTGAGACAGATCCTTTTATCCTCGAGGGATTAGGGTATGCGATCTCCATCACCCCTCTCCCGAAGCACTCGAGAGAAGCATGTGACAGCTTCGCTCTCTTTGCCCTTTCGACGGGATTACGGAAAAGTCCATCGGAGCGATGGGAACTTTCCTTTTCTGCTGACTTAAGTGCTGGGAGATCCAGTGGACTTATGGGAGAAGGGCCGTAAACAGAGAAGGGGCAAAAGAGTAGTAGAAGGGAAAAAGTGGAGACACTGGAGGCGGATCGAGAGGGAGGCCAAGAAGTGCTCACGGGAGGAAAGAGATACTACGCAGGAGAGGAAGACATAGGAAGGGAAGGGAGCTCAGAGATGAGGGAAGAAATGGAGGGGGACAGATCCGCGAGAGAAGAGAAGATGGACGAAGAAGTGGAGGAACAGAGAAGAAGGGGGAGAGGACACGACCAAAGGAATGGTCGCTTGAGTCACTCGAGGAGGGGAAGGAGGAGAAGAAGAAGGGACAGAAGGGACCTCAATTGTTGTAGCAGTGCCGACATCCTGAGTGGATGGGCCTATTGGAACATCCTCTTCTGCTTCTTTCTCTGGAGAAGCCAGAGTTTCAACCTGTTCTGGTGCAGCGGAAGGAGGACTTTCAGGAGCTTCTTCCTGAGTGGTGCTGGATTCACCCTCTTTGCTTTTACCCTTGCCTTTAGGCTGCTGTTTTGATCTAGGAGGTGCGTTACCCAATGGAGAGGTTGTGAAATCGACTCCGAGGTAGATGAGCCCGTTCATTCGGCACCAATGCTCTGTTCTGCGCAGAGTTTCCTTGACCCTTTCCTCAATTGTTTGAGGAGCTTTGGTTCTATCAATTGCCGCAAAAGGCCAATCGTCCCCACCTGTATCAAGATATACTTGATCTACTTCCTCCTCAGTAGTTTGGTAGCCTTTGGGGACGATGGCTACCCCGTATTGGATGATTTCTGCCAAGGCCAACCGAGAATGGTCCTTCCTCCTAAGCTCCACCTCATGATATAGGTCAATGTAAATATCCTCGATCTGAGGGATGTGGATTGGATCGAGCTTGGCCCTAGGAAGACAATTTCTCGGGTCGAAGGTGGGCCTTGCTGGGAAGTCATGTTTCAGATTGAGCAGCTCCAGCTCTGCAAACATGTCTTTTGCCTTGTGGTGAGTTAGACATGTATATCTACCCACTGTGAGGGGGAAAGGAGTTCCACCCTTCTTTCTTTTTAGGCACTTTTCATGATAGTGACTAGATGTCTGAAACTCCAAAGCAGAATCAACTTCGGTCCAGATACCTTGGCAATCTAGTTGGCTCTCCCAAGAAGTTAGCTGCCCTCAGATAAGTGAATGTGGGGAATTGGGTGAACAGGGCCCCCCATTTCTCAGTGGCTGTCACTATGCTCTTGGTGGTGCGACCGTAAGTCATATTTGGCCTCAACAGGCAGATGATGAAGTAGAAAAATGCATCGTTGATCTTTGTAAATTGAGGGATGCTATTTTCCAGCTTCAATTCTGGATAGTATTCATAAATTTTGACCTGGGGCCAAACCCCACTCCGCATCAGGGCTGGGTAGTCCCTTTCTGAAGCTGCAGCGTAAACAACATAGGAATTCATATAGAATCTCCCAGTTGTATTAAATTGTTGTAGCTGCTCAGAGATCGTGCTGCTTATTATTTCTGCCCAGCAAAAGCGTTGATCGGGCACATTCTTGTTCATAGTCTCTAAGTACCGCAACATCCATTTATGGAAAAAGTGGGCATCAGGAAGCCCAAACACCCTGCTCAGGAACGTAATGGTGTCACTGAGCTCCTCTGAAAAATCATCGCGGTGAATGATTCAGGCCAACGGGTCACTACCTTTTTGTTCTTCAGATAGACCTCGTTCATCAGCTGCATGCACTGATCTTCATTGTCATCCCATGCCTTGATGCAGTCGTCTTGGCTAACGGCCACAAAGTGTCTGGTGATGAGGAATGCCGAGTATTATCTCAAAGTGGCGGGCAGTGAGGTTGATTACGACCTCGCCCTTCTCATTTACGACACATCTTGTGTCTTTGTTGTAACACCGGGCAACCACCATCATGAATTCATTATTCACGGCGCTGACTGGGATTCCTCCAGCGAAGTGCAGGGCACTGCCTATCAGCTTGTCCATCCATGGACTTCTTGTAACCTTCTGAGTCCTGACCCAGAACTCCTCCATATCAATATGCCCCAATTCTGAATCTCTGATGTCCAGGTCACACTCGGCCTGGGAGTCGGGCATTCTGACCCTCTGATATTTATATTTCATTTCTTCCTCTGTGAGCTTGGCCTTGCCTTTGGATTTGGCAGGTCTCTTGCTTGATGTTGACATATGTTCTTCTGAGCTGAGCTGCTGATCTGCAAGAATAAGACGTGAAACCCAATCGGAGAAAGCCGTGTCAGCCGCTTGATTTTCCATCAAATGCCGATGTAAGAAAGAGTTAGCAATTTAAAGGCTCTCAGGTGCATGGATGGCGCATGATATTGCAGTCACAGAGCTCAGGATGCATTTTGTCACATATAAAAGGACAAGTGCGCCCGCGCATATGGATGTATTTTGCAAGTGCATTTGTGTTGTAAAGGACAAGTGCGCGCCATGGATGCATTTTGTAAAGGGCGCATGAAAATCTTTATGTTACATGGGAACAGGATGTGCCCGTGGCGCATGTATTTTCATGTGCACGGAACTCGGTGCGCCAAAGGGCATATATAGGTTTGCAGTGTAACATGTGCATTTTTGCGCGCTTAAGGGAACTTGCGCGCGCATGAGGGTCTGCACAACATGATGTGTTGCGCGATGAGGAACGCGCCGCGCCTTTATAGCTTTGCACTCGCGCATATGAAAGGTCGTTCACATGGATGCCAAAGCGCGCCAAAAGGGCGCAGAATTTTATGTGCGATCCAAGTTTGATGCGCGCAAGGGGGCGCATGGGAAGCATTTGCAGCATGCGAGGGAAGTGCGCCATGAGGGCGCACCTTTTATGATGTAGCAGTTTTGCCATCAGCGCGGCCGCTTCTTCTTTGTGTAACATGGGTGATAGATGCGCCAAGGGCGCGACTTTGATCATGTGCATGGAGTGCTGCAATGGCCAAAGGAGAAAAATATATTTTCCTTTTCTCTTTTAGGTTCAGATTTTTCTCAGAGGGGTTTCCACATATGGCTAAGCTCTCTTTGCAAGTTTCATTGTGGGATATGAAGAGGTGCTATACCAAAAGGGGTTCCAAGCTATTATTTTTTAGGACAGAGCTTCCTCTACCAGCAGATCTGGAAAGAGGAGGAGGAAATGTGGAAAGACAGCAAGGGGGGAAGGAAGCAAATTCATGAATTTTATCTTTCTTTTCAATCCAAAACACACCCACAAACAGCCAAAAACCACAAAAACAAAACGCACGAAGGGCAGAAGGCCACTTACCCGGATATAAACGATGAAAAAGCGTGAGAACGGGTCCACAACGCAATCGAAAGCGACAAGGCAGGTGCGCTGACAGGGTCAGAGAAAATAATGAAAATAGTCACGTGATTGCTCCGGTGACAATGACAGCGCAGACGCGCCTATATATAGGCGAGGCAGTAATAAATGCGCCACCAACTTTTTAAAGGGGCGCACCAAATGAGGTGTCGACATGAGAAAGCATGCGCCCTTTGGCGCACCGAAAGACTTGTCAACATGAAGATATGTGCGCCTATGGCGCACCGGAAGTGGTGTTGACAGAGGAAAATGTGTGCCTTTGGCGCACCAAAAAGAGGCGCAACAAAAGATATGTTGACAGGAAGGCGCATGCGCCTCGGCGCACGCAGGGAAGCCTCAACATAGAGAGGCGCATCAAAATGCCTGCTGACACAAGAAAGGATGCGCCAAAGGCTTTAAAGGGGGCGCATCAAAAGTTGATGTTGCATAGTCATTCTATGCGCCCGGCCAAAAAGACCAAAAATGACTAAGTTCGGAAAACCAGATTTCCCGGGAAGGGATTTTGCAACGTTCCGAACGCAAGGGATCCCGACGAGGGATCGGAACAAAATTTTTGGTATGGTTATCTGTAAAATTGCCCTTGCCAATTTTACGGGATAACAGCTGGCTCTTTCTGGGGACTATCCCTGAGCAAACTCGGGGGTAGAGAATCCCAGATCTCATGTGCCTATCCATTGGGTAACAGAGTCAAAAACAAGGGCGACCGGAGGGAGAACAAAGGAAACACACAACAAACGAAAGCAAACACACGACGAAAACAAACACACAACTAAAGCAAACTGTACAAAGAAGAGAGCAAGCTCTACTTCCTGAAAATTTTCAGATGCTGCCCGCTGTAGGGAAGCGGGAGTTCGGTTCCATCCAGATATGAGAGATAGAAACTATTCTCTCCGTTGAGCTGCTTGATCTTGAAAGGTCCTCTCCATAGGGAATCAAACTTTCCGTGCATGCCTTTTGGCTCTCTTCGCTTGTCCCACAGAAGGACGAGGTCCCCACCTGGAAATTCTTTGCTTAGCTTTTTTATCGAATGTCTCTTGACTTGATTCTGATGTTCGGTGATCCTGTTGACCACTCTTACTCTCTTTTCTTCGAGTTCTGTCAGATACATGATCCTCTTTTCAAGAGAATTTTGGAAAGTTTCATCTTCAATAGCTCGTGCCAAGCGCAGAGCAGGGAGTTCAGCAGAAATGGGAAGCTCGACATCAGTGCCATATAACACTTGAAAAGGTGACATACCGAGGGACCTCTTGGGAGTAATGTGATCTGCCCACAAAGCGTCGTATAAAGACTTGTGCCACATTCGTTGATTTTCCTCCACCAGTTTTCGTATGATGGTCACCAAGTTCTTGTTACTGGATTCTGCCTGACCATTTCCCTGAGGGTAATAATCTGAGGCGTGAGCCAAAGTTATCCCATATTCATAGCAAAAACTAATAACTTCCCGTGAAGAGAAGTTAGAAGCATTATCAGCAACAATTTTGTTTGGGAACGCCAAACCTGACAATGATATTTTCTTTGATGAAACTGCAAACAACCTCAGAAGTGGCATGTTTGACAGGTATGGCTTCCACCCACTTGGTGAAGTAATCATGTCATTGTAAGGACATAACTATGTCCGCACTCGATTCGGGATCGAGTGCACCAATAAAATCAATTCCCACCGCTCGAATGGTTCGTTGACAATGACCGGCCTGAGGGGAAAAGAAGCCAACTTGGGCTTGCCGACGAACTGCTGGCAAGGTTCACATTTTGCTACCTGTGGTGGTGATCTTGGAAAAGCATCGCCAATAGTAGTACCGGCCTTGATGATCTTGTGTGCCATCACGGAAGAGGAGAAATGGCCTCCACAGGCTGAATTATGAAAACTTTCAAGCAACTTCACCTGCTGTGGCTTGTCGACACATCGCAAGAAGACACCATCTATCCCGCGTTTGTATAAACCATCATCCCAGATGACATACTTAGCTGCTCTGAGCTTTATAGTGCGCTTCTCCTTTGCAGTTAGGTGAGCTGGACATTCGCCGTAGGTGAGGAAGAAAGCAATATCAGAATACCACTCATCACTGGTCGCAACAAATAGGACCAGAGGCAGAGAATGGGCTGTTTCCAGATGACTTTGTGTTTCATTGACACAATCATCCTTTTCCTCGTGGACTTTTCAATCTTTGTTTTCAGCCATGTCGACATAGGCCCTCGCCTCTTACCACTTGGTTGGTTTTATATCCGTGTCGTACTCTCCGGACCTTTGCAATCCAATTTCCTCACAAGCTTCCTAACTCCTGTTGAGTTAGAATTGATTTGACTGCCGTGTCAGGAACCAGCACCACCGTATGAGAGTTTAGAATGTAATACCTAAAATTTTTTACTGCTTTGACAACGCGAAGGCATGCTTTTCCAATTGAGACATTTTTAGTTTGTGAGGCTTGAGGGGAGAGCTCATGAACGCAATCGGAGATTCAACATCCTCCGAATTCTTTTGCATCAAGATGGCAGACACAGTATGCTCAGATGCATAACTATACATGATAAAGTCCTTGGAGAAATCGGGACATACCAGGACTGGTGCGTGAGCGACGGAAGCTTTTATTTCTTCAAACGACCTCTTTCCTTCCTCGCTCCACCGGAAAGTTGGTGACCCCTTCATCATGTCCAATATATGATGAGTCTTCTCAGCAAAGTCGGGAACAAAACGCCTGAGAAAGTTCACCTTTCCGAAGAAAGAATGAACGCCTAGCCTTACTTTCAGAAAGAGAGTAAGGCTCAATAGCCTTGACTCTTTCGGTATCTATCTTCGTTCCTTCCTTGCTAACGACGTGCCCTAGCAACTTTCCCTCCGTGACTCCAAAAACAGACTTTTTCGGGTTTAGGGAAATCCCATGTTCTCGGCATCTGGCCAATACTTGCTCTAGGTGATCACAATGATTACTTCGTTGTTTAGAGAACACAGTCAAGTCATCCAGATAAACGACAATGACCTTCCCCATCATACCTTTGAATGCCAGGTCCATGGCCCACTGAAAAGTGGCGCCAGCATTGGTTAGGCCAAAAGGCATCCTGCTGTAGGAAAACGTACCCCAGGGAGTAGTGAATGCTGTTTTAAATTGATCTTCAGGTGAAACTTCAATCTGATCAGAAAAAACCATCAAGCATGGACAGCATCTCTGATCCAGTTACTGCTTGCAGAACTTGATCCATTATAGGAAGTGGGTAGTTGTCTTTCAAGGAAGCCTGATTCAAATTTCGAAAATCTACGCATATGCGTATTTCCCCGTTCTTCTTGTGCACTGGCACAATATTTGCTACCCAAGTACTGTGATGGATAGGAAAAATGATTCTCGCATCCAACATTTTCTTGAATTTCAGCCTGGATAAGCCTCGAGATCTTAGGATTATAATGCCTCTCGCTTTCGCGAAAGGCTTTGACATCTTCTTTCAATTGGATGTCATGCGACGACCCTTTGGCTTAAAAGACTTTAGATCAGCATAGACCATGCCAATACATCCATGTATTTCTTCAGCAATTTGACAAACTTCCGCTTTTCGCGTGCAACATTTTCCAATGTTCACAAATTGCGGGTGTTCTACCGAACCTAAATTGACCGGTTCGGTTTCTGGGGATGAGTCAGGATCATCTCGCCTCTTCTTTTTCACAAAACGATCATGCCTGTCGAACAACCGCTCCAGAGAAACCAGGCCCTTTGGAATTTTATTTCCTTTGAGCTGACATATGCCGTCGTTCCCTTCGGATTCATCCTCTTGATCGGTGACTGATTCGCGGCACATAGAAGTGGATCCTTCAAAATGCAATTCTTTAAAATTTTCCACCTTCTCTAGAAAGGCAATGAGTTGATTATCATCGTTGAATACTTGCCAATGCTGAGAATTGTCTGGCACGCTTGGGCGGAAAACCACCTCAATGGTGTATTTGTTTGTTTTCAAACCTGGGTGAGGGAGCATGAGGGATGCTGAAACGGCCAATGAATCAGCCATGTCATTTTGAGCTCTTGGAATGGATTCAATTGAAAAAGCATCAAACTCTTCAATGTTGTCCCATACTGCGTTACGGTAATGCCTGAGCCTTTCATTCTTCACTTGGTAAATCCTTTTAACTTGATTTACAACTAGCTCTGCATCACCTTGCACTTTCAGATTTTTGATCCCTCTTTCTTGCGCTTCGCATGCCAAGTAACAAAGATTCATACTCAAAGCAGTATTATTCGTGTTAAAAACCGCAACTTGAAAGAGAGAGGAATACCTCCTCTTCTCGGGAGATATTAGCACGGCTCCGTGCCACATCCACGGGTCAGCAAGCAACTGCCATCGAATCGCAAAGTCCAGATCTTATTAAGATCTTCTTCGAATGAGAACAACCATTTTGTTGACTTGGTAGACAAGAAATAGTTCCCATCCCGATGATTCAAAAAGAATTTGAGCTTTGGGGTCCTCAGAGTTAGAACCAAGTACTTCTTTTGTGATTCTCGGCTCCAATGTCCGCATTACACCTTTGATAGGGATTCTAGCCTTTAGACCAGTCCATATGAATTTCTCCACCAACTTTCGCTTTGCAAAAACTTCTTCCCAAAGAAAATTCCGTAGTCTGCCGGAATGTCAAAGCAACGAGGATGGTCATCTTTACTCTCTTCTCTCGGGAATGCCGCAAATGCAAATCGCGTCTTTGATTTGACCAATCAACGAAACTCGCTTGGTTTCCAAGGAATAACATCTCGCCAAAAGGCTTGGTAAGGGTGAGGCCCAAAGCATGGGCGACTTTTTACCGGCATGACGTTATCAAGCTCCGAATCAATTATGCAGCTTACTCAACTTTGGACTATTGATTAGAGGGAGAGATAGAAAGGCTCTATCTTGCTCGATGCGCAGATGTTGAGGCAACATTTATGTGGGATTCGGGAGGAGTGGAAAGGATTCCTTTTGGGAAACTCGATTAGATATAACAACTTGACTTCAATATACTTAGTCAATCTTACAAGTTGTTCGGGATTTGATCAAGGTACTCGGCTTCGTACATTTGGATCTTGGTCTTTTTAGCATGATCTATGATATCAAATGCCAAGGGTGGGCCTGGTGAAGGAATGAGTCCTCACTTCGTGATGGTGGAGTAGGATTACTGGTCTTGATAGGAATATGAGAGGGCTGATTTGGAGGAGAGATGGGGGGAAAAGATTTCCTTGTAAAAGACTTAACAGGGAGCTGAGTAGGAAGAGGATTACCTCTTTTAGCAATGGTTGGAGGCGCGTTTGACATGACCTTCTCCTTCGCACATGGGCAAGCGACTCTCGCTTCTTTCCTCTCATGAGCGGGTAAAAACAACATATGATTGTCCGCTCGCATAGCCCTGGGTACCCTCTTCTTCATCAGATTCTTCCTCATCAAATTCCATATACCCGATAGTAGAGTCGCCAGTCGGCTCACCGACGTCTTGATCATCTTCGCCTTGAGACGAAGGTTCTTCATAATCTTGTTCCTCTTCTTCGATTTCGGCTAGAGCGTTGACCGGAGGAGCCTCAAGCGCCAACCGTGGAGCAGTTGCGGGTAAGCGCGGCCTTTGAGGAACATTGTTGGAAACGAAGTTCCTCCGTGGAATATCCCGGTATGAGGAACTGGGAGAAGCTTGGGCCAACTGCTTCTTTAATGCAAGTAAGTCATTCGCCATCTTTTGAAAGGCCGGATTAGATGAAGTAGTGGGAGAAGGGCCCAAGATTTAGGCTTGGATGATTCCTTTTTCAATTCGCCAGATATTATCAAATTATCTTCTATTCGAATGGCAGTGGCCTGGGCGAGAATCAAGGTAGCCACTCGCTCTTGCAGGAGTAAGAAACTTACTTTTGAGCTCATGGCATTCACGAAGAAACACTTCTGATTTTCCGGTGTTGGAAGCATGGCAACAGGGACACGGTTGATTAATGCATCAACCCGCGATAAAATCACGCATGGTCTCATTGGCCTCCTTCTTCAGGTGAGTGATCTGTGATAATAATGCAAATGCATCTTCTGAAGGCTTGTACCTGTCTTCAAAAGCATCCCGCAAGGTGGCCCAACTGGTAATAGATCCGGCCGGCAAATGCTGAAACCATTCAAACCGTGGCAGTCCTCAGAGAGTTTCAGAAAAAGGTGAACCGACACATCCTCATGAGTTACATCCAAGATACTGCATGACATGATGAATGCAGATATGTGTGAATCCGTGCTTTGGTTTCCGCTCCCGTCGAATTTGGGAAAATTCTTTCGGTTTCCGTGAGGGAGCGCGTGAACAGGATGTGGTAATGCGAGAGGACCCATAGCATTTCCCCATGGCACCGCCATCTGGACAGCTGGAAAAAGAACGCGGGCTGGGAGTGCGGTTCCACTGAGCAATAAAGCACTGCAAAGGGATGTAGAGGCTCCTTGTGAAAACCGGCTCTTCCGTGGGGTGAGGCTTCTTCGTTCGACCGATCACCGAACTTAGTGATGAAAAGCGCGGTGCTACACTGAAATTGTGCCTTGAAGCCGATCAAAAGTAGGATCGACTTCTCCACGAGCTCACCTGCCACGCGTAAATGGCTCACCTGCCAGCGTAACTTCCAGATCTGGAACGTTGTGGTGCAGATTTAAAATTTATTTTTGGGTGTACTTGCTTGATTTTTCGGCTTTTCCGACAAAACCAAAGCAGAAGATGTACTTTTTTAAATATTTAAAACTATCCTCTTTCTAAAAACCGATCATGTTAATGACAAATAACAGCGAGGATAAAATGACAGTGAAGATTAGCAAGCTGATTTTCGGATCTAAATTTGACTTTTTCAAAGGGTTTCAAAACTTTTGGTAAACAGTCAAAAACTCAGATCTACGGCAAAATACGGACTTTTATAAAAACTCAGCGAACTAAAGATCTCCAACTAGGCCAGATCTATGGATCTCAGAAGAAATTTTTTGATTTGGATCACTTTTGCAAAAATTTTGGATTTTTAACAAAAAGTGCAGATTTGCAAACAGGCAGCGATTTTTCTGATTTTTCCGATTTTCTTTCCTTCCACTATCATAGATCTGATAGATCTATTCGATCCCCAGTGGAGTCACCAAAAACTGTTGGTCCGAAAATCTGTCGCTTGGGCAGATCTATGGATAAACGAGCAACAGCAGGTGGTGGCATAGCCCTCTCTTTGAGTCAAGAAAGCGAAATCGGTTTATTGCTATTCTACCAAAGCAGAATCTGTGCAAGTCTCACAATATTCCGCCTTTCGGGGGGTTTGGGATCTCATCCCAAAGAGGGTGTTTCCGATCGCGAAAAGAAAGGAATGAAAGAGAAGATGAAGAAAGAGCAGTCCGAAGGAAGAAAAGAAATGAATTCCAAAGGTAAAGGTAAAGGTCAAGGTTTATGTTTTGGGATTGGTAGTAAACAGAGCCAAACCTACTTGCATAAACGAGCAAAGCAATACTGATGAATAAATGACAATAAAACAGAAGCAGATTTAACAGAATAAACACATAGATCTGACATAAGAAAGATCTGATGCAAATAACACATGTATTCAGCACAAAGTCTAAATATTGTATTAATAATTATTTCTGTTACAAAAAGCTCAAAGTCTTTTCTCCTCACTTCTATTTTTCATCTGAAAGATATTCACTCATCCACAATACAACAAGTATTGAGGTATTTATAGAAGAAGGAGAGAAAAGAAGGCAAAAAGGAGCCAACCACCTATTTACAAAGATATTTACAAAATATACAAAATATCTCAAAGTCATGTTGACTTTTGACAACTTGATGGATGACATCATCCCATGGTGCAACATGGATGATGTCATTTGTGCCAACATACTTTAGATATTCACAAAAAGAAAGTCGAAGAAGAGAGAGAAGAAGAAGAAGAAGAAGCCACTATTCATCATCGTCATCCTGCGGCCGAAAGGGAGTAGCCTCGCTCACGCGCCGTCAGTGACGAGATGTGGAATTGAGCGCGGTATTCCATGAACTTGCTGATCATGGGCCCTAGTTGATCCTGGGAAGGATCCTTGTGTCGCTCACTGATCGCCTCGCAAGTCTCCCGCTCGTCTATGAGCTTCTCTGGGAGTTTGGAATATTCTTTTTCAGCTTCTATGAGGAACCCGATGAAATCCCGACAACAGCCAAGCAGTTATTAATGGACTTTGCGCCAAAAGTGACCTCTGGCCCAGCCCTCGTGACACGATCTCTTTAAAGATCTGGATGGTTTCATCAACTTTTCTTAAGGCGAAGGAAGGAGTAAGCAACCCTGGAGACATGTTGAGAACGATTTGTTCCATTTGGTGCATCGCGTCCAGGGCTTCCTCCTTTACCTTATCGATCTTTTCAAGGACAAACTCCAGTTGATCCATCCGTAGTCTAGAGTGGAAATGACTTTGTTGAGGGCTCTGGGATGACCGAAGACACCGAACTTGACCAGATCTTCGATTAAACAGTCGAACATTTGTTGAAAGGTCTCATGCTGCAGCCTAGCATGGTCCAGCTCTTCTGATATGGGTCCTGCTAGTGCTTGGAGCTCTTTATTCACCTTGTTGATGTTCAAATACAAACCAGAGAACTCGGCGATCACTTTTTCACTGTCTTTGAGGATCTGGCTCCTCCAAGCGGAAACTGCCATGACCCTGCTCGCCGATCTTTGCATATTCATTAATTTTATCCTGGCTCAGAGGCTCAGGAGTCTCGGCGGCAGTTGTGGGAGGTGCACTGCCCATCTTCTGTAAGGCTTGGAGCAGATGTTTGTTTTGCTCTTTCAATAGCCTTTTCTCTTCTTTAGTTTCAAGCTTCTTGCAGAGGGCGTCAACTGCAGATAAGGCTTCTCCTTGAAGGCTCTCAGAAGATGTACCCATTGTGACTTGAGTCACTGTATAATCTGTCGGAGACAGATCCTTTTTATCCTTGAGGGGATTAGGGTATGCGATCTCCATCACCCTCTCTCCGAAGCACTCGAGAGAAGCATGTGACAAGCTTCGTGCTTTTGCCCTTTCGACGGATTATGGAAAAGTCCATCTGAGTGATGGGAACTTTCTTTTCTCGATGACTTAAGTGCTGGGAGATCCAGCCGGACTTATGGGAGAAGGGCCGAAACAGAGAAGAAGGGGCAACTGCAGAGTAGAAGGGAAAACGTGGAGACACTGGAGGCGGTGATCGAGAGGGAGGCCGAAGAAGTGCTCACGGAGGAATGAGATACTGCAGGAGAGGAAGACATAGGAAGGGAAGGGAGCTCAGAGATGAGGGAAGAAATGGAGGGGGACAGGTCCGCGAGAGAAGAGAAGATGGACGAAGAAGCGGGAGGAACAATAGAAGAAGGGGGAGAGGACACGACCAAAGGAATGGTCGCTTGAGTCACTCGAGGAGGGGAAGGAGGAGAAGAAGAAGGGGATGTAAGGGACCTCAATTGTTGTCAGAAGAAAGGCCGACATCCCGAGTGGATGGGCCTATTGGAACATCCTCTCTCGCTTTTTCTCCGGAGAAGCCGAGTTTCAACTGTTTTGGTGTGCATGGAAGGAGGACTTTCAGGAGCTTTCTTCTCTCGAGTGGTGCGCTGGATTCACCCTCTTTGCTTTTACCCTTGCCTTTAGGTTGTTGTTTTGATCTAGGAGGTGTGTTACCCAATGGAGAGGTTGTGAAATCGACTCCGAGGTAGATGAGCCCGTTCATTCGGCACCAATGCTCTGTTCTGCGCAGAGTTTCCTTGACCCTTTCCTCAATTGTTTGAGGAGCTTTGGTTCTATCAACGCCGCAAAAGGCCAATCGTCCCCACCTGTGTTAAGATATACTTGATCTACTTCCTCCTCGGTAGTTTGGTAGCCTTTGGGGACAATGGCTACCCCATACTGGATGATTTCTGCCAAGGCCAACCGAGAATGGTCCTTCCTCCTAAGCTCCACCTCATGATATAGGTCAATGTAAATATCCTCTATCTGAGGGATGTGGATTGGATCGAGCTTGGCCCTAGGAAGACAATTTCTCGGGTCGAAGGTAGGCCTCACGGGAAGTCATGTTTCGATCGAGCAGCTCCACTTCTACGCAAACATGTCTTTTGCCTTGTGGTGAGTTAGACACGTATATCTACCCACTGTGAGGGGGAAAGGAGTCCCACCCTTCTTTCTTTTTTGGCACTTTTCATGATAAGTGACTAGCTATCTTGACAGCTCCAGCAGAATCAACTTCGGTCCAGCATACCTTGGCAATCTAGTTGGCTCTCCCAAGAAGTTAGCTGCCCTTAGATAAGTGAATGTGGGGAATTGGGTGAACAGGGCCCCCCATTTCTCAGTGGCTGTCACTATGCTCTTGGTGGTGCGACCGTAAGTCATATTTGGCCTCAACAGGTAGATGATGAAGTAGAAAAATGCATCGTTGATCTTTGTAAATTGAGGGATGCTATTTTCCAGCTTCAATTCTGGATAGTATTCATAAATTTTGACCTGGGGCCAAACCCCACTCCGCATCAGGGCTGGGTAGTCCCTTTCTGAAGCTGCAGCGTAAACAACATAGGAATTCATATAGAATCTCCCAGTTGTATTAAATTGTTGTAGCTGCTCAGAGATCGTGCTGCTTATTATTTCTACCCAGCAAAAGCGTTGATCGGGCACATTCTTGTTCATAGTCTCTAAGTACCGCAACATCCATTTATGGAAAAAGTGGGCATCAGGAAGCCCAAACACTCTGCTCAGGAACGTAATGGTGTCACTGAGCTCCTCTGAAAAATCACTGCGGTGAATGATTTGTGGCCAACGGGTCACCACCTTTTTGTTCTTGAGATAGACCTCGTTCATCAGCTGCATGCACTGATCTTCATTGTCGTCCCATGCCTTAATGCAGTCATCTTGGCTGACGGCCACAAAGTGCCGGTGATGAGGAATGCCGAGTATTATCTCAAAGTGGCGGGCAGTGAGGTTGATTACGACCTCGCCCTTCTCATTCACGACACATCTTGTGTCTTTGTTGTAACACCGGGCAACCACCATCATAAATTCATTATTCACGGTGCTGACTGGGATTCCTCCAGCGAAGTGCAGGGCACTGCCTATCAGCTTGTCCATCCATGGACTTCTTGTGACCTTCTGAGTCCTGACCCAGAATTCCTCCAAATCAATATGCCCCAACTCTGAATCTCTGATGTCCAGGTCACACTCGGCCTGGGAGTCGGGCATTCTGACCCTCTGATATTTATATTTCATTTCTTCCTCTCGTGAGCTTGGCCTTGCCTTTGGATTGGCGGGTCTCTCGCTTGATGTCGACATATGTTCTTCCGAGCTTAATTGCTGATCCGCAAGAATAAGACATGAAACCCAATCAAGAAAGCCGTGTCGCTTGCTTGATTTTCCATTGAAATGCCGATGTAAGAAAGAGTTAGCAATTTAAAGGCCTCAGGCGCATGATATGGTGCATGGATTTTCATGTCAGTAAGGTTAATGTGCATGCATGGTATTATGCGCACATGGATGTTTATTTTGTACAAGGAAAGGGCGCATATAGGTTTATGTAACAAGGACATGCATTTGTATTTTTCACGCGCTAGCGCCAAAGGGCGCATATAGGGTTTATGTAACATGTGCATTTTGCGCGCTTAAGGGAACTGGCGCGGCGCATGGAGGGTCCGCATGACACAATGTTGCTGCGATGAGGGACGCGCCTGCGCCTTGTATAGCTTTGCATTTGGCGCATAGAAAGAGACTGTTACATGGATGCTGGGTGCGCCAAAAGGGCGCAGGAAATCTTTATGTTGCATCCAAGTTTGATGCGCCAAGGGGCGCATGGGAAGCATTTGCAGCATGCGAGGGAAGTGCGCCATGAGGGCGCATCTTTTTATGATGTAGCAGGCAGGGAATGCGCGCCATTGGCGCGGCTGCTCTTTGTGTAACATGGGCGACAGATGCGCCAAGGGCGCGACTGTTTTTGATGCTGCATGGATGCCAATGCGCCAAAGGAAAATACATATTTTCCTTTTCTTTTAGGTTCAGATTTTTCTCAGAGGGGTTTCCACATATGGCTAAGCTCTCTTTGCAAGTTTTATTGTGGGATATGAAGAGGTGCTATACCAAAAGGGGTTCCAAGCTATTATTTTTTAGGACAGAGCTTCCTCTACCAGCAGATCTGGAAAGAGGAGGAAATGTGGAAAGAAAGAAAGACAAGGGGGGAGGAAACTCAAAATCTATTCTTTTCAATCCATACTCGAAAACCACCAAACACCAAAAACCACAAAACAAAACGCATGAAAGAGTAAGGCCACTTACCCTGATATAAACGATGAAAAAGCGTGAGAACGGGTCCACAACACAATCGAAAGTGACAAGGCAGGTGCGCTGACAGGGTCAGAGAAAATAATGAAAATAGTCACGTGATTGCTCTGGTGACAATGACAGCGCAGACGCGCCTATATATAGGCGAGGCAGTAATAAATGCGCCACCAACTTTCTAAAGGGGCGCACCAAATGACCAAATGAGCATGCGCCTTTCGCGTCAAAACATGAGAAAGCATACGCCTTCGCGCACCTAAGTGGTGGTGTTGAGAGGAAAATGTGCGCCTGGGCGCACAAAAAGAGGTGCAACAAAAGATATGTTGCTGACAGAAGGTGCATGCGCCGCGCACGCAGGAAGCCTCAACATAGAGAGGCGCATCAAAATGACTGCTGACACAAGAAAGGATGTGCCAAAGGCTTTAAAGGGGGCGCATCAAAAGTTGATGTTGCATAGTCATTCTATGCACCGCCAAAAAGACCAAAAACGACTAAGTTCGGAAAACCAGATTTCCCGGGAAGGGATTTTGCAACGTTCCGAATGCAAGGGATCCCTGACGAGGGATCGGAACAAAATTTTCGTATGGTTATCTTTAAAATTGCCCTTGCACAATTTTACTGATAACACATCACTTGAGGTCAATCCCAAAGAGTTGCCTACCCAAGTACTCAAGCATTTAATTACATGAATTTTAAATGAATTTTTACAATCCAAGAATAGCAAAAGCATTGGTATATTAAGAATAATTTGTAGCACATATTGTAATGGTCACATCAAATTTGACCTAATTTAGAATATAAATTTTAATATAATTTAACGTGGATTTTTTATGAGCTCTGAGACATATTTTCAGTGGTCGATTTGGGAGGAGTACAAACCCATTTTTTATATTTTGTAGTGTTATTATTCAAAGTGATGGTGAATGGCGATATTGAAAATTCAGAGTAGGAAAGGTTTAAAGAATGAGCAATAGGCTATATTTGTTCACATGGGTTGAAATGGTTATTGGGTGACTAAATAGATAGTTTTCGTGTGTCAAGTTGTAAATGTGTAACTTTTGCGTGTGTAAAGCTATCAAAGTTGTCATGCTTTGAATGTAAATCATGTCAAAGATGTCATGATTTTCACTGTCATAGATAGTACTCAATAGATGTGAACAAAGGAAGCATGTTTTTTTAATATTCAAATTGAGGATAATGTGGTGTTGGCACATTATACATAATAAACACATAGCATAAATTGAGGAGAACATGAATAAGCTATGATATAAACCGTAGTCACAATGTTATTGCTAGGGCAGAACTCAAAGAGTTGTCTACCTAAATATTCAAACATTTAGTTATGTGAATTTACAATGAGAGGAAACTTGGTCAGGACTATAAGTGCTTAACACGTGGCAATTGTTGGTGAAACTTATCTATGCACACTTCTTTATAAATATTTCCACATATTGATAGTGATTTAACAAAAAATAGAATCATGCTAAATCCTAAATGCGCAGGTCACATATGATAAATAAATGATAAGGTACAAATTTTACACAAGCAATAAGTTAGATAAATATGAAACCCTAAGTGCAAGAGAGAGAAAGAATGACTTAGCTAGTTTGCGCGTGATTCTAGAATTGATATGGACTAGAAAACTAAGGAACTAAGAAAATATTGTCATAAGTATGCACAATAAATTTTGGAACGGTCGAATAAGCTTGGAATAGGGCACCTGGATTGGGTTAGGGGCACCAGGTGTCAAAGTCGAGCATCGGGCGCCCATGATGTGAAAGTGGTTGGAACTCGATTTTTCCGGTGTTGTTGGTAGTCTTTGTTGGTCACCCGTATGTCGTACCTTGTCCGTAAAGTCACATGTAACTTGCGAAAGAGATGTTGACTCGCAAAACCCTCAAACTACATAGCAATAATTGTTTTTATCTCGTCATCAAGATCGTAATGGTACTATCCACCTATAACCTTTTTTTTCGCCATTTTCGCTCTTTTTTGTTGTCATTGTCGCTAGTCTTGTTTTCAAAAGACCTTTGCAACCATACAATCCACTAGATATCCTAAACCCTAAACCCGAGCCCTAAATCCTAAACCCTAATCAATGGCCAAATGCTCAACTCGTGGTATCGGTAAAGGATTTAACACGTCGTGCAAGACACCGAGTAAGGAAGAGGTAGAGTTTGAGTCTGATTTGTCTACTATAGTAGCTAAAATCCAGCAGATGTTCAAGATATGGTGAAGAAAGATGATTTACACCAGGATACAACAAATTTTTGTGACATGGCACATATACAGGCTCAAATCACCTCTCTCACCGCATCGGTTGCACAAGATAGGAAATATTGGATTGTCTAGCAACCCTTCATCATATACACCACCGCCAATAGGTCCTAATGGAGGATTACGTAACATGCTACCAAAGGTGGAGATGCGCAAATTTGATGGGAAGGATCCAGTCACTTGGATCAACCAAATGGATATTTTTTATCTACACCAAACCCCTAGTGCACAGAAGGTGATTGTAGCATCCTTATACCTGGAACCAAACCAATTCATTTGGTATCGCTAGTTGAGCACACATAAATAAAAAGGAACTTAATATCTCCTGGGAAACATTTGTGGATGAAATTTAGTTACACTATAACAATAGTGTCACTGAGAACTACTTCAGTCAGCTTGCTAGATTACGGAAAACAAGTTTGGTCAAGGATTACATTCAAAATTTTAGAATTTATCCTTGAGAGTGGAGGATATCACTAATGAGAACCTCAATGACCTATTTTTGGGAGGTCTCAAGGATAACATCCAACATGATGTTCGTATTTTTAACCCAAATTTGATCTCTGACTCTATGGTCCTTGCTTGAAGAATGGAAGAAAGGGATCTGTCCAAACGTTGGGTATTCACCTCAGGTCAAGAATGACATATGCTAGGACCACCAAGACCATCATTCTCCCAACCCATTCACCTAAATCCTCAATAGATCAAAGAGAAAAATTCTAAAGGGTTATGCTTCAACTGTGATAGCAAATATAGTCGAGGTCACAAATGTGCTGAGAAGAAGTTGTTCTACATCAAAGGAGTAGAGGATGATGAAGAGGAGGAGAACAACATAGAGGAGGCAGAGGAAGATCCTAAGAGCAGCTCGGAAGACTCTCCACCAACCATTTCATGTCATGCTTTATCTGGAATTAACACTCCTCAAACCCTTAAGGTGGTGGGTTTCCTCAAGAAACAAAGAGTCACCGTCTTGATTGATTCAGGTAGTACACATAACTTCATCAACCATAAATTGGCAACAAGATTGAATTGCTTTATTTATCTAGCCCCTAAATTTCAAGTCATGATTGCTGATGGGGGCATAGTTAGTTGTTTGGGAAAATGTCATAGTATCAAGCTATCCATGGGTGAGTACAAATTGGACTCTCCTATGTTTTCCATTCCTATGGGTGGTGTCGATATTATTTTGGGAGTATAATGGCTCACAACCTTGGGGACAATTGAGATGAACTTTCAAGAACTGTTCATGCACTTCCAATCTGAGGGTAAGAAGTTTGAACTCGGAGGGCTACGATCAAAGGCCCCTCAAATGGTCAGCTCCCGTCATATGTAAAAGCTATTACAAAAGGATGTTTATGGGTTTGTCGCATAGTTGTTATCCATCGAAGCTAGGAAGATGAAGACCGACACTCCTCTGGATATACAACTAATTTTGGATAACCACTTGAAGGTTTTTGGTGAGATTCCAAAAGGTCTTCCTCTAAAATGATCACATGATCATGTCATTCATTTACTTCCAGGAATTCAACCACCCAACATCCGCCCGTATAGGTACCCCTATGTCCAAAAGAGTGAGATTGAGAAGATGGTGCAAGAGATGTTGGAAGCAGGTATTATACACCCTAGTCAGAGTGCATATTCTTCTCTTGTGGTAATGGTGCATAAGAAGGATGAAAACTAGAGGATGTGTCTAGATTACAGAGAGCTCAACAAGTACACCATCAAAGATAAGTTTTGAACCCATGAGGGTCACTATGAGTTTCTGGTGATGCCTTTTGGCCTCACAAATTCCCCCTCCACTTTTTAGAGTTTGATGAACACCATCTTCCTAGGCCATTTCTTCGTAAATTTATTTTGGTATTTTTTGATGATATCTTAATTTATAGCAAGACATGGGAAGATCATTTGCAGTAGCAGTGGATCAAGTGCTCCTCACCCTCGAACAACATCAACTGTATGCCAAACCATCCAAATGCTCTTTTGGGGTGAATGAAGTGGAGTATTTAGGTCACATTGTGTCACATGAAGGGGTAAAAGTGGACCCTTAGAAGATCAAAGCCATGATGGAATGGCCCATTCCAAAAACATTGAAACAGTTGCAAGGATTCTTGGGATTAATAGGTTATTATCAGAGATTTGTAAAAACACTATGGGCATAGTAGTACCTCTCATAACTCTCCTAAATAAATATTCCTTCTAGTGGAATGATGTTACTACTATGACTTTTGAACAACTCAAAGAAGTTATGTGCACTACCCCAATCTTGGCTACTCCAGACTTTTCAAAGCCTTTTATTGTGGAATGTGATGCATCTGGATATGGAATGGGTGTGGTGCTCATGCAAGAAGGACACCCCATTACTTTTGAGAGTCACCAACTCATAGGGAAGAACCTTCTCAAGCCCATCTATGAGAAGGAAATGATGGCTATCCTCCATGCTGTAAAATAATGACAACCCTACCTACTGGGTAGGCACTTCAAGGTAAAAATTGACCATGATAGTCTCAATTATTTCTTAGAATAGAGGTTATCATTTGAGGAACAACAAAAATGGGTTACTAAAATGTTGGGATTTGACTTTGAAATAATTTACAAGAAGGGGAAGGAAAATGTTGTAGCAGATGCACTCTCGAGAAAGGATGAGCCCACTGAAGCACTACTTTGTGCCATATCGCAATACAACCAGATTGTATCAGATATAGGCGAGGACTAAGTGGGAACACGATACAACAACACGGGATCTCATTCATCATCTTCTTCAAGATCCAAAGTGTCAGACAAATTTTAATGGGATGGTGCTACTCTTTCATGAATTACACTCCTCTCCCATAGGTGGGCATTTTGGCTTCCTGAAGACATATCATCGGATCAAAAAGGACTTCTTCTAGGAAGGCCTCAAGGGGGATGTATAGAAATTTGTGTTTGAATGTATGATATGTCAACAAACTAAGGGTGAAATAGTCATGACACTGGTTTGTTGCAACCCATGTCTATCCCAAGCTAGTGGTGGGAGGAGGTTTCCATGGACTTCATCACAAGGCTTCCCAAGTCAGATGGTAAGAACATCATCATGGTGGTAGTGGATAGGCTCACTAAGTATGCTCACTTTTGTGCACTATCACAACCCTTTACACTAGTACAGTGGCCTTGGCCTTCATGGACACTAATTCAGAAACTCCATGGTACTCCTAAGATCATTGTAAGTGACAAAGATTCAATATTTACTAGTAATTTTTGAACTGATTTATTTTTAGTTCTAGGTACTTAGCTAGCTCATAGTTCATCATATCACCCTCAATCGATGGTCAAATAGAGGTATTCAAAAAATTCCTTGAGGGATATCTATGTTATTTTGTGTCTGATCAATAAGGAAGTTGGGCTCAGTGGCTACCCCTTATAAAATGGTGGTATAACACATCCTTTCATTCCTCTTCCAAGATGTCACCATTTGTGGCTTTATATGGGTATGAACCACCCTCCATCACATCCACTTTAAGGATGCATCCTAAGGTTAGGGCAAGTGGAGGATCACATCCAACATCAATAGGAAATCCTGGTAGCCCTCAAGGAAAATTTGGCTCTCTCCCAAAATAGAATGAAACAACAAGCAGATCAACACCGAAGTGAAAGGCATTTTGAATCAGGTGATTGGGTATTTGTAAGACTTCAACCATACAAGAAGATGTCACTAAAACAAAAAGGAAGGATAACAAGTTGTCTCCCAAGTATTATGGTCCTTATCAGGTCTTACACAAGATTGACACTGTGGCATACAAATTGGACCTACCCCCTTCATCCAAAATACATCATGTTTTTCATGTCTCCTACTTGAAGAAGGTCATTGGAAATGGGTACCCACCTAGACATAATTACCAGAGTTGGATGATGAAGGGAACATTATTCTTGAACTAGAGTCAATCCTTCAAATGTGTACAAAGAAGCTGCATACCAAGATCCTCTAGTAATATTTGATCAAGTGGAAGAACCTACCAAATGAGGATGCCACTTGGGAGGATGAAGAATTCATTCAGAAGCATCCATGATTACTCAACATTGAGGACAACATTGGTTTCAAGGGGAGGGGCATGTTACACCCTTAATCTACTTGCTCGTAATGGGATATGATTAGCCAACATGTGGCTAGCATAATATCTCCTTGGTCTTGTCACATCTTTCTATGCTTTCATATTATAGTAGGGTTGGCATATGGACTAACCATTGCCTAAGTAGGATATATATAGAAGGTAGGGGTAGTACTTGAGGATCATCTTGAGCATTATAATCTTATTGTAAGGTTTTGGAGGTTGCCCTCGAAGTGGCTGAGTGATATAAGTTATTCTATTATGTTCTATTTTGTTGTTCATTGATCATTTTGGTATTATATGTGATATGTTATTAAAAATATCTAAGAAGGTTTATAACATGAAGTGTATGCAAAAAAATATAGTCCCTCGTCCCTTGAATGGATGCTAGATGAATGCATTTGATGCTTGTAGATGCCTTTAGATGCAACCTTAGGTGATGATAATAGATGCTTAGAGCTTGGTCCTTTATTTTGGTCACATAGTTTTGTATTTATATGATTCCCTTGGCTGAGTTTCGTAATTGACAATTGGAAGGCCGAACCATAAGAAAATAAGATGACCAAAAGATAAAAGAAGCCTAAAGAGAGTGAGTAAGGTAGAAAGAGTTCGGGGATCCTAGAGGGGACAGCGGCAATCGGGCATTGACATCCCGGCTAGGTATTGGTGTCTAGAGTTATAAAAGATAAGCAAGTGAAATGCCAACTGGGCTGTAGGGTGTATAAGGCCAGAAAGAAGAAAAGAAACAAAGCAAAGAGGCCAAAGATAGATGTAAATTACTAGTTTTCTCACTTAGGAATCATATGAATGCAAGTATGCTTTTAGGACCTAGAAATGTACCCAAGTGCATGATTTTGCATCTACATTTGATCCTACTTTATGTTGTTAAGTGAATACGCGATAACATAAAGTAGATAAAAGATGTGTACCTGATAACCATGTAGAATGTGATGGTGATAACGTGTCGAGGAGATAAGTGAAAGCCTTAAGTGATAAAAATGAAGTGTGGAAGTTAAGAAAGAGGAAGTGACCCTTGGGGTGAAGCGTATAGTGTTGTATTGTGTTGTATTTATTGTTGTGCTTGATGTAGGGCCACTTCTTGTTGCATATTAAGGAAAAACTTGCAAAAGAAGAGTGAAAGAGTAATCAAAGTCATGTATTATGAAAACTCTGTAAAAGTATGTAAATGTGTGTAAAAGTAGTAAAAGGAAAGTGTGCACTGATGAACATGAGTGTAAAAGGATAGAAAATGTCCTATGAATGATGTAGAAGAGTGACGTTTTTGGGCGATCTCACACAAAGAGCGAGTTTTTTGGGTGATCTTATGCCAAGAATGAGTTTTGTGGGTGATCTCGTGCTAAGTGTGAGTTTTTGGGTGATCTCATGCCACGATATAAGAGTGTTGGGGAGAGAGGTCTAGTGTTACTCTCTTTCCATGATTGCTTCCGAATTATACACCACTGCAGATGGTGTGATCCATGTTTAGTTTTGAGTTGTACCATATTAGTTTTGTATTTGTTCCAAATTGAAATGGAGAAAGAATGCATTCTGCTTGCTAGAGGATTGTGCATGTATTATGAAAAGTGATATGTGAATTTCGCAAATCAGTACATTTATGAGAAAGTAATTGTATCTTCCCCTTGGACATAGGTGATTAAGAGAGGTTAGGAGCACCCGTGCACTTGTGTATGTAATTAGGCATTGGAGTCTGTGGCTTGAAATGAGGACCCAAGTCGTTCGAATCGCTTATAAAACTATAGCCTATGTTAATTTTGTATTGTGCATATTTGAATTGTAAACTGAGTTGATTTATGGGGTGATTGATTCACCTAATGTATGCCTCCCTCGTTTGGGGTGCATGCGATGTCACTAGGAGAATACGGCCTAAAGGGAGGACCGAAACCGAGCTAAAGTGTGTACCTGCTGAGGAGGGGAATGTGCATGGTAAAAACCAAGGCACATGCAAAAAAAGTGGCTAGATATATGTGTTAGTAGAAAAAGAAGAAAACATGTCATAGAAAAATAGTGTAACAAAAAATGTGCATACAAAAAGAGAGACCACAAAATTGGGTTTCATACATGGGACATCACTCACAATGTCACAAGATAATCGTAATGAGGCAACCAAAAGCATACAAGTAATGATCATACAAGACATAGAACATAGCCCGCAAATAATAGCATATGGTGGCAAAAATGTCAAGAAAAGTGTAACAACCAACCATGGTTAGAATGACATGTAAATGAGGTTCATTTATAAAATCAACAATGAATGAATAAATAGAAATGCGTCATTGAAAGCAATGGTTTGATATGAAAATGATCCTAGTAGCGTGAAGAAACCTCGGTATCAAGTGATTAAAATGGAAATAAGGGAAAATTAAATAAGTAATGACCCAAACAAGTAATCTAATAACCATTCCTAATGTAATGTGCAAGAGAGAGAGTAGAAGTGACTCAACTGATTAGGAAGGAGCTCTGATTAGGGGAAGACTATGTGAGTTATAGAATGACTGGAGAAACATGAAGTATGAACGACTATGCAGAGGCCCCAAAAAGGATGGATCCAAGTATCTAGTTGAACCTGGAGCACTTGGAGAGGGACTAAGGTGCAATGGGCACCTGGTCTACAGAATGGGCACCTTGGTCTATGAAGGAAGTCCATAATTGAATTTCACAGGTTCGATAGGTGTTCAAAACCCTCATTGTGTGTCACATTAAGTTTGTTATACTACCTGTGTGTCGCTAATAATCCAAGACAAAAGAAAGACCTGCAAGAGACCACAAGAAGTATCAAAACCCTAAAAAAAATGCAAATGAATGGGTCAGACTGACCTCAGTTGCCACAACAGTGGGCTTACTAATTGAGTGTTACACTACATTTCAGACCCAAATGTAGTTTGTGTGTGTGTGTGTGTGCATCATGTGCCCTAGGTGCTCTTTTTCTAGTCACACTTTGTGAAGTAACAAGCAAATAACTAGATGTAAAATGTAGTAGAATGGTAGATGGAATATAATAAAATCCCCCCCCTATGCTTGTGTGATGTAGATGAACCAACCTTGTCCTTTGTGATGGAGCTAAATGAATGCAAATGATCTCCAAATGCCTTAGATGAATGCAACCCTAGGTGGATGATAGTAGTGACTAGTGTTTGGTCCCTCATTATGGTCTCATAACTTTATATTTATAGGGTTCTCTTGATCTAATTTTGTAATTAACCCCAAAATGGCCAACCACCAAAAAGATAAGAAGATCTAAAATGGCTAGAAAGTGCCCAAAAAGTGGTGGGAAAGTTCAAAAGGATCGGGGTGCCCCTGGTGGGACCTAGGGCACCCATGGGTGCCCCAATACTAGCCCAGTGCCCCACTTCAAAGGCTAAAATAATGACAAAAAAATGAAAAATGACTGGGCATGGGGTGTAAGAGGTTGGGAATGATGAAAGAAAATAAAGTAAGATGGCCAAAAGATGGGGGTTAATTAGTACTTTCTTCACTCAAAACCTTCTAAATAGTAGTATGAGATCGAGACTAAATAATGTCTAAAGTGCATGATTTTGTGTCTACATTTTCCCCACTTTATGTTGGTGAGTGGAAATCTTGGTAACATAAAGTAGATAGAGATGTGTACTGATGTCCATGTAGAGTGATGTAGAAAATGTCAAGGACTAGAAAAAAGTGTGGAATGACAAAAAGATGATGGAGCATGGAAACTAAAGATGAAAAAGCAAAAAAAAAGTGATGAGAGTGAACCTAGGGTGGAAATGCATGTGTAGTTGTTGATGTGTGTGATGTACCTACATGGTTAGTATGGTGTGTGTGTGTTACCGAAATGTTGTTTTGAAATGTTGTTGTTGTTGTTTTCCCCCATTTGATTGCTTGTTTCTCATATGGCCGGACCTACAAGGAGAAAATGATCAAGTAGTCAAATATGTATGTATGTATGTGTAAAAATGCAATGTAAAAGACACATGTATATAATGTAAAAATCATGTGAATGTAAAATACGCAAATGAAAATGTAAATGGAACATGTGCACCTGATCCATGTCAAGAAAGAGAGTGTAGAAGGATATCTATGTACCGTGGTTTTTTTGGGTGATCCGATGCCATAGGCCAAAGAAGTGTAGGAGGAATTCCATTGTATCCTCCAACTTTAACTACTTCCTGAACATGTGTGAAGAGATCTCTGTACGTCCTGGTTTTTTGGGTGATCCGATGCCACTACCGGGAAGAAGTATAGGGAGGAATTCTCATTGTATCCTCCAACCTTTAACTACTTCCCATAATGCTAAGGACTACCATGTCCTGTAAAATCCATTGTGTATGGGGTTCGTAGATTGGTCTGAACCCACTCATTGTATGTAACCCACAATGCCAAGGGTGGAAAGTGCACTAAATGAACCGAACCAAGTGTAAATGCATGTGTAGTATGTAAAACCCCAAATGATGCCCCCTCTTTGGGGGGCACATGCAATGTCGTTGATAGGAGAATGTGGCCCCAAAAGAGGACCAACCACATGAACTCAAACTCTACCCTACGTAGGGGGAAGGAAATGCTTGGTAGAAACCAAGGCACACACAAACAAGAAGGCTAGCCAAAGACAAGTGTTAGTACAAACAAACATGCATATAGAAAACATGTATAAGCTACACAAACAATGTATAAAGCTACCAAGCAAAGTAGTAATGTAAACACACAAGAAGACAAAGTAAGCCACACAAAGTGGGTTGCAAACATGGGACATCACTCACGATGTCACAAGACACACAAGGCCATCATGGCCACAAAAAAAACAAGTGTGCACACCAAACAAAGGGCAAGGCCCGCTACAAAAAGAACAAACAATAACAAACAATATAACAAACAAGTATGGAAGCAAATATCCCGCATAACAAATGTTGCACATGAAGCACTGTTAGCATGTTAGAAAGATAACTAGTATGTCAAAAGTGTGTATAACCAAGTAATGTAAAGTGCTAAGTACAAAATGAAACAATAACACCTGTGAGAGATGAATGTGGATGCCCCAACGACCAAGTGTAGGAAGGGTAGAAGGTGAGCATCCATGTTACATGTAAGAGACTTGTATCTATGATCACAACTAGAAAAAGACGTGAAACACATGTGTGGATGATATAGATAAATGACATACAAGTAATCTAACTAGCATGTGTAATAAAGTGACCATGAACAAAAAAAGTAAGCAAGAGTAAAAAAACCATAATATGCAATATGTTGTGGATGGATGGAATGGAATGCAAAATGGATGATAGGAGCCGCGTGCCCCCGAGTGAATGGAAATGTATGCAGTGAGGTTCATTTGGTTTTCCCCCTCAGCAGTCAAGAATGAACCGTAAATAAAGAGAGTGTCATCGGGAAATGGTCAAAGTGTGTGTTGTGTCTAATGTGTTGTGATGATTATATGTATATGTATGATGATGATGATATGTGATATATATAAAGAGATGTGTGAACCTTATAGCCTAAGCATATATCATGACAAATGAATGTGATGAATATAAGAGTGATGATTTATCCCTAAATATGTATCACTACAAGATGAATAGATAAGGAGTGTGATGTAGCCTAAATCATATACCACTACAAGATGAATAATAGGAGTGGTGATGTAGCCTAAAGCGTATACCACTACAAGATGATAGAGTAAGTGATGATTTAGCCCTATAAGTGTGTCACTATCCTAGAAATGTCACATGATGAAAGGTTGAATGATAAACACATGATGAATGTAAGGTCCATTTGATTTGTAAACCCTCAACAGTCGAGTATGGACCGAGGAACTAAAGTGCATCATAGGTATAATGATGTGTACAAGATGTAATGTAAGATGTAGAAATGCAAGATGATATATGATGATAATGATGATATGATGACCATATGATGTGTGTGTATATGCAATGGATATAATGTATGTGTATGTAGAAAGTAATGAGTGTATATGATGTTGCACATAAACACTGAAATATGATATATATGTATGATGTAATGCAAACCATGTATGATGTGATAATGATGTATGTATGATATGTAAATGACATATGATATGAAATGATGTAGTGTAAATGTAGAATGATAATGTAAAATGTATGATATGAATGAAAATGTGATGTAGAATGAATGTGTGAATAGATGTATGTGTGTAACCTGTGTAGTGTGTGGGGTTCATGTGTAGTAATCCCTCAATAGTCAAGTGTGAACCTGAAAACAAGAGTGTGTCATCGGGTAATGATGATGTTATAATGTATGTATGACTATGCAAGATGAGATGATGCTAAGATGAGGTATGCGTGAATGCTAAGAGTGTGATGTAGTACATGCAAGGATGTGAATGAATGATAATGCAAAGATGAGAAATGTGCCTATGATGATATGATGATGAGAGAGGGGGTGAATATTATGCCCCAAAGTGTGTGTGATGTGATGAAAGGACTATCATGTAATGTCATCTAGAAGATCATCGTTCTCTCTTAGGATCATAGTCGAATGGATAAGCATTGGTGACTTGATAAGAAATAGTGTTGGTTGATCATGTAATGAGCCATTAAGGTGTAAGTTGTACATACCCATGACATACTCTCATCGGTGAATGGAGGAAGTGGACAACCGTGTGCATACCAATGAGTGAGATTTTGTGTATAGCCAAGAAAGAACTATTTGAATGAAAACATCCAAAAGGCATAGGAAATGAAATATCTATATGATCAGGATCTAGAGTGCCCCCAATATAATCAAGCCATGATTTCCTAATGTGAGTGGAGAAGAATGAGAGTGCGTATGATAGATAGATCGTAAGATGAAAACACATAAACCATAAGCAATAGTAATAGTGATGAAGCCATAATATAGATGAGGATCATGAGTAGGAGGATAAAGGTCCTCAAAAAAAAAAACCAAGTGAGCCAAACCCTCATGTGTACATATAGTGTCATCACATGTAGGATCAAATGGAATATGTTCCCAATATGAGTCATTCATGAAGAATGTGCAAGTGAATGGTGGGCGTGCTAATGTAGGTGGTACATGTGAAGGTGTAGGTGATAGAGTGATGTCCATAGAATGGACATGCCCCGATAAGGAATCATGGTAGTAGTAGTAGTAACAGGTGGCACAAAAGAAATTACATCTATCACACAAATGACACCATCAAGTGGTGGTAAGTGAGGTGGTTCTTTGATAGGTTGGGGCTCATCTGTAATATCTGTGCATGGAATAGGAAGACTAGTATTAGGAGTCTAATCACAATATTGGAATGGATCATGGTCATAAAAAATGGTGTACTCAATGCTTTCATGTAAGAATTTTACACAATTATGTACAAGTAGAAGTGATAACTTACATGGCATGAAGCCATGGCCTACCAAGTAGACAATTGTAGGAGACTGGGAAATCAACAATGAAAAAGACAAAGTGTGGATAGTCTTTGGACCAACAGTGATGGGAAATGTAATGTGACCGAGACATGGATGGACAAAACCATCATAAACACGCAAAGTGAAATACTAGATGGACTAACGTCATGAGTGAAAAGACCTAAAACTTCAAGGAATGACATAGGACACAAGTTAAGTTCAGATCCATTATCAATCAAAGTGTGCTTAACAACTACATTATGAATACAACATATGATATGTAGAGGTGGGTCATTATCAAAAGTATGAACATCAACGGGAAGGTTAGACTTGAATACTATGTGTGAAGAAAATGCATCGAAAAATGCTTGATAAACCGAGTCTGGATGCATGTCAGCATGAATGTGAGTAGTAACAAGAAAATGTTGGACTCTATGTAGTAAATCAGATTTGCAAGAAAATAATCATTGATTGAGATACTCATGATGACCAAACCCTAGGATGAAAAGTAATGAATGAAGAACCTAAAAGTGTGAATGATCGAGTCGGGTTCACCAAAATGATTAACTAAAAAATAATGGAAATAAGGGTAGTTAATCTAATCTAGAACAACATGTAAATATAATAAATAAATGCAATAAACAAGTATGAAAATGACCCAAGAAACTAATCTAATAAAAGTAAAACCCTAATGTGCAAGAAGAGTGAGGAAGTGACTCAGTTGATTAGAGGAGCTCACTGGACTATGTCAGAAATGACTGGAGAAGCAGGAAGCAAGAATGACGTGCAGAGGTCCCAAAAAGGATGGATCTAAGCTATCTAGCTAGACTGGAGCGCCTGGAGAGGGATTGGGGTGCTATGGGTGCCCTAGTCTACAGAATGGCACCTTGGTCTCATGTAAAAGGTCCATGGAACTAAATTTCATGGGTTTCGAAGGTGGTCTTAAACCCCCTCACTTTGTGTGTCACATCAGAGTTTTTGCTATTGCATGCACAGGTGTCGTTGATAATCCAAGATGAAAGAAAGACCTACAAAGACCATAAGAAGTATCAAAACCCTAAAAAAAGAAGAATTCAAATGAATGGGTTGGATACGACCTCATCTACCACAATAGTGGGCTTACTAACTAAGTGTTGCACTACATTTTAGACCCAAATGTAGTTTCTGTGTGTGTGTGTGTGTGTGTGTGTGTGCATCATGTGCCCTAGGTGCTCTTGTGTCAATGCACTTTGTGAAGTAACGAGCAATAACTAGATGTAAAAATGTAGTAGAATGGTGGATGAAATAGAATATAATCCCCTCTTATGCTTGTGTGATGCAAATGAACAAACTTTGTCCTTTGTGATGGAGCTAAATGAATGCAAATGATCTCCAAATGTCTTAGATGAATGCAACCCTAAGTGGATGATAATAGTGACTAGTGCTTGGTCCCTCATTATGGTCTCATAACTTTATATTTATAGGGTTTTCTTGATCTAATTTTGTAATTAACCCGAAATGGCCAACCACCAAAAAGATAAGAAATACAAATGACTAGAAAGTGCCCAAAATCGGGACGCCCTTGGGGGACAAGGGTGCCCATGGGCGCCCTAAGTAATAGCTTGGGTACCCCAATCAAGGCTATAATAATGTGAAATGACAAAATCTAACTAGGCATGGGGATGTAAGAGGTCGGAAATGATGAAATAAAATAAAGTAACGATGACCAAAAGACGAGGCTTAATTAATACTTTCTTCACTCAAAACCATATGAATAGTAGTACAAGATGAAGACTAAATAATGTTTAAAGTACATGATTTTGTGTCTACATCGAGTATGAACCATGGAACTAGAGTTCATCATAGGGTAGTATGATGTGTGAGAATGGAATGCTAGAAAGATGTATCATGAAGTGCAGAGCGTGAAATGTGTAGTGTGTGAGGTTCATAGATGTAGTTTGCCCTCAATAGTCAAGTTTGAACCTTAGCACAATAGTTCATCACAGGGTGATGACGATACAAGATGTGTATCAAGTTGTGTAAGATTTCCTAGAGTAGAAAATATGAAGCACAAAGCATAAGAGTAGAAATGGTAGTCACTTGACAATATCGAAAGGGGGAGAGAAGTAAGCATGATGCCCCCTAAGTGTATGATGATGATCAAACTATCCAACAAAAGTGAAGGGCAAGGGTCCTTTACCCAATGTCTTAAGAGATAAAGGTGCGGGACCATGCTCTAAGATTAGTGGCATATGAGGCTAACGATGTACACATGAGGGAAGCCTAGATGGTGAATACTTATGTGAAGGATACCGAGGAGGTGATGAACACCCATGTGAAGTAGACCTAGGGTGTGAAGGAGGTGGTGAACTTCTATGCGAAAGGGTTGCCCGAGTAGGGGACTTAGGCTGAGAAAATGGACTAGTAGAATGATGAGAACAACTGGGTTGCGTGTGAACAAGAGAGCTAGGTGCAAAATATGTCTTAGATTTGAGAGGCCCAGGGGAGCTAAAATTTGCATCTAGTGAAAGGACATCCTCAAGAGGAGGCGAGAGACAATAGTGTAGATCTTTGGAACACCTTTGAAAGTGAAAACTTACTTGTTGTGAATGAATTTGAGACACAAGTGGTTCATGGAAAAAATAACTTGAGCATAACAGAGCCAAGGAATACCTAAGAGCATGTCACAACCTTTAATTGAAGGTGCCATAGCAAATGACACAAACATAGTGAGAGGCCCAATTGTAACTGGAAGCTTAATGAAGCCAAAAAATTTGGAATTGGATATGAAATTTGAGATAGTGGATAGTTGATAGTAACAAGGAGTGCGATAGAGCACACACCAATATGAGCCGATGGATCGATCATGGTGTTATTAACAATATAAGATTAAATGAAATCATTGATGTGTAGTACATTAGAAGAAAATTAGCATGATAATCGTGATCAGAGAATTCAACGAGTGGTGGAGATGCATCAATATGAGCAACTAGAAAATCAAGAGCCCCGATGAAGGAGGAGGCACAACATGATATGTATGATTAGATAAAGAATCAACAACTTGCTTGTCATGCTTAGGTAATGGATCTTTGAATATTTTGAGCTTTTGGTTGTCATTGACCGGCTTGGATGTCGAAGGCTCAGGGAGCTCAATTACATTATTGTCGATAAGATCTTGAATGAGATGCCTAAGTTTGAAACATCGATCAATTGAATGCCCAACACATTGATGATAGTCACATCTATAATTTTCATTATAATTGTGGCCTTTAGGGTGAGATGGATCAAGATTTAATGCTGGTGGAAGCGTAAAAATATTTTTTTAAAGAAGTTTTGGCAATAAAAGGTGTGGAGCATAAGACAATTTTGTAAATGTATGTTTTGAAGATTTCCATTGAAGATTTTCAGGAGTAGAAACAATGTTAACAATAGATTTTGCTTCAGTGGGCTTAGGAGATGGCTTAAAAGTAGATTTTTTTGAAACCAATTAGAAGATGAAGCCTGATCATGATATTTGAGCTTGCCCATAGATAAGAGTTTTCTTTCACGTAACTTAAGCATATGGCATAATTGATCAAATGATGGAGAGGTTTCAAAGATGACACTCTTGCAATGGAGATAAAATACTAGAGACAAAAAGATCTTGCAATTTAGAATCCACGAGTACATTGGAAATCTTAGCTAAGTTGTTCTTATATCATAACACATAATTTGCTAGATGCTCATTAGATCCTTGTTTGATTTGTGTGAGTTGAGCATATGATATCTTAGAACCGATATTGATTGAAAAATGTGTGAGAAAAACATCAGCTAAATGTGTGAATGATGTTACTGAATGGAGATGTAAATCGTAGAACCAACGAATACCATACTCTTGGAGATTATGTGGAAATAACTTAGGCTAATAATGTACGATCATCTGCATAATCTAAACATACCACGTGAAAATCTCGAAGATGCTCTTAAGGGTCACCATAGCCATGGAAGGTGGAAAACTTAGGAGTGATGAAGTTTGGAAGAAGTTCATGAGTAGAAATTGTGGTTGTGAAATGAGTGTGAAGGAGTAAGGTGGAATCAAGAGATGGAGAAACTCAAGAAGTAGTCTGCTAAAGTTGACGTATTTGAACTTGGAGATTCTGATAGAGAGAGGCTAGGTCTTGAGTGCCAGAGGAAGAGACTTGCCACGTGTAAGAAATAAGAGGTGGAGTGAAGTGGTTGGTAGGAGTAGGAACAGATATGGGAACAATAGAAGTATGTGGAAGGGTGGAATTAGGGGTTGAGTAGAAATAAGCATAGAAGTGGAAGTGGATGTAGGAATATTAAGCTCAACAAGATTGGTGGCCTCCTCATGAGCAACGAATAAGAGCAAATCTAGATCTTGCGGATGTTCAACAAGATGAGCATTGAGATCATGAAGGTCTTCATCAGTAAAGGGTGCATGAGTGTCACCATGATAAAAAGATGACAAAATACCTAGAAGCAAGGTTGGGTTCGAGTGATGGGTTCACCAAATGATTTAAAAAAACATAATTATGCTAAATCCTAATTGTAGAGTCACGTATGATAAATAAATGCTAAGGTACATATTTGACATAAGAAATAAGCTAGATAATTATGAAAACCTAAGTGTAAGAAAGGGAAAGAATGACTTAGTTGGTTTGTGCGGGATCCCAAAACTGATATGGACTGGAAAAGCGATGAACAAGAAAAAAATATTGTTGCAACTGTTCACAAAGAAATTCGGCTGTCCGATAAGCTGGACTAGGCACAAGGACTAGGTCGGGGGCACCTAGGCATTAAAGACTAATACTAGGTGCTCATGATGTGAAAGTGGTTGGAACCTTAGTTTTCTAGTGTCACACAAGTGTTCTTTAGTAGTTGTTGTTGGTCACCTATATGTCTCACCCTGTATGCTGCGAAATCACTTGAAACCTACAAAGATATGTTGATCTATAAAACCCTCAAACTACATCAAGTCCCAAAAAGATAAGATGCAATATGGGGAGTCAGACTGACCCTAGTGGTCACCCAACCGAGTGAACTTACAACCAAGCGCTACACTACATATCAAACTCCATGTAGTTTTGTGCGTGTGTGATATAATCATGCCCTAGGAAGCCCTTGTGCAAGTGCACTTAATAGCGGGAAATTGTTATGATCCTCGTGTGTAGATTTCACTAACGCCTCAAGGTTTAGTTGTAACGGTTCATTACATTTGGTATCGAGTGACCACCGTGTTCGAGTCTCGGACGGTAGCTACGTCGGCAAGATGCTGCAATGTTCACCTGTGGGCTCGTATAGAGGCGGTGTGGTCGATATACGGCACAAATCTAGCCCGAGGTGCTGGGATAAGGAAGCATGGTGGGATTTTATGATCCTCATGTGTGGATTTCACTAACACCTCGAGGTTTTGGTGTAACGGTTCGTTATAGAAATAGCTAAATGTACCAATGCAAATAGATGTATGGATGACAAAATGAACTTCCCCTTCCTATGAAGTGTATGCGAGAAAATACGGTCCCTTATCCCTCAAATGGATGCTAGATGAATGCCTTTGATGTTCTTAGATGCCTTTGGATGCAACATTTGTTGATGATAATAGATGTTTAGAGCTTGGTCCTTTATTTTGGTCATATAGCTTTGTATTTATATGATTCCCTTAGTTGAATTTTATAATTGACAACTGGAAGGTCGACCCATAAGAAAATAAGATGCCCAAAATATAAAAGAAGCCCAAAAAGAGTGAGTAATGTAGAAAGAGGTTAGGGGTGGCAGAGAGGGCAAGGGCGTTGGGGCGTGACATCCTGGTTGGGAGTTGGTGTCTGGAGTCATAAAAGATAAGCAAGTGAAATATCGACTAGGATGTAGGGTGTAAAAGGCCAGAAAGAAGACAAGAAACAAAGCAAAGAGGCCAAAGATAGTGTTAATTACTAGTTTTCTCACTTAGGAATCATATGAATGCAAGTATGCTTTTAGGACCTAGAAATGTACCCAAGTGTGTGATTTTGTGTCTACAGATAGATACGAAGACCATGCTTGAGAATATAACATTGGCCAAAACATTTGAGACCACTAAGGAAGAAGAAAAATTAACAAAGAGGATAACCTTCTCCATCCTCCACATTACTAAGGATGTGAAAGATCCATGGAATTAGGATATATAGAAGGTAGTGAAGGAAAAAATAAATGTTGGCCATAATTTTTTTATGTTGTAGGCATTTGGATAGACCAACTATACTCTTTAAAATGATGTCCTTGTTCCTAAGTACTAAATAAGGTTTTGTATGCAATGAATAGGTGCAATTATTGGGAATAATAAAGCTCATCCATATATATATGCAATGATTTACAAACCTTGACCTTTGCTACTATATATGATTGTATGCCTTAATTCATTTGGATGCTAGGGTAAAAGAAGAGAAAAATTATCAACGAGTTTCCTTTGCCAATAGTGTTTTTTTAGTAAACTTATGTGTTATGACCAAATTACAATCACTAAAACATAAACAAAATGTTAAAATACAACACTCGAAAATAAAGGGGATTAAGCAAGATTTAAATTTTACAGTCATGTACACATTTTATCATGTTTTAAACTATAAAATACTTACAAATTTTGAGAAATTAAATTTGAGATTGCGGCCTTTCCAACTTGCAGATTTAAAATATGACTATCACTTTTTATATAAATCTATAAACAAGTTATATGTGCGTGATTGAATTTGTTAAAATAAAAGAAAACAATTTTTTTATTTTTATACAATACCATTGTTGTACAAACTATGAAAGGCAATATTGAAAATTTGATCACTGAAAATTTGTTTGACAAGTATAGGTTGTTGTCAAATTTAGACTAATATAATAAGGCATAAGAAAATAAATTAAGAGAAGCAAGTGTCGATGTTATTGAGAGACATAGGCTTCATGTTATACTATTGACTATGCCAAGGCTTGCAATGACTGCTACTTGGCAAGTATTATGAGATACATGCCATTTTTCATTTAAGAAACCTATGAATAGTTGTATTTGCCTTATGAAAGAAGATATCATGAAACATTTGTATTGTTTTTTAATTTGTTGTGGAAACAAATCCCAAATATGCTTTGTGAATGAGTCTAGGATTTTGCAAGGAGCAAGCTTACCAAAATCCTCCACTACGTTTAGGATCCAATAGTAACAACATGAAAGTGAAAAAATGAATCCTTTAGACCGTATAATTCTTGCATATCTATGTTTTGCGGTGGTAGTATAGCTATTCTACATGAAAGGGATTCAATACCATGTTGTTGGCATCTTTTATCATGTACTAACTATCAAGTCAATGAGAAACTAATAAAGGGAAAACTCTTTTGGCTTTGAAGCACAAAAGGACATATTGTGTAAATATTATTTCCCGTTTGGTCTATGAACAACTAATCATATTCTACCACTCACTCACAGAGGGAGAAGGATCCCTTGTTTATGAGATGGAAAAAAAGAAGTCCTTTATAGGTCCCTATTTTGTTCTTCCTAGTTGGCTCCATAACCTTACTGTTGTGATAGAAAACATTCTCAAGCCTTTCACCAATAACACCTTAAAGCCACTAGCTTCCAAAACAAAAATATTCCTATAAAATGCAATGTGCACCTATATAGCCTTGGCTGTAAAAGTACTAGTATTGGGCTCATAGGTGTGGATTGTGGGAGGAGAGTAATGAAAGTTTTCATTTTGATTCCTTCAGCAAATGTCATGACCTATGCATGGGTGTCTAACAATTGTCCCTAATGTTCTCAACATAAAATTCTTTGAGTAGTTATGGTGGGGCTTTTGTCCACCATTTGTGAAATGATTCCTTCCTTAGTATTTCCATTCCCTTCACTAATTTGAACATGACTAAAATAAAATTAATTTTGGTAGGAGATATTTTTGGCACATAGAAAATGTTAATTTAATTAAATTGACGGTGAAATCCTTGAAGCTAACAAGTAATTATCAAAATATACAGCTACACAAAAATATGACCTCAGTATACGCTATAAACCCTACAATACATACCTCATACTATTATACGAAGAACAAGTATAATACATGACTACAAAAAATCTCACATATAGTATGTATATAGTCTACATGAGTAAAACCCAAGTCTGCATTCTCCACATGTTTGATTTTTGGTCGAAGCCACACTACTTTCTAGTGCCACGTAGGGGAAAAAGAAAAGCATACCTAAACTCCTATGTTTCTCTAAAATTATATAGGTACATAAAAACCACATTTGGCGTAGAAGCAACCTTAAGAAAACCATCATTCACCCCATTCATATAGCTCAATGTCATGACTAGTATAACCATCTTTTAAATTTGGGCTTCTCCAAAGTTCATTGTCATATATGGTGATGCAGGGGAAGCCCAAGTTTATGAATCCTTTGACTCAAAAATTAATGCATCCCCCATGTTAGAATGATGCGGCAACAACAATGGAATACCTTATGACAACAGGGATGAATGGGACTACGTGAAGAAGGCAATGACTATAATTAATTTTTTGAGAAAGAAAGTAATATTTTAATTACTTTCTAGACCGTATTTTTTTTAAATAGCATGACACTACAATAATAAAAAAGACTATTTGACATTAATACTTTTGAGTATCCTAAAGACTGTTTAACTTTAATGGAGATCTATGACATCAACAAAAATGACACAAACTATGAAGTACATGCTTGAAAAGCACTTAATCTGTTATCCACACATGCACTCATTGAACAAACACTATTTGAATACACAAACTGATATATCGATTAAGTTTGCAATTGGGCAGTGGAGGATTTGAAGTGAAGCTTCATCGATTACACTCCCCAATGCAAAATAATTTTTATGCATGAGTGACAATTGTTGGAAACTCGATCCGATGTAGAGTGTGGTCGATCCCAGTGTGATGTTGGTGTCGAGAGGTGTGATAAATTTCGCATGAATTTTTATTAAATATTCTAAAACCTCGTTAAACTAGATCTCAATTATTGTGAGGTCATGCAAACTACCAAATTTCCTCATTGGGAGCCGCTTTGCTCAAAGCTGCTAAGATAAGTCTCTTCCACCACTTCCACCTCCTACATATAGGAAAGCTTACCGATGTCCAAATCCCTCACACTTCTGCTAAAGGCAAAGTAGTTTTCCCACCATACACCGCACACCAACGACCGACAAAAATGGATTGTCTTATTTTTTTAGTGTCATGTGAGTATATAGAGAAAATATTGACAGTGAAAATAGACAAATCAATAACTATCCTTACCTTCTTGCAATGCTATTTATGTACCAAACAAACCAAATGGATGTCACTTTGGAATTGAAGTTTCTCGGGTGAGAGATACAACCACTTCTTCATGCCTAGATTTAATCGTATTATGCTTTTAAATAGTGATGGACTATTTGTGTGCAAATTCAGACGTGTCATTGTTTATTGTCGCATCATTTTTAAGGGTACCTTGATTTTTACTATACTTAAATGTTGCAAAACATATACAAATTGTTACACCAAAAGAGGGATGGGCGAGTTGTAGTTTTCATGTAACTATGTCGATTGATTCTGCCGAGAAAGAAGGCGATGCATGTGCACTAAACAACTATCAAAATTTAAAGTAAATATTTCTTTAGTCATTGTCTATCATCGCAAACTCTAGAATTCAGGTACCTCACATCCATAGGAAAAGGAAATAAGATGGCCATCATATCTTGATGCATGCACATAGTAAATCAATGGTCTCGCGTGTATTCATAGAGGATCTTTGACGACGTCACACTACTAATAGCCAATTATCGCCGTGAGTCGAGCCCCCGCCCCCAACCCAAGCGTAAACAACGCCTCTTTTCATAAATATTGATGTTTATATTATATTTTTATTCCAAAAAAACTCACAAATGCTCACCCTATATATTTAATTCGATATGATATATGAGAAGTCTGTTATCGGAATCACGGCACCCCGAATGGACTCTTGTGAGGTGGGGCAATCGATGTGATTGCACAACATGGGACCATCTCTCAAGGTAGGACTTGTAAAACCTAAGATGGACCTCCAGGAGAAAGCCGGTTCTTGCTTCCTAATCTACCTACCATAAGCTACTCCAGTGCAGGAAAAACCTAATCTAACCTAATCTAACCTTTCCAAGGGGACAAAGAGAGAGAGGGTGAAAGAGCCTACACTAAGCGGTGATACACCAAAAAAGGAAGTGGTTGAATCATAGACCCGACTACCTAAAGTGGAGAGAGGTGAGTAGAGGAGAGGGTGGACAGAACGCACCACAGACCAGAGATAGATTTCACATAGAGCACCACTTTAAAACCCATTAAGCACAACCCCAGAACCTACAACAAACATCGAATATGCACAATATACCCTGCGACAATGAGAGGTAAGAAGAGACAACAAAATAAGCCAAGGATGGATAGATGCATCACGAAACAAATTTTATTTCTCCAAAATGTTACACAGAGCATCATCAGTGGGCAAGAGGAAAGAAAATGCCATTACAGAGCCATGGGAGGAGGCTTAGACTCCACATTCTACCCTAAGGAAGAAAGAGAGAGGGGACAAAAGAGAAACAACGACCAAACCTTTGAATATGCCCCTCCATTACAATATATAGGAAGAATAGGAGAGAAAAGAAGGAAGAATTCAAATCCTGCTCCAACCACCCTGAGATATGCATTGAATCCTGTTTTGAAAGCTCAACTACCATCAATCAATGCCACTCTCAAATCTGCCCACACAACTGCCGATTCTCGGTTCCCTATGCTGCTTTCGGTGTACCAAGGAAGAAGAACACCGGATCGAATCAAACCTGATCTGGTTGTTAGAGCAAAATAGATTTTGTAATAATGTCTAGAAGACATTTATTCATTTTTAACCTACAGAGCCTACCCAAAATTATATTTTGTGTTTCAAGATGTGGAGGGTTTCGAGACATTTCGAAAATTCTTCTCCTACCCAAATTTGAGTTTCCAGTCAAAAGATATGGCCATTTGAATGTTAGGGTTGTGGGGCGCAATATTTAAAGAGTCTACGCATACAGGGTCCATGTGGTAGCCTCACACACCATGAAGATTCAACCCCTTGCCTTCGCTCTTGGCTGTGCGGGATAGACACGTGGTGGATTTCGCGAGCTCTTTGGGCTCCTTTGTATTTTTACTTGAGTCTTTTTCCTTGGCAGGCCAAAAAGTCTGACCCTAGACATGTGGAGGCTTGGCGCTTGTTTGGAAACCCGCCCCAAATTTTACTCTTGAAACAACACCGTGTTGACACTTGGCTCCTTCCACTGGCCTGCCTCTGCTTTGACTATTCAAACCCTGACTCTGTCCCTTTTTTGACCTGAGACACGCAGTGAGCCCGTGCTCGTTTGGGAACTGCCTCCAGACTTTCCTTTTGAAATCGTGCCAATGAGACACATGGAGGCTTCCACTGGTTCTCTATACTTAACCAATTTTGGGCCCACTCTCCTTTTGACCTCTGTTGACCATTAGCTACGTGGAGGGCTGGTGCAAGTTTGAGTCTCCACTCAAGATCCCGCTTTTGAATGTGCGTCGTTCGACACTTGGCACCTTCCACTGAGTCGAAGACTTTTCAACGGCTGGTGTAACTTTTGGGGCTCTGGACGCGTGGAGGCCTGACACTCATTTGAGTCTGCCCTTTTGGATTCAATCTTTGGAGGTGCATTGTTTGGACACTTGGCGACTTCCATTTGAGTCAAAGACTTTTCAATGGCCGGTGTAACTTTTGGGGCTTTGGATGCACGGAGACTTGGCACAAGTTTGAGTCCCGCCTTTAGATTCACCCTTTGGAGGTGCATTGTTTGGACACTTGGTAGTGTCCATTGTCTCCTCCATACTTAGTCATTTTTGGGCTTGTTTTGAACTATTTCAGAGCCCGAAGACTTCAAATTTTCGCGCTCCTTCTCCTTTGAGCCTCTAGCTTCTTTGACACTATCTTCTCCTTCCTTGACCCTGCTATTCCATTTTAGAGCCCGCTCTGAACTGTTTCTTTGGATTAGAAGCACGAATTCGCTGACAGCCAGAGCCGTTTCTCGAATTTCTTTACTGCACGGGGTCATGGGTGATCCAATTTTTCCTGGGGGAAATTGAGATAACAAGTACATTCCAAGGAAAATCTATTTTCCAAAAATTAAAAAAGGATAATAAGGTTGATATTTATTGTCATGTGTATCTTGTCAAAGAAATATCCTTATGATTCTATTTATCAAAAATAAATTATTGAACTATAATTTTAATTTAAAATTTAAATTTTTATAGAAATATCCACTTCTTTTTATATTGTTGAACATACTTATATAACTTTTTTATAATCATGTTTTCTCACAATGTGTTCACATTGAAATTAATTGTGAGATGGTAGGTTCGTTTCATAATCCACAACTCTTACAGATCTCAATTGTTTTTGCATTTATTAAAGCAAACAAATCATGTGTAATTTTCCTCCCCTCTACCCACAAAACATCACCTTCGGCAATATTTGCCAAATTTTGGCCTTGTTGCATATACGGGTTTGCTCTTATTTGAATTTAAATGTAAAATTTTAGTGTCTTGAAAAGTTAGCTTTTGAATTTATGGCCTCCTACCATTGTAAGATGCATCACATGTTTGTTCCTCTCAGAATCGTTATAATGTCCAATTTTATTTAGATGAAGGTAATCACTCAAATCATATGGTTTTGTTTTATTTAGATCATATTATCCGTGACTAAAGAATAACAAAGCATAATAATGAGCACATATAGTAGTCGAGAGATGGTGCGGTTGGTAAAACATGTTTGCTTAGTTCTTACACTAGTAACCGCACTTTCTCCACTATAAGTATTTCATGTTCCTTTGAAAAAATTATTTTAATTGTTTCAATAAGATATTTTAGTTTAAGAAACATGTTTCAAGTTTCACAAGCAAAAGATATTTATGAAAACTAAAGGAATATTAGATGACTACCACATTGTCATCTTAGGCCAATTCCTAAATTTCATGATGTAATTTCCTTGCGATCATTATAGGATATTATAAAGGATCCAATGATACAAGAACATTGTTTAATTAAGGGAATTATAATTCAAATTCATTTAATCTAAATGGGTAATTCTTTAGAGGGTAGTAATCGATTGAATATTATCTTAATTAACTAGTTTCCAAAGCTAATTGCATCAATATCAAGACAATACATGAAACATGATAGATAACAATAGATAAATGAAATGAAATACTAGCAATGAGGAGGAGAAGAGGACTTAGTTGATATCCTAGATTGTGTGTTGATCTCGAAATTTGGTTTGATGACTCGAAAAGGTTGGATATGATCCGAAAAGCTTCGCCACTAAAAATGTGTCTTGAACAATTACCTGGACCAAAGTGTATGGTACGACCCAATGTGTACCCTTGTTATGGCCCTTTTCGTATACCCTTGTACCTCTATAATATTAATGCCCGTATGATGCTTCTTGTTCTCCTCTTATATGGAATTTGGACCTCCAAGATTATGCGATGTTCATTTTATAATTGATCTAATCTTCAAAACCCTATATGATGAGAGAGTCCCACAAAACAAATGTTATGTGGGTTATGTACACCCATGTGAACCACCGATGTCACCTCTACTAAAAAAGGGGCTCAAATCGCATGTCATTCTAACCTAGCATGTGATGTCTAGAATGTATGCAACCAAATCGATAACCATGATCTTGCAACAATAGGATTGTACTTGATACTTGCCCTAGTTTGATTTGAATTCGATAATGTGGCTTTTGTACTTTTAGACTCGAGTGGATGATTGCCCTAGAATGAGTATGTATACTATATGAAGCTCAATGGAGTCTTGGAGTAGCTTTTCTGTGATTGCTCTTAGTATTTGCTCATTGAAATGTTATGAGTTAAGTAGATAGAATGCCCTCCTATCAATGGGAGATGAATAACTTGTTTATATATGTGTTCTAGATTTGGGAAAATTGGATAAGGTCAACTAGAAGTGTACCACATAGATTCAAATTATGAAAACTACCACTTTGGTGTAAGAGGGACCAAAGCACTAGGTGGGTCTATAACATATGGATGTTATGGCCCTTTTTAGGTGTTTTGTCCGAGATGCATGTGTGAACGATCGGGAATTAGATTTGCAACGTGCAAGGGTATAACTTAATTTGATGGAATAATATGACCATTATGCAAACAACTAGGTTATGTGTGTAAGCAAGAATGAGTAAGATATAGCTAGGGATAAGATAATTGGTCAAATTGAGAAAGTTTGGACTAGTGCAAGAGTGTTATATAATGTGTATTGTTGCAAGCCATGAATTACCAAAATGAGTGTCTACATTTTCCCCCTTTTAAGTATGGAATTAAAAATTATGTGCTTAAAGGAAAAGTCACTTGAGTGTGTAGACACACTTTGCCTTCGCTTGGAGCACCTTGTGCTTATGCTAGGACTTTGTCTTTGTTCCGATTGTGTTTGTTTTGCCAAGATGAGTACCTACAGAGAAAAGTGTAGTCAATGTCCATAGTATAGGAAATCAAACTTTAACATGAAAATATTGAAGTGTGAAAATATAAATATGTAAGTAGAAAAGCAAAACAAAGGAAAAAGTACACCTGATTGTTTTGTGAGAGAGGGGAAGATTACTCTCGCTACAATTCTTTATGGAGATTAGTTGAACTTTGTGTTCGAGCTAGTTGGAAGGACTTGGGGTGATCAATCCCCAAATTTTTTTGACAATGATATAAAGAAGTGAAAATGCACCCCACATAGTAAGGAGAACTATATGGGGAATGTTCTAGTTTCTCTGCGTCCATCCGCAAAAAAATGAACAATGGGAAGTCAAACCTACTGAGGATAACAAACACTTAGACACTTCCCAACACTCGCGTATAATTGTCACTATAGATGAATATGAACATAATTGATTTGTAAATGATGACATGATGAACCGAGGCAATGATAACTTGTATGTACCCTTAGTGCTTCCATAATTTGAATTGTACCACGTATTTTGTCATTGAAATTGAGTAAAAAATATGTAAATGTCCCTAAGAAATCGTACCAACTAAGAAAATTATTAAATCTCCCCCTAGATGGAAGCATATGGAATGGGCCATAACGTTTGTATGGTATGGTCCTTGTTATACATTTTGTTCATGTATGTTTTTGACCCAATTTTATTTTGAGCCATTTTCTAACCCTTGCAATATCTTATTATCTATCATGTCATTTTGCTTCTGGTTTTGTGAACTGTCATGAGGGTGAGATATCATCCGATGGTTTCCCCCTTTGTTTAGGGCATGTGATATGGAGCGATTTGAGTGTGACCCAAATAAGATGACACAAAGCTAATGTGCATATGTGTTATAGGATTCATGCAAGGGAAAAGGGGAGTGTGCATGGTGTATACCATGACACATACATAGTAATATAATAGAAAAACTAACAAAGTGTTAGTAATAAGCAATAGGAAAACAACACAATAGATGTAAGCAAAAGCATGCAAGGACACACAAATAAAATAATATGACAAATAATATATCACATACACGGGACACCACTCAAGATGTCGCAAGATAATCAAGGCACTCAAGGCCAACAAGAAACAATCAAGTAACATAGGACATTACTTGCAAGCAAGTGAAAAGAAACAGAGCAAACATGTAAACAAGAAACGAACCATAATATCAAGATGATTCCACTTGGATGGAACCTACAAAACAAATACTACATATGAAACACCCATTAGCATGTTAGAGTAATAAATAGTATATGATACGATCTATGTCTTGACCAAATGAGGTAAGAGAAATTAAAGTAGTAAATATTGGAATAATATCACTTTTATGTAAGAAAGTGTAAAGTGGATGCTCCCAATAGATTCTTAGAAAACGGTAGTGAGGAGTGCCAAGCATCCCTGCATCGTGTAACAATTTGTGTGCAACCTACATTCAACTCAATGTACCACATGAATGCACATGTATAGAAAATGATATAACATACTATGTATCAAGTGAACATGATAAGTAAAGTGCAACATGAATAATATAAATGTACAATAGAAACAACCAAACAAGAGCAATGCAAATATTTTTGGATGTTTTGTATATATTTGAATGTTTTTGGATTTTTATGCCCCCTAAGGGCATAAATGAAAACCTATTCTTTAAAGATAAGGAAGGGTGATCTAAGAATTCCCCTAGGGGGGAAATATTTAGATTTTTAGTGCTTTTGACAAATATAGAGTATGTAACTAGAGAAGGGAAGCAAGGTTTCCCCAGTGTATGTGTGTGTAAAGTGAGGTTTGGGTGTGTAGATGCTCCCTCAATAGTCAAGTTGAACCTATAAGAAAAGTATGTCATTAAGAAACAAGGGGGAAATTTGGATTCCCTCGGTGTGTGAGTAGTGTAGGGTCTATCCAATGAGTAAATTTAGTGAAGGCCCACTATCTGTCATTGTGAATGAAGGAAATAGGTGATCATGGGTCAAGAGACTAGTATCAGTGAGATAATGTGTGGGATAATGTGTGTACGAAGGATGTGTCCTAAAGAGTTATGTCATGGAGAAGATGAAATAGACCTATGAGAATACCAAGAGGTGTAATGTTTACTAGGAACTCTGTGTGACGACCTAGCCCTATGTGAAGGGCTATGAGACATACAAATATGCCGAGAGTGATTGATATGAATCAAAATTCCAATAGACCTATGTGGGCTAGTATTCGGTAGTGAAAGTGTGGTACTAATACTAGGATTATGTGAAAATATCATAAGACCATCATTGCTAGCTATAGGAGTGACTATAGTGGTAGGTGTATTAGGTATAAGGCTAACTAGAGTGGAGGGTGCACTAGTGGTAGGGATCGATAAAGCTTGAGGAACAATAAGAAGAAGGGTCCAAGGTGGGATACCTCGAATAATGATGACCTAATAATCATGTATTTTTGACACATTTTTACACAATAGATGGAACAAACCTAATAGTCTTAAACTAGGAAAGACCTAAGACCATGTCACAATGCTTGACTTCTGATGCTACAATAAACAACATATAGATATTGTGTGGCCCAACCGTGATGGGAAGAGTTATATGCCTTGACTTCGATGCTACAACAAATGGCATATAGATATTGTGTGGTCCAATTGTGATGGGAAGAGTTATATGCCCATAGGAGGTAGTTTACTTACACATGATTTGGGACAATGGAAAGCCATTATAACATAGAAGAGGAAGTGAACATGTGTTATGATTAAAATTTGGATTGATCATTACATTATTGAGAACATGATTGGTAATAAAGAAAGAATGTGAAGCCTGGTAGATGTAAAATAAACATCAAAGTCCACATTGGTAAAAGTGATGATCGGTGGTGAAGCAACAAAGTATCACCAACAAGAAAATATAAAGGGGCATTGATAAATTGAGGAGGTAGAACAACACTTTGTAATCATAGTGAACAATTTCCTCATGTGCAATTTTTTCATGTCTACGAAGTGGGTCATTAAATATTTTAAGCTTAGCATTATCATTGGTAGGTTTAGATGCAACAACCTCATCCCATTCAATTACGTCAAAATCAATTAAGTATTGAATCACATGTTTAAGATTGAAGCATCGATCAGTAGAGTGCCCATTACATTAGTGATAGTCACAATATGTTTTTTCATCAAAATTATTTCCTTGAGGATGACTATAATCTAACTTAAGTGGTGGAGGAAGAGAGAAAAAGTTTCTTGCAAGGAGTTGTTGCAACACCGCCGAGGTGGCATAGGAAATTTAGTAAAATGTTGTCAAGGAGCCTAAATTTGGAGCTTTATTGGTTAATATAATACATTAACAATGGCTTTAGCCTCAACTCGAGGCTTAGTAAGTTTACTCTTGAAAGTATGTTTACTTTGGAATTTAACATTAGAGTGATTAGAAGCTTGATCACTATATTTGAGTTTACCCCTTATAAAAATTATCTTGACTTCATGATCTTTAAGAATACGACACAAGTGATGAAAGGAGTGAAAGGTATCAAATATGATGGACTCTTGGATAGGAGGCAAAATGCTTTGAAAAAATAGGTCTTGTAATTCAGAATCAACTACAACATTGTTCATTTTAGTAAGATTACTCTTATAACACAAAACATAGTCAGTAAGGTGCTCATTAGGTCCTTATTTCATTTTGTCCATTTGTGCATAAGTGTAGACACAAAATTATGCGGTTTGGGTATTTATCTAGTCCCGATCACATACAACTATTCATATGATTACTAAGTAAGAAAAGTACTAATTGACCCATGTCTTTGGTCATCTTTTCTTGCTTCTCGGTGCTACTTTTGATCTTACACTTTTTCTTTCCCAATATTCTTTTTTATACTTTGACATTTCTCGGCTGGGCACCAACGCCTAGCTAGGACATTAGTGTCAGTGCCCTCGTCCCCTCTGGGCACCCTTGACATCTTTATACTTTGCTCACATCATTTGGGTCCTTTCTATACGTTTGGGCATCATATCTTTTTGGTAGTCATTCGTTTGAGGGTTAATTATGAAGTTCAATCAAAGGAATCATATAAATATAAAGTTATGTGACCATAATAAAGGACCAAACATTAAGCATTATCTATCACCACCCAAGGTTGCATCCAAAGGCATTATCAAGAGTATTCAAGCATCCATCTAACATCTACACAAGGGAAAGGGAATGCATTATTCTACATACACTTCATACGAGGATAAGTTCATGTTATCCCAAATTCACCCCTAGGCAAATTTGGTCAAGACAATTCTTGCACATAATGAAATTATGAAGGAAACGACTAAGACCCGTAAGCTCACATTCTAGGACAACAAACAAGGTTGTAGGAGACCCTAAAATTGAGTGGTGGGCATGTGAAGGATCAAACGACCACTGCGCATGAGAAAGAGAAGAAACAACTCTGTCAAGTGAACCCGTGCCTTAAATTCATCAAATAGTATACGGGTGGGCTCAGAAATGAAGGAGCAGTGTCGCAGAGAAACAAGAAACAAGAAAGGAAAGAAGTGGCAAGGATCCAAAGTTTTGGGCTCGAAAATAGTTCGGGAAAGAAAGAGTCTAAAAATGACTAAGTATGGAGAAGCAAGCGAAAGAAGCCACGTGTCCTAACGACTCTCCTCCAAAGATGAATCTAAAGAGAGAGGCTCAAACAAGCACCACATCTCCATGTGTCCCAGGCCGGAATGGAGGTAGGGTCAAGTGGTAAAAAAGAGTTGGTCCAAAGGCAGAGACAAAACAATCGTGGTGCCTCCACATGTCCAATCTCAGAAAGGGGCATATCTTTCGACTCAGGGCTCAAAATATTAAAAATATGACACCATTGGAAAGACCTCGACCTCGTCTACGCCATGGGAGTCTGAAACTTTAATTTTTGGGAGGTTAGGTGGGAGAAAAATGGAGAAATGTCTTCGGGCCTTCAATGCAGGATCCATCAGTCTCAACAACCAGATCGGATTCGATCTATTTCCGCCGTTTCCTCTTCTTTCAAGGCGCCGAACCAAGAATCGATGCAGTAAAGACGGATTCGGGGGTAGATTTATCAGAAGCATTAATAGCAGTGGTTGAGCTTTAACTGCATTTCCCACTTCTCTCTCTCTCTTTCTTCTCTCTGATCAAATCTATAAATACGAGGGCATGATTCATTGTAAAAGGTTGTTCATTCTTCTTCCCTGCCCCCCTCTCTTTTTCTTCTCCAGGGTCGAATGTGGAGTTTAAGCCCCCTCCATTGGCTTTATAATGGCATTTTATTGCCTCTTGCCCATTAATGGTGTGTGTGTGAACTCCTAGAGTAATAAAATCTATTTCGTGATGCATTTTGTCCATCCTTTGCTCATTTTGTTGTCTCTTCTCGCCTATCACCATCGCAGGGTATACTGTGCATATCTCTCGATGTCCATTGCAAGTTTTGGGAGTTATGTTTAAGGGGTTTAAAATGGTGTTCTGTGTGAACTTTATCCTTGGTCTATGATGCACTGTCCATCCTCTTCATTGCTCACTTCTCTCCATTTCGGGTAGTTGGGTTCGTGATAAGCGGTTCCCTTTTCTTGGTGCTATCACCTCTTGTAGTGTAGGATTTCTTTATTTTCATGCTCTCTCTCTCCTTGGTCCCTTAGAATTGTTAGATTAGGGGTAGATAGTCGCATTTCCTTCCTTAGAAGTAGTTTAGTGCTAGGATTAGGAAGACAAACCAACCTTTCTCTGGAGGATCATTCCTATCTGCAAGTCCCATAGCTTGGGGAATGATCCAATGTTATGCAAATCACACCAAATGACCATGCCTTAGAAAAGTAGATCCATAACTCATTTGGGGGTGTTGTGATTTCGTGTTAACAATTTTGGCATGCCCGATGGGACAGGTTTGAAGCACCTTACCACTTCACTTCATCAGTTCGATGTGCTCTTGGTGAAGGTTTCAGCCTTTGGAGGCACTTTCAAGCACATCTGGCGACTCCATCTGGTCAAAAACCCATCCTCTAAGTTGTAGACCTTTTCCATCCATTTCCAATCATTTTCATCCATTTTCTTCTTCCATCTCTTTCATTTTCTCCCATTCCATGAGGTTGTGCAATCATGACTTCATTCCCTTCATGGAACTCACACTTGCAGCAATAGCAGTACGTTCCACCTCCAATGCTTTTCACAACTCCTCCAAATCGACATTATGAGCAGATTCAAAATCACTATACCTATCCACAACAGCAATGCCAAAACCAGTTTGGCCATGAAGCTTATTAGGAACAAGGATATGCATATAATGACAACAACCAAATGGAAGATCTTTGGTCTACTGGAGAAGATTCAAAAATGGAGGTTGGCATGGTTCGATCAAGAGCTACAACTCAAATGAAGACGTTTAGAATTGGTTGCAGGCACCTTGTCCATGGGAAGTCCCTTTTCCAAGACATTACACCCTCAAGAGAAGCTTGACTTCATGATTTAAGTGTTACCTCAGCTTACACAGTGGATTGAGGACATTGGGGCTTATGAGCAAAGTGCGGGACAACCTTGTCAATGGGTAAGTGAATCACCAGCTCCTTGTCTTTCATTTTCTCCCCCTCAATCTTTATCATTTTAGCGAGAGGCAAGAGTCAAGCCCCTCACTTGCTGCCCCAAGTGCTGCTTTCATTTCTCCATCTCCTAGTCTTCTACCTCATTTCATTTCTTCTTCCCTTTCCTTTCCCAAACAATCATCCCCTCCAAACAAACAAGAAGTTCCACCTCCCTCCCCACCAAAAACAATTGCAAAGCTAGTTGAACCCCAACCTGCCACTCCTCTTACTTTCCCAAGTCCATGTTGGGAAGATACTCAAGAATCCAGTCAAGGACAACAAGAAGAGGAGCCCAACATAAAAGAAATAACAAATAATCTGATGAATTGGGTTGCTAAATTTGGGTTTACAAAGATTCCCTTGATGGTCAAGCCAATAGAGGAGGTCAAGGTCAAGAGCCAGTGGTGGTTGAATTTGAATTTGTAGCAGAGGAGGAGGACCATACAGTTTCAGAGGCCCCAAGTGTGGAGTAGGCTACGAGAAGAACCTTGATTATTCCTCCCACTTCATCCCCTTCAAGCTCGATGTTGAAGAGGAGTTTGATCTTTCAAACATCATGTTTGAGAGTGAAGGGAGCCATGGTGATCAAGCCTGCAGATCGGAAGGCACCATGGAGGAGGTTGAGCACATGTAATAGGACAACAAGGAGGCAGACTGCCTGTCAGACTTGGAAGATTGATTTAATGAAGAGGAGCTTGAGGAGATAACATCATTTTTCCCTCCATCTTTAACCTTCCAAGCACATGAACCTGTTGCCATGAAGGAGAACATCCAAGTGCAACAACCTGCATTCCATAATGGCCCTCTGGAACCAAGGTTGGAAGATCTTGATCTTCCATGTTCTTCAAAGGAGGAGGAAGAGAAAAGGTAGGAGGATGTCATCATCTCTCTCACACCATCCACCCAAGAAGGTCCATAAGAAGACTCCATTTTGGAGTTGAATCTCAGAGAAATGGGCACATCCAAAGGATCAGATCATGCCCAACCATGTACTTGGCTTTATTGGAGCCAAAGGAGAAACCAAAACTAGTCATGCCTACTTCAGGGCATGAGGATGAATACCAAAGCACCAAGGGTCATCATCAATACCTCTAGGAGTCGAATGCAAGTCATCTTAAGGAGGTATTTTCCATTAATGATGATACCTTGATGATTTGATTGGAGGACCAACTTATTGTTAGTTTTTCACTTATATACAGTAACTATATTTAGTGTCAAATCATTTGCATGGCTGCCCCTCTTGAGAAAGGGAAGCTACTTCTCCTTGCCTGTAGTAGACTTTGTTTAGCATTATTTCTCTCTGGTTAGTGTAGGAGTAGGAGTAGACTTTGTTTCTAACAGAAAAAGTGCTTATGCACACTCTGCATGTCTCACTTGAGGCATGTATGATTTCGTCTTTGTATATAAGTTTTGGACTGTTTTCTCCGAGGGTGCATAAGGCCAGGCTCTTCAATATTCATGGCAAGAAGACTCATAGTAGTCTATAACAGTTGCTAGCTCCAAAAGAAAACAAATGTAGAGAAACTAAAGTCGTTTCAAAACAATCCATTTTAGAGACAGATGAAATCCCTAGAGTTAAAACAATTTTCTACTCTAAGAAATTCCATTTTCAAGATTTCCTTATGAAAATTGAGAGTGCAGACTCAGGGTCAGACAAAACATAGAAAAGGCATACAATCAAGCTCACAGTGGCTCAGGGATCAAGACTTACGGGTTGGACGGTTTCATGTTTATCAGGCAGACTCCATGCCTAATGGATGCTTCAAGGCCACTGGTCTTTTCATCTAGTAGGTAGATGTCCCCGTGAGTCGCCAAATTATTATCCCAAATTTTCCCCTAGAAAATTTGGTCAAGAAAACTCCTGCACATAAGGAAGTTATGAAGGAAATGACTTAGAACCTGCAAGCTCACATTCTAGGATGACAAACAAGGTTGCAGGGAGACCCTACAATTGAGTGGCGGGGCATGCGAAGGATCAAACGACCCAGTGCAGTAAGAAAGAGAAGAAACGACTCTGTCAAGCGAACCCATGCCTTAAATTCATCAAACATGTTACAGGTGGGCTCAAAAATAAAGGATGAGTGTCGCAGAGAAACCAAAAACAAGAAAGGAAAGAATCGAAAGGATCCAAAGTTTCTGGGCTCGAAAATAGTTCGGGAAAGAGTCTAAAACTGACTAACTATGGAGAAGCAAGCGGAGGAAGCCACGTGTCCTAACGACGCTCCTCCAAATATAAATCCAAAGAGAGAGGCTCAAATAAGCGCTGCATTTCCATGTGTCCTGTGCCGGAATGGAGGTAGGGTCAAGTGGTCAAACAAAGTTGGTCCAAAGGTAGAGACCCAAACAAGTGCGGTGCCTCCATATGTCTAATCTCGAGAAAGGGGCATATCTTTCGACTCGGTGGTTCGAAATATTGCAATTCGACACCATTGGAAATATTTTGACCTCATCTACGCCATGGGAGTCTAAAAATTTAATTTTGGGATGTTAGGTGGGAGAAAAATGGAGAAAAACTTTGGGCCTCTTCAACGCAGGATCCATCGGCCTCAACAACCAGATCGGATTCGATCTATTTCCGTCGTTTCCTCTTCTTTCAAGGCACCAAACCAAGAATCGATGTAGTAAAGACGGATTCGAGGCGATTTATCGGAAGAATTAACAAGTGAAGTGGTTGAGATTCAACCCACATTTCCCTTCTCTCTCTCTCTCTCTTCTCTCGATCGAATCTATAAATACGAGGGTAGGATTCATTGTAAAAGGTTCTTTGTTCATTCTTCTTCCCTGCCCCCTCTCTTTTTCTTCTCTAGGGTTGAATGTGGAGTTTAAGCCTCCTCCCTTGGCTTTGTAATGGAATTTTCTTGCCTCTTGCCTGTTAATGGTGTACTGTGTGAACACCTAGAGAAATAAAATTTGTTTCGTGATGCATTTTGTCCATCCTTTGCTCATTTTGTTGTCTCTTCTCGCCTCTCACCATTTACGGGGTATACTTGTGCATATATCTCGATGTCCATTACACATTTTTGGGCACCTGTGTGTTTAAGGGGTTTAAAATGGTGTTCTGTGTGAACTTTATCCTTGGTCTACGTGATGCATCCGTCCATCCTCTCCATTGCTCACCTCTCTCCATTTCGAGTAGTTGGGTTCGTGATCGCAGTTCCCTTTTCTCGGTCTATCACCTTTGTAGTGTAGGATTTCTTTATTTTCATGCTCTCTCTCTCCTTGGTCCGTTGGAATTGTTAGATTAGGGGTAGATAGTCACATTTCCTTCCTTAGAAGTAGTTTAGTACTAGGATTAGGAAGAGGAACTAGCCTTCTCTGGAGGATCATTCCCATCCTGTAAGTCCCACGGCTGGGAGTGATCCAATGTTATGTAAATCACACCAAATGACTCTGCCTTAGAAAAGTAGACCCATAACTCATTTGGGGGTGCTGTGATTTCGTGTTAACTGTTCATTTTTCCATGGACACATCTATCTACATTTTATATATCTAGCTATTACTCGCTATCAAGTGTGACGCGCACAAGAGCCACCTAGGGAACAATCTCTTCACACACACATAGAACTACATTAGGTCTGAAATGTAGTGCAATGATCAATTGTAAGATCACTCGTTTGACAATTGAGGACAGTTCGAACCCTCATTTGCATTATTTTATTTTTGGGATTTGATGCAATTTTGAGGGTTTTTAGGTCATTTTTTTATTTGCGGGTTATCAACTATTATTATGTGACATAGTAGTGACAAGAAGCGAAGGATAGTGAACATCTTGCAACCTTATAGAGGAGGTTTTTGATGGTTTGAGAAGTCATAGGCACTCGAGAGAAGGTTTGTGGTGCCCTTCGCCCCCGACCCATTCCAGCACCCCAATCCGGCATATTCTAGTATCTCTCGCATTTTCTAGGTTTTATTCGGCATCTACACTTCATATTCTCCAGTTTGTCGGGATTCTATCACCTTCGGGATTATAACGAATAAGCTAAGTCATTTTATCTCCTCATTTACACTTAGGGTTTTAAATCTTAATTACTTATTTGTTTGGGTCTATTTTGTACTTAATTGTTTATTCATTTACTGCTACATTGCAATCAGATTTAGGCATCTATAAGTTCTATTTTCTTAATTATTTGGTGAACCCATCACTTGAACATTCCTAGGGTCCTCATACTTCTATTTTTCTCATTCTTCTAGGATCCTCTCATCATGGATATATCTATTCATGATTTCTTTCTCATCCACCTTGAATTAAGAGCTAAAATAATTACTCTCTTAGCTATCGTGCGTGTTCCTTATGATATTCATCCAGATGTAGTCTATAACACATTCGTAGATGCATTTTCTCATCACATCACTTTTCCATCTAATCCTCCTACTGATATTGCTATTTTTGATAATGATCCACCTTTATACATCATGATTCACATCCACAATGTGGGTGTCAAATGAACTATTTTTGATAATGGAGTGAGCTTAATCTGTGCCCTTCTTCATCATTCATCAAGCTTATCAACATTTCTACCGCTAATGTTAGTCCTTCATCCATATTTCTTCACATATATGATGGTTCCATTCATCCATGCATGGGCCATATCACTTTACCGTCACTTTGAGCCAAAAACCTTCCTACGATTTTCTATATCATTGAATTCCTAGTTCAATATAAATTTTTACTTGATATGACATAGCTTCATGTCATGCAAGTAATACCTTCTATAGTGTATCAACATGTTAAGTTCTTACATGAGGGTATAGAATATACATTCTGGTGATCATGAACCATTCAAATATTTGCAACCGTGATTCAAAAACTATAGTCCCTCCTCTAACATCGATTCTTACTAATGACCCAAAACCCATGGATTTTCTAGCTCACTTACCACCACTTGAAGGTTCTAATTATATGTTAGACATTGTCCCATCCGCAACATTGCCCCTTCCTATTTCTACAAATGTTATGGTACTTTATCGGGGCTTGTCCAAACATTGGACGTCATTCCACCTACTTCATCTTCTCATGAGAAACCACCATTAGCACAACCTCCTTTCACATGTACACTTTTCATGAATGAATCTTATTGGGAACACATTCCATTTGATATTACTTGATCCGATACTATATGTACACATGATGGCTTGGCTTGGCTAGGATTCACAGGTAGATGATATTTCCCCACCACATGTTCCTCATCTTTATCATGGATTCATCCACATTATTATTACTTATGGTCTTCATGTATTTCATCTCATAGTATTTCTTGTATGAGCTCCTCAGGCCGCTTCACTTACACTTGTTGTAGACACAAAATTATACACTTTAGATATTATTTAGCTTGATCTTATACTACTATTTAGAAGGTTCTCAAGTGAATAAAGTACTAATTAATCCCACCTTTTGGCCATCCTTTTCTTATATTTTATTTCATCATTCCCGCGTATTTTTCTATACTTATCCACTTGTTTCACAACTGCCCCATCATTCTAGCCCAAAATCATGGCACCCTAGCACTCAGACTTGGGGTACCTGCGGCGCCCTGGTCCACCTTGGGCACCCCGGTCTATGTTTCTCTTTTCCTACTTCTTTTTGGGGTCTTTCTATTCATTTTTCATCCTTATCCTTTTCCCAGTTGGCCTTGTCGGGATTAATTACAAAATTAAGCTTGAGAGCCTTATAAATATAAAGTTATAAGGCCATAATGAGGGTCCTAGCGTCACATACTACTATCACTCTATTTAGAGTTGGATACATTGCATCACTTGCATCCACATAGTGCCATGCATCAAGGCTAGGAGATCTGCATCACACACATTGCATAGGGGAGGGATTATATTATATTCCATGCACACATGCTATTTACATTTTCTATAGTTATTATTTCACTACTTCACAAAGTGTGACTGACATAAGAGCACCTAGGGCACGACATGCACACACTCATTAGAACTACATCCAAGTTTGAAATGTAGTAAGACCACTATGCCTGAGGTCATCGACCCATTCATTTTGCATCTCTATTTTTCTTAAGGTTTGATACTTCTTTTCTTCATATACAAAGTTATTATTCACCACATACGACATGATCCAAAGAATCCAGGTGGACAAAAAGACAGAGTATCAGATCAACTTGCGACCATACCAAACTTAGATCTATAGCATTTATAAAGACCAGGGTGCCTAATCTATAGACTGGGGTGCCTAGGTACACCCAAGTACCTTCCCGTATAGTTCAGATCTTCTAGATTTGGTCTTCTGAGGGTTTTAAGTAATCATCTCGCACTTCCAAATTCTGTTTTAAGACCTGCGACAACCTACGATAGTCTCTTCGAATCAACTAAGACATTTCTCTCTCTTCTCTTACACATTTAGGGTTTCATTTCACTTAGAATAATTAATTACACATTTATTACATACTACTCGCCATAGTTTATTTATACAATGTTTTAGTCCTCTTAATTAGATTAACATTAATACCCTATACTCGTTAGTCTAGGAGCCTTTCAATATTTTTGTTAATCATTTTGGTGAACCCAACGTCTCTTTCTAACACCTTCTAGGGTTTTGCATTCATTGTTCACACCTTTTTACACCATGTCATCTCCTTACCAAGTTATGGCCCAATCTTCTTATCCTACATATACACCTACCAAAGTCACCAATATAGTTACTTCCCACCAACTTTAAATTTATGCGTTTACATGTACACACAACACCCCCTTGCTTTGTTGTGCCTCCATTTAACCATCTATAAATGTAGTTACTACTGTCGCACTCACCTTACTCCACTAGTCACTCCACCCATTTCTCTACCACCACCCATCACACCTGCCGCTCCATTAGCTACTTCCAAAGGCTATAACATTATTGATCAACTCAAGAATACACTGGCTAAGATATCACTCTATGACTTATTATGCAATGCGCAGATTTCCCAAACCACACTCGAGGCTACCCTCCACGCTATTCACGTTGAACATGACCACTCTACCAAAGCTTTTGCGCATCTCATTTAGTCTCTTTGTAGTTTACCCTGTTCTATCTCCTTTACAAATGAGGATATATCTCCCTTTTCCAAACATAACCCTTGTGCACCATTGCTCATTACCATTGTCATTAGTACTACTTGTATTAAGCATGTCCTCATTGATAATGGGTCTGCATAGTTAACCTTTGTGCCCATTTTCTCTATGATAATTAGGTATCAATGATAATCTCATATCCCACAACTCCACCCTCATCTGTGGTTATGATTCTTCCACTTGCACATGTCTAGGCACTATTTCCCTCCATATTTGGGTTGGACCTAAAACCTTTTCTCACTGAATTCTACATCCTCGATGCTTCTTTCCAATTCAATATCCTATTAGGTAGACCTTGGATTCACACCATGTAAGTCATGCCATCCATTGTGCACCAATGTGTCAAATTCCTTCATGATGGCTATGAACACACTATCACCACGATCCGAACCATTCAAATATTGTCACATTGATCCTATCACCTCTATGCCTATTCCACCACCACAACGCATCCTGTATGCTAACCTCGATAAATATGATGTTGGTCAATCTAGTGCACCCACCTCCACTACTCCTGACATTACTCCTCCCACTATATCTACTCACACTTTGGTTATCATTTCACCCATTGTATTTGTCCCTGCTAGTGCTCCACCTCTGCCATCCTCTACTTCTTGCTACCCCTCCCACTCCCACAACACATATTAATGTCCTCAATAGCACTACCCAAACCGACGACACACATACTAACATTTCCACCGAGTCTGATGATGATGTTGATGTTATAGAATTCACTGATGAGTCATTATGAAAACTTGATTTTACTCCTTTCGGTGTGGAAAATTCTTATTTCAAGAAACATTTGTAGCTGATTGCCCAGGTGAATACCGGTTCAAAAACCCTCCATCCACTAATGCTATGGTCCTATATAAGGGATCTGTCAATAATGTTGATGTAATTTCATCTCATTCTTCACTAGAAATAGTTTCACGACCCCCTTTACATGCACATTATACATCAATAGGACATTTTGGGAACATATCCCTCTCGATCTCGCTAGTTTCGATACTATATGTACATGTGATTGCTTACCTAGGTTCGGCTTGACGCTTAATGACATCTTACCGCCCCTTCATTCACTTGCATCTCTATCACAACTACTTCCATACCACAATGACTTATGGCTTATGGGTTTTTCATCTGATAGTATTTGTTGCACACACCCCTCGTGATTCACCATTTACACTAGGATAGTCTTGGCTTGATTATATTAGAGGTACACTTGACCCACTCCATTCTTCACTTTCATTCCCCATGCCCTTTGGCACTATCTCTATTACTAATGATTCTCTCTCATATATATTCCTAACATTTCACGATGACTCGCCATACTGCCCATTAATCACTTTTATGAATGAAGAATATGCGATGAATGCTTATACCCTTCATCACACTGTGTCCCTCTACGATCCTCCTCATTCTATAGCTTATCAAGTTTCTGATGCAACTCCTATTGGTTTTGATCATGACAACGATGATATGCTTAATGAAGTTTCTTCTTAGCCACACTATCACCGAGGGAAACCTATCATGTGCTACACTTATGTTCCACCACCCCTTTCCTCTCGCATAGTCTTCCTAGTCACCACTCTCATACATCCTAACACCCTCATCACCCGATGACACTCTTGTGCTTTGGTTCACACTAGACTGTTGAGGGATTACCATTACACTGAACCCCACACATGACACTATAGGTTCTACACATTTACATTCTATCACATACACCACACATCCTACATCATCCATTTCTATACTTATTCTACATCCTACATTTTCTATACATACCTCATCTATTAGGCATTTATACATCATCTATGTCATACATGCTACACTAGTCATCATATTGTTTGGGTCTAGTTATGTATCTTTTCATACACTCTATATTCATGTTAGGTCACATTATATATGGGTATATATTTACATATCATCTACATATTCTATATTCTACACCTATATCTGCATCTTGCATCATCTACACATCTTACATGGTCTTATTCACATAGCGCATCTATCCATCCTATCCATTCTATACTACACTATATTCCATTATATATGGGTCTAGTTCCATCTATCATCCTTACATATTCCATTTCTATATACACTTATTAGTGCATTTCGTACATTACACATGTTATATATCCTACATTGCATTGCTCACACCACACATTTACATCCCATATTCATCACTTGGTCATTTATACTACATTGTCTTCTACGTGTTGCACTCACTACCCTATGGTGCACTTTAGTTCCTTGGTCCATACTCGACTACCGAAGGTTTACCAATCAAATGGACCTTACATTCACCAACATTCCCTGTGATATTTCCTCATGCGACATTTCCATGTTAGTGACATACACCTTAGGTTAAATTGTCACCTATCTTATCATCTTGTAGTGGTATACGCTTTAGGCTAAATCACCACCCCCATTATCATATTATAGTGGCATACACCTTAGGGTACATCACCACTCCCTTCTTAGTCATCCCATAGTAACATATGCTCTAGGCTACATCGTTACCCATCTTCATGCTTTCATCTTATAGTGATATACGCTTAGGGATAAATCATCACTCTTCCATTCCACAAGTTGTGGTATACGCTTAGGCTATAGGGTCCACGCACATCTTTCCATATGTCTCATCCCCATATACTCATTCTATAGTGATATACACTTAGGGATAAATCATCACTCCTCCATTCAACAAGTCGTGATATACGCTTCAACTATAGGGTTCACACACATCTCTCCACATGTCGCATTTCATCACCATTACATATACACACTCATCATAATGCACTAGACACAACCAACACTACTCGACCATTTCCCAATGACACACTCTCGTTTATGGTTCATTCTTGACTGCTGAGGGGGAAAACAAAATGAACCTCATTGCATACATATTCCATCCACTGGGGGCACGTTGCTCCTATCATTCCATCTTGTATTCCATTCCATCCATCCACAACATATTGCATTGTCTTGGGGGCATTTACTCTTGCTTACTAGTGTTTTGCATGCTCACTTTATTACACATGTTAGATTACTTTCTTATATGTCATTATCATACACACATGTGCATTCACACCTTTGTTTAGTGTGATTGCAGATACATGAATCTACACACGACATGGATGCTCACCTTTTACCCTTCCTATATTGGTCGCTAGGGGCATCCACATTCATCTTATCCAAGTGATATTATTTCATTTTGTACTTAACATCTTATACTACTTGTTTATACATGCTTTGACATATTTGTTATCACTCTAACATGCTAACGGGTGTTCCATATGCAACACTTGTTTTGCAGGATTACATGTTTCCATGACTACTTCTTTATTTCTACTTGTCTACTTTGTTTGCCATTGTATGTGGGCTTTGCCCTTTGCTTGTGTGCACACTTGTCTTCTTGATATTTGTGGCCATGATGGCCTTGCATGTCTTGCATGACATCATGAGTGATGTCCCATGTTTGAAACCTACTTTGTGCGGTCTACTTGTTTTCTTGCGTGTTTACACTACTTTGCTTAGTAGTTTTACATTGTCTGCATATTTTACACTTGTCTTATTGCATGCATGTGTTTTCGTACTAACACTTGTTTTGGCTAGCCATCCCCTTTTGTACATGCCTTGGTATCTACCAAGCATTTCCCTTTCCCCTTGCAAGGTAGAGTTATACTGGTCGAGTGTGGTGGTGGTCCTCTTTGGGGCCACATTCTCCTTTAAGAAAGTCACATGTGCCCCAAAGAGGGGGCATCATTGAGGGTTTTCTACTAACACAACGTATTTACACCATTTGTGAGTTCGAGATCAGTCTACGAACTCCATACACAATGGCCTCTACAGGACATGGTGTCCTTCGCCATTACACATGCCTGGAGTAGTTACTTTAGCTTGGGGTTACATTGGGTGTGCCTCTCTACACTACTTCATCCAGTGGCATTGGATCACCAAAAACTAGGACAATACAAAGATCTCTTCACACATTTAAATAGAAGTGGTTAAAGGTTAGAGGATATAACACATTTCCTCCTTAGGTGGTGGCGTGAGATCACCCAAAAAACTCGTGACAGTACATGATATCCTTCTACACCCTTTTCTCTTCGACATGGATCAGGTGCACATGTTCCATTTACACTTTTATTCTAGCATATTTTACATTTGTGTACTTTACACATTTCTATATACATGTGTATTTTACACAATATTTTTACATACATACATATTTAACTACCTGATCATTTTCTCTTTGCAGGTCCAGTCGTATGAGAAACAAGTAGTCAAATTGGGGGAAACAACAACAACAATAGCAACAACGATAACAACAATGACAACGCATCGCTATAGGCACTTGCCTTTACTAACCATGTAGGTACACTACACACATCAGTAGCTACACATGTGTTCCACCTTAGGTTCACTCTCATCACTTTTTATGCACATTTTTCATCTTGAGAATCCATGCTCCTCCACATTTTTATTTTTGTCATTCCACACGTTTGAGTCTAGTCCATCGACATGTCTTCTTCTACACTCTACATGGATATCAAGTATACATCTCTATCTACTTTATATTATTGAGCATTCCACTCACCAACATAAAGTGGGGCAAAATGTAGACACAAAATTATGCACTTTAGATATTATTTAGCCCGGTCTTATACTACTATTTATGATTCTCAAGTGAATAAAGTACTAATTAATCCCACCTTTTGGCCATCTTTTTCTTATATTTTTTTCGTCATTCCCACATATTTTTCTATACTTATCCACTTGTTTCGCAATCGTCTGTCATTCTATCCCAAAATCGTGGCTCCCAGCCCTATACTAGGGTGCCTCGTCTATGTTTCTCTCTCTTTTCGGTTCTTTTTGGGGCCTTTCTAGCCATTTTCATCTTTATCCTTTTCCCAAGTCGGCCTTGTCAAGATTAATTACGAAATTAAGCTTGAGAGCCCTATAAATATAAAGTTATAAGACCATAATGAGGGTCCTAATGTCACATACTACTATCACTCCATCTAGAGTTGCATCCATTGCATCACTTACATACACATAGTGTCATGCATCAAGGCTAGGAGAACTACATCCCACACACGCATTTACATTTTCTATAGTTACTATTGCTTGCTACTTCACAAAGTATGGTACGACATAAGAGCATCTATGACACGACATGCACACACTCACCATAACTACATCTCGGGCCCGAAATGTAGTGCAATTCTTAGTGATAAGACCAATAGTTTGGCAGTTGAGGTTAGTCTGACCCATTCATTTTGCATCTTTATTTTGTTTAGGGTTTGATACTTCTCTTCTTTATGCAAGTCATCATTCACCACATACGACACGGTCCAATGAATCGAATGTGACATACAAATAGAGTATCAGATCAACTTGCGACCATACCAAACTCATATCTGGAGCATTTACAGAGACTAGGGTGCCTGTCTCGAGCACCGGGCACCCTGGGAGCACCAATACCTTCCCTGTGCACCCCTGATCATTTCAGATCTTTCAAATCTAGTCTTCAAAGGGTTTCGATTGATCGTCTATACTTCCATATTCTATTTTAAGACTGTGACAACTGCGATAGTCTCTTCAAATCAGCTAAGCCATTTCTCTCCCTTCTCTTGCACATTTAGGGTTTCATTTCACTTAGAATAATTAATTACACTTATTACATACTACCTTAGTTTATTTATACAATGTTTTAGTCCTCCTAATTAGATTAACATTAATACCCTATACTCATTAGTCTAGGAGCCTTTCAATATTTTTGTTAATCACTTGGACAATCTTGACTAGGACTATATTGGGGTCACCTTAGATCCTGATCATATTGATATTTCATTTCCTATGCCTTTCGGCCGTGTTTTCATTTACAACAATTTATTTCTTAAGTATTCACAAAATCTTACACGTTGGTATGCTCATGGTTGTCCCCTACCTCATTTTACTCGATGAAGAATACACAATGGGCATGCACAACCTTCACCATAATGGATCTTTATACGGTACACCACATTCAATTCGCTTATCAAGTTTTTGATGTATCTCCGCTTAGGATTCAATTAAGACAATGATAACCTCTTAGACAATGTCACTTGATTATTCACACCATTTCATACTTGGGGGGCATCCTACTTATTCTCCCTCACTAGAACTATCACGTTTTCTCTCATTTATAATCACACTTCACATTTAGTCTATCGCATACATCATACATGTCTTGATACACTCCTCTATTGTCATTACACGATGACGAACTCTCCTAATTTGGTTCACACTTGAATGTTGAGGGCATAATATGTACATGAACCTCACACATTATACACTATACACCATAAAAGCTTTACAATACATATTACACATTACATATTTTACACATCACGTGTTATACGCACACCATCTTCCTCTTGCAGCTTCTATCACAAACTAGGCGCATTACTCATTATACACATTCACGCTACATCTTTCTTACATATAATTTTATGTGTTGCACTCATTACCCTATGACGCACTCTAGTTCCACGGTCCCTACTCGACTGTTGAGGGTCTACAACTCAAATGGACCTCATCACACTCACTCATTCACTCATCACACTCACTCACTCACTCACTCACGCACTCTACATACTCTACACTTTGACGATCACATATTTCTAGAGCACACTTCAAACCATTTCCGATGACACACTCTTGTTATATGGTTCATTATCAATCACGAGGGGCATGTATAAATGAACCTCATCACATGCATACTCATTCACACTTGCTCAGGGGGCACAATGCTCCTATCATTCACACTGCATTCCATTCCATCTCATCCACAACATACTACATATCTTGGTTGCATTTAGTCTTGCTTGCATTTACTTGTTACATACACACTCTATTACACATGCTAATCTCGATACTTTGTATGCCATTGTTTTTTTATCATACGCATATGCACATTCACTTGCCTTCTAGTTATGATTGCAAACTTTACAAATATCTTTACAGCAACGTGGATTCTTGGCGCAACACCTCATACCGGTCCCACAATGGCTCCAGGGGCATCCACTTTTGTACACACTAAAGGTTTTATTGTTTCATTTTTTCATATCACATCATTTTATAAGATTATACATGCTTTGAAATACTTTCTATCTTTATAACATGGTAACAGGTGCTTCATGTGTAGCATTTGCTTTGCATGTGTATTTACTACTATGGTTGTCTGTTACATTGCTTGCTCTTGTCGTATTTGCTTGTCATTGTCTACCATTGTTTGTGGGCTTTACCCTTTGTCTTGTGTGTACATCGTCTACTTTTGGCCATATTGGCCTTGCACGTCTTGCACCATCGTGAGTGATGTCCCATGTTTGAAACCCACTTTTTACGGTTTGCATTATCTTCTTGCATATTGTCTTCTTACGTGTTAGCTTATACATTGTCTTGTTGTCTGCTAGCTTACATTTTTTCTTCTACATGCATGTTTATCTTGTATACACTAACACTTGTTTCAACCACTTTGTTTTCATGTGCCTTGGTTTCTACCAAGCACACTCCCTCCCCCTACATGGCATAATTTCAAAGACAAGTTGATCGGTCCTCCTTTGGTTCGCATACTCCTTAGTGGACGTCGTATGCACCCCAAACGAGGGGGAATCTATCGGGTGAATTAGTCACCCCATACAAAGTGTCTTATAATCACACTTCAACACATTTTAGTACCAATACAATATAGTCATTAGTCACAACAACGGCCCAAATCCTAACTTAGGTCCTCAAGACAACATAGACACTAACGCCTGATTACTCAGACAATAGTGCTGGGCCCTTCGACCCTTCTTGGACACTTGTGACTGGGGGCAAGATTACACAACATTTGTTAGTTCAACACATTTTTCAACACTTCACATAACGGATTTTACAGGCACACAGTCCTTAGAACTCGACATGCATGCACTACACAAATTTTTCTACTTTTGCTTTAGATCAAAACTGTTTGAAATAGATCATATTTTTTCACACCATTTGCATTGGTGTTCTACATTATGGGAAGTAGTTAAAGCTTAGAGGATGATACCTGAATTTTCTCCCTACACTTCTTCCATGTCATGGCATGAGATCGCTAACAAAACTCACGGTCAAGACAACCGGTGTGAGATCATCCGAAAAACTCGTTCTTCTACATCATCTACAAGATCCTTTCTACACTTTTCACTCATCACGGATCAGGTGCACATGTTCCTTTTTCACATTTTCACAATTTTACATACTTTCTTACATACTTTTTAACTCGTTTTGACCATATACTCGCATATTTGACTACTTGATCATTCTTCTCTTTTGTAGGTTCGTCCTTATGGGAAGTCAGTAGTCACAACATCTCATCATCAACCATCACATCAACAAACTTAAATAAAAACAATCAACATCAACAATAATTACAATCATGACATCGACACATATGCCCTCTCGCCTAGGATCGTCATTATCACTTTTGCAATTTCTCTTCTTTAGCATCAACGCTTCACATTTTTTTCACTCCATGTTTTTCCTTGTTTCCTCGACATGCTTTTCTCCATCGATCTACATGGTTATCAAGTACACATATCTTATCTACTTTATGTTATTGAGAATTCACTCAACAACATAAAGTGGGGCAAATCTAGACAAAAATCACGCACTTTGAGTTTCTATCTAGTCATGTTCACATACTACTATTCATATGATTCCTAATTAAGAAAAGTACTAATTGAACCATGTCTTTGGCCATCTTTGCTTGATTTATATTTTTACTTTTGATCTTACACTTTTGCTTGCCAAATTTGCATTTTTATACTTCGACATTTTTCACCCCGAACACCGGTGCCCATCCAGGATGCAGCGTCAGCGCCCCATCCCCTCCGGGCGCCCCGAGCTCTTTTTACTTTGCTCACATCTTTTGGGTCCTTTCTATCCATTTGGGCATCTTATATTTTTGGTAGTCAATTTTTTCTCGGGTTAATTACGAAATTCAAGCAAAGGAATCATATAAATTTAAAGTTATGTGACCACAATAAAGGACCAAGCACCGAGCATTAGCTATCACCACCCAAGGTTGTATCCAAAGGCATTATCAAGAGCATTCAAAAATCCATATAACATCCACACAAAGGGAAAGGTAATGCATTATTCTGCATACACTTCATAGGAGGGGAAGTTCATTTTTCCACGCACATATCTATCCACATTTTCTACATCTAGCTATTGCTCATTATCAAGTGTGACACGCACAAAAGCCAACTAGGTACAATCTCTTCACACACACACATATAATCGCATTGGGTCTAAAATGTAGTGCAACGCTTAGTCGTAAGATCACTCATTTGATATCTAAAGACAATTAGACCCCTCATTCGCATTATTTTATTTTTGGGATTTGATGTGCTTTTGAGGGTTTTGAGGTCATTTATTTATTCGGCAGTTATCAACAACATCGATGATCATTATGCGACATATAATGATAAGAAGTAAAGGATAACAAAATCTCGCATGACCCTCTGGGAGGAGGTTTTCGGAGGGTTTGAGTAGCCACAAGCACCCAAAGTAGGTCTGTGGCATCCACAAACGCCCGACCCATTCTAGGTGCCTCATTTTGGCATCTCTACATTTTTCTCGGGTCTTAGTGCGACAATCTACACTTCAAATTTTCCGAGTTTGTTAGTTTTGTTCACCTTTGGGATCATAGCGAATCAACTAAGTCATTTTATCTCCTCATTTACACTTAGGGTTTTAAATCTTAATTGCTTATTTGCTTGAGTCTATTTTTACTTAATTTCTTATTCAATTATCAAGCTACATTGCAATAAGATATAAACATCTATAAGTTCTATATTTTCTTAATCAATAGGATATTTTAGTACCAATGTTAATAGAAAAATGTGCTAAAAATTGATTTGATAATGGAGTAAAAGATCGTACATGAATGAATAGGAAAATCATAAACCATTACAATGCATAATCTTGTAAACTTCTAGGAAACAATTTTGTTAACAATGTATCATCAAAAGCATAATCTAAGCAAGCAACATGAAATTATATAAGATGTTCTTGTGGATCTTCCTTACTAGTGAAAAGTGGAATTTTAGGTGAAATAAAACTAGGAGAAAGGGGATAAGATGCCACCTTAGGTGCGAGAGGATTGTGTAGTAGAGAGCGAGGAATTTGTAGAGAAGAGGAGGTAGTATTTATTAGTCCTCACAAAGACATATATACTTTCCCTCAACTCAAATAATTTATTGCTTCTAACAAGGCTTGAAATAACATACTATTTCAATAGTTATAAAGTTCACGATTCATTAAATTTTAGAATAGCCTTTTTTATTTTATACAAAAGATCCTCTTCAATTTATTTAATAATTATGCACTAGTTTTAAATATTTTTAAAAATATTATCTTCAATTCTATTTAATAATTATGTATTAGTTTTAAATATTTATTATTTATTAATTAATTGTTGTTTTTTATATATTTATTGACATATTTTTATTTTTGTCAATTGCATTGATTTGGTCTAGGAAATGAGAATTTAAGGTGATGCATGGTTATATAAAAAAATAACTCAAATTTTCACCTCGTTTATTGCTTTGTTATCCAAAAAAAGTGTCATTTTAAGTGGTATGTGGAAATATGAGTGCATTTTCTCTGTGGAAGAAGGTTAGAGTCACCGCATGTTAACATATGTTAGTGTAGATTAGTGTTGGAATGTTGCATGTTGGAACACAGTTGATTTTGCATGTAAATCTTGTAAGTTTGTTACAATATCTTCAAGGCTATTTATTGTATTTGTAAGTTGGTTAAAATTAATGCAATAAAACAAAGTTATTGTGTTGGTGTTTTTACTCGAAAGAGTTTTCCCAAGATAAACATTTTCTCTTTAATGTTTGTCATTTATTTACTTAGATCTTTACTTTATTTCACTTTCTTTATTTAGTTTATAGCACATTGGTTGCTAAAATCACCAACATCTAATATTAGAGCCAATTTTGCACTTGGTGAGCGTTTTTTGTCATTTGTTTTAAAAAAATTGAGTTTGAGATATGTGTTGTAATTTTTTTTTTGTTGATTGTTGGTTTAGTGAAGAGAATCCTATAAAAATTGTTGCCTTCTATTGTTCATTGCACATATGGGTTTGCTCTTATTTGAATTTAATAGTAAAATTACGAGTGTCTTGAAAAGTTAGCTTTTCTAATTTATGGCCTCCTACCATTGTAAGATGTATCGCATGTTTGTTCCTCTCTAGAATCACTATAATATACAATTTTATTCAGTTGAAGTAATCACTTAAATCATATGGTTTTGCTTTATTTAGATCCTATTGTCAGTATGATGAAGAATAAAAAAGCATAATAATGAGCACATATAACAATTGGAGATGGTGCGAAGGTAAAACATGTTTATTTAGTTCCTACACAAGAAATTCATTTTCTCAATTATAAGTATTTCATGTTTTAATTAGGTATTTTTAGTTTAAGAAACATGTTTCAAGTTTCATGAGCAAAAGGTATTTATGAAAACTAAAGGAATGTTAAATGGCTACCATATTGTCATCTTAAGCCAATTCCTTAATTGCAGATGTAATTTCCATATAACCACTATAGGATATTATAACGGATCTAATGCTACAAGAGAATTGTTTAATCAAGGGAAGTATAATTCAAATTGATTTGAACTAAATGGTTAATTATTTAGGGGGTAGTAATCGATTGAATATTATCCTAATCAACTAGTTTCCAAAGCTAATTGCAGAATATCAATATAATACATGAAACAATATAGATAATGATAGATAAATGAAATGAAGTACTAACAATGAGGAGGAGAAGAGGACTTAGTGATATCCTAGACCTGTGTGCTAATCTGGCTGGTTTGATGACCTGGAAAATGCTAGAAATGATCCGTGAGCTTCACCATTGAAACTATGTTCTAAACAACTACACGGACTAAAGCTTATGGTGGTACCCAAAGTGTACCCCTATTATGGCCCTTTCTGTATGCCCTTGTTCCTCTGTACTTTCAGATTATGCAACTTTCAATGCATGTGTGATGCTTCTTGTTCGATCCTACCTAGAATATGGTCCTCGGATATTATGTGATGCTCATTATGCGATTGATCCAATATTCAAAACCCTAGATGATGAGAGAGTCCTACAAAACAAATATTAGGTGGGTTACAAGCACCCACATGCATTGCCGATGTCACCACTTCTCTCGAAGAGGGCTCAAATGACACGTCAATCTCACCTAACATGTGATATATAAAATGTATGCAACCAAATTGATAACCATAATCTTGCAACAATAGGATTGTACTTGATACTTACCCTAGCTTGACCTAAATTTGATAATGTGGCTTTTGTATTTGTAGACCTGAGTGGATGACTGGCCTAGAATGAGTATGTAGACTATATAAATCTCAAGGAGTCTTGGAGTAGTTTTGCTTGTGATTTCTATCAGTATTTTCTCATTGAAATTCTAGGATTCAAGTAGATAGAATGCCCTCCTCTCAATGGGAGATGATTAAATTGTTTATATATATGTTATGAATTTGGAAAACTCGGATGAGGCCCTTCGGCATTTCCATCGTACATTTCATGTGTGATTGCTAGTGATTTAGCATATGGAGTACACTTTTAGTTTATAAGTTTAATCTCATCACCAAGATGACTAAATTGACTATGGTCAACTTCATTTAATGAGAGTGAAATTTTTAATTTAAATAAGACTTCTTTTTAAAAATATCTCATTAAGATAATTTAAAATAATAATAATACAAAATATAGAGTGGAAAATGCAAGTCACGACGCAACTTTGATCTTCGGTTCTCGCTAGGTTTTTATGCTTACACTTGAGATATCCTAATGTTTACACTATTCCCCTTTAGTTGTTCTAGGGTTTTCTCTTTGGTCCTTTTTTCTAGCCACTAAGGTGAGGAGTTTCCTATAAATGGCTAACTCTCCATCCATTACAATGATTGTTGAATTGGTCATGGAAATGGCTCCTAAACATGCTCTAAAGTTTGTGCCAAAGGTCTAAGACAAGGTATGGATTTTGAATCATCCCCAAATGTTGCTATTTCTGATGAATTTTTGGACCATGTGGTCGACGGTATTTTAAAATTTTCCTTATTGCTTATTTTTGTGGTCGTATCTCATTAGAATCTTACCTACAAAACTAGATAAAGAACCATTGGGATTATAATGGTATCCGTAACCTCACTAAGGGATTTTATTGTAGACACAAAATCACACACTTGGGTATATTTCTAGGTCCTAAAAGTATGCTAGCATTTACACGATTCCTAAGCAAGAAAATTGCGTGTTGATAACTATCTTTGGCCTCTTTTCTTTTTTTCTTGTTTTCTATTTGGTCTTACACACCCTATAATCGTAATTTCATCAATTTATCTTTTATGGCTTCACACACTAGCGCTCTACCAAGACAACAACACCTGTGCACTCTTGTCCCCTTTGGGTGCCCCTGACCCTTTCTCACCTTACTCGCTCTTTTTGGGTCTCTTTTATCTTTTTGGAATCCTTTTCACTTATGGGTCAACATTCTAGTTGTCAACTATGAAATTCAAACAAGGGAATCATATAAATACATAGTTATGTGTTCAAAATCAGGGACCAAGCACTAAACATTACTATCATCACTTAAGCTTGCATTCCAAAGGCACTAAAGTACTCTAAAGGAATCCATCTAGCATCCATTCAAGGGACAAGGGCTACATATTTATGCATGCACATCATAGGAAGGGGAAGTCTATTCTATTCCATTCACACATGCTATAAATTTCTACATTCTAGCTACAACCCGTTGTTATGTTTGTGGAGCCTATTTTCATGTTAGAGTGTGGTACACCTTCTATGTGTTACACTTGGGTATTTTTACGGTGGTCCCGCTCGCCGGTGAGCGGTTCAAGGGTGAAGCCCCCGAAGCAAATTTTCATGGGTGGTTTATTAACCCATGGGTAATGGGTAACCGTTATGGGCTGTTTTTGGGCCCATGGTTTTTCGGTACCCATTGTTTTGATACCCATGGTTTTTGCCCATGGTTTTGATACCCATGGTTTTGTATCAAATTGCTTAAGCAATTGTCTATTTATATGGTCTTATGCATATGATACATAGATAAGCAAATGTATTGCAGATGTGTTTTGAATTCGGGTGTGAATTATGTAGAGTTTGTTGAGCATAGCTCCAAATGGATCTGGGTATTGTATTGAGAGAGTGGAGGCTTGTAATAAAATCTGAGCAAGTGATTCTTGGTGGACGTAGCCCAAATTGGGTGAACCATGTTAAATCTTGTCTCTCTGTGTTGTGTTATTTATTCTGCACTTTTATTTGAGATCTGTAATATTTTTTGCATATTAGTTTCTATTGTTGTGATTCTATAAGGGATTATTCCACATATTTTATCTCTTATTTCCTAACACCCGTTATCAAGTGCAACTTGCACAAGGGCATCCTAGGGCATCATTCTTACACACACACACAAGAACTACATGGATTATGAGATGTAGTGCAATTCTTGATTGTAAGTTCACTCTTGGAGTGACCATCAAGGTCAGTCCGACTCCTATTTTGCATTTTCCTTTTTAGGTTTGATGTGGTTTGTGGGCTTGTGCAGGTGAAATTCTTTGTTGTAGGTTATAGGTACCTTCGGCAATCATAGTGAAAATAATAGATGATCAACAAAGAGAAATTGTGACACCTTTCTGACACAACAAAAACCAGATTATGAGTCTCGTGGCAATACCAACGCCCGTGATTAGTCACCAGCACCAAGTGCCCTTTCCCTATCGTGGGTGCCCCGTCCTTCATTGTTCACGAGTTTCATAATTTATAGAGATTAATTATGACATTGTTTGCATCTTGTTCATCACTTCTCCCTACTTATATCGCCAGATTATGCGGATATCATCTAAGTCATCTTTTCTCCCTCTCTTGCTTAGGGTTTTATATTTTAAATCTTAGTTTGCTTATGTCATTACTGTATTTTAGCATTTATACGTAGGTTATTTCAATAGTGATTTTACAATTAGATTTAACTCAAATTAATTAAAATCATTTTATGAACCCCACTCATGATCAAACACTTGGATCCTCTTTTTTTCCTATTCTACTCGATCTTCTTTCATGGCTCCTAAAAATCCTCTAATCTCCTTGCATGACTTACTTAAATGCATCTAAAAAAATCCCTAGAAACTATGTATCTCCTTCGTAATACACCACCCACTCAAGTAAGTGCCATTTTTTCGGTCGTTTAGCTTATGACTCTATCGATCCCAACCCTCCATCCAATCAACCAATCTTAGATTCAATTCAAGATTTGTATTTTTATTTCAAGACAAAATCCAAGCCATGGAAACAATGATTACATCTCTTAAATTTGAAATCCAACATTTCAAGGATGTTTCTCATTCTACTTCTATGAATTTTGCATGTGCTCATATTAGCGAACCCCAAGTCTTGCCGATACCCACACCTCTCAAGTTTAATTTCAATGCTAAGCAACATAATATTCTTCCTCAGCTCCTCACTCATCAATTGATCAACTTGCCAACTACTCATTGCTATCCTCCTTATCATCTTGCCAAGTACATAGGTCTTCCATTTTGCAATTATCACATAATTAATGGACATAATGACAATGATTGCTATGCTTTAAAACAAAGAATTAAGCACCTTGAGCATCAACATTTTATCTCATTTGTTGCGAGTAACATTCTGCGTCATGATCATCTTCAATTGATAAATCTCAATGGGCTTCTACATCAGGTCCTTTCATCTCTAATCGGAATCATTCCATAGTTACTAATGTTCTTCCTTTAGTCAGTCAAGAGTCGCCTATCTAACCCATTCCAACTAAACAACTTCCTCTAAGAATCAGTTCATCCCCTCCTCCTCTCAAGTCTTCTACGGCGTTACCAATTCCAAATAAGGCCACTCACTAAGCAAGACCAACAAACTCTAGATGACCTCTTTAGACTTCTTCCTTTTACCCCAAAATCCAACACTACTTCTACTCTTGCTCTTACCTACCATTATGATGACAATATACTTTCTTATGATACATTTCAAACTCCGTCACCACTACAATATCTCGTTGACATCATCACATAAATTTCCATCACTGACACACTTGGGGAGCATTACATCCCACCCACTTCCCATCACTATCAATTGTCTTTAACATATATTAGCGCACTTAACACACTTTTAAACCCTTTAATACACACATTGCATCATCTTTACCCTATGACACACTCTAGTTCCATGGTTCATGCTCGATCGCCGAGGGTCTAAATCTGAAATGAACCCTCACCGCATTCACTTTTTCACGCTTTATGCTTAACGATCTATATTTCTAGCACACATTCTCAAATAATTACTTGATGATGCACTCTTGTTATATGGTTCATTCTTGATTGTTGAGGGTCTTTTATAAATGAACCTCATCTCATACACATCCGCATTAGGGAGCACGTTGTTCCTTCCATATTCACATATTGCATACCATTCCATCACACTCATACACTACATTTGCATATCTTGGTTGCACTTACTCTTGCTTGTTTATACTACTTACATGTTGCACTTTGCTTACTATGCTAGTCAGATACTTAGTATGTCATTATCTTTTTATATATACATATGCACATTCACTTGGTATTTTAGAGTGAATGCGGATCTCTTACAATTTTTCACACACTCGCAATGATGTTCGACACTGTATCCTTTTCCAGTCCCACCAAGGCTCCTAGGGGCATCTACCTTTACTACTCTCACACATTACATGTGTTATTGTTTCATCATTTACTACTTCTACTTTCTAGCACATTACTTTCCATTGATATATACATGCCTTGACATACTATTTATATTTCTAACATACTAATGGGTGCTTCATATATCGCATTTGATTTACAAGATTAAATGCCACCGTGGTTATCGATGCATTTTTGCTTGTCATTGTTTGCTATTGTTTGCGGGCTATGCCATATGTCTTGTTTGCGCATTATATGCTTTTGGCCACTTCGACCCTAATTGTCTTGTGACATTGTGAACGATGTCCCATGTTTGAAACTCACTTTTCGTGGTCTTTTTTTTCATGTTTGCTTGATTATATTATCTCCTATTGCATATTTATTACCTTTTCTACTAACACATGTTATTAGCCATTTTTTACATGTGCCTTGGTTTCTACTATGCACATTCCCTACCCCCTACAGTGTATCATCTTCGAGATCAATGTTAGGTCATCTCTTTTGGGCCACATTCTCCTACCGGCGTCACATACACCCCAAATGAGGGGGCATACATTGGGTGAACAAATCACCCCTAGAACAGCTTGAAGCTACAATACCGACATGCAAAATACATAAACAAGATAGAAATACGGTCACATAATGGCCCAAAATCTGACTTAGGTCTTGAGCACAACAAAGACACCACCACCCAAACTCGACACTAGCACCTAGGTGCCTGTGTCCTCCCCGGGTGCTAATATCCCAGGCACATACAATCATCTTATTAGATCAACACACTTCACGAAGCCTTGAGAGCAGTTCTACGATTCATAATCCTTTAGTTACAAAATGCATTCTATCTCCTTCAATCAATACAATCGGAACTAATTCAGGGACAACAGAACAAATCGGGGATGTACTATATGTAGTGGTGCTTATCGGGCATAGTCATGTAATGAGAGTAACACTTGACCTTTTTCCCTGATACTTGCTCTTTGGCGTGAGATCGGCAAAAAAACTTGCACTTGGCATGAGATCACCCAAAAACCTCGCTCTCGGCGTGAGATTGACCAAAAAATCACTATCGGCGTGAGATCACCCAAAAAACTCACTCTCGGCATGAGATCGCCCAAAAAACTCACTATCGGCGTGAGATCGCCCAAAAATTCGCTCTTCACAACATTTTAGGACACTTTTCTATCCTTTACACTCTTTTACATCAGGTGCACACTTTCCTTTACTACTACTTTTACACACTTACATAATTTTACATACTTTGCTCAAATTTATCATATATAAAAACTTTGACTACTCTTTTGCTCTTCTTTTGCAGGTCCGTCCTTAATACGTAACAAGAAGCAACCTACAACAACAAAATACAAGCAAAAAAACAAGTACAAGCAATGTATACGCTTCACCCCTAGGGTTACTTTCCTTTCCTAGTCTCCACGCTTCACTTTGCAATCATTCCATGCTTCACTTGTCCACTGGCACACTATTCGTTGCATGCTCTATATGATCATAAGGTACAAGTCTCTTATCTACTTTATGTTATCAAGTATTCACTCAATAACATAAAGTGAGGGAAAATGTAGACACAAATCATGCACTTGGGTACATTTCTAGGTCTTAAAAGCATGCTAGCATTTACATGATTCCTAAGTAAGAAAACTAGTGGTTGACAACTATCTTTGGCCTAGTTTCTTTGTTTCTTGTTTTCTATTTGGTCTTACACACACCAATCGAACTTCTCTGATTTATATTTTATGGCTTTAGACACAAGACCTAGCTAAGTTTTGTTGAAAATCCTAGTTTGGATCGAGCTTCTTGGAATCCCCATTCATCTCTGGTCTTTCCTTCTAGAGATAGTTAAACCCATTAGCAGGGTGATATGCCATGAATAGGAGTGTTATTTCTACGCTTGTCCTAACAAACGGGTTTGTGTCGAAGTTAACCTTGTGAAAGCTTTGCGGGACCACCTGGATATTCAATTTGGGTCCCTGCGTATCTCTCAAAAGGTGGTTTGTTTCAACCTCCTCAACACGTGCTTTTAATGTCAAACCCCAAACCATCACATTCATGACTATCCTCTTCTCTCTGGTTCCAAGCTAGTTGTGATGTAACCCTCGATTCAAGCCTAAGTTTGATCAATTGAATGATGGTTAGATGTAGTTGGGAATAAGAAGGGTTCGGTGCGAAATCCACTCTTGTGGTGCCCCTACTCCCTCTTATTCTCCTATCCCATCCAACAACTAGTTGAGGCCGATTACGCCCCCTCGTCGGTTTCCATTCCTTCCAAGCCCTCGTAGAGTTGGGTTTCACCTTCACAAACGAAGGACTCTAGAAATTTAGCTTTAACATATTTTCCTTTGCATCACTCGTGTAGACCACCCTAGGAGGTGTCCCATGGCTCATAAGGAGATAATGGGGCTAACCACCGCTCCATTCATGTTGAGCTTTCTAATTCAGACCAAATCTTGCTTGCTAATAAATTTACAATTCGGGATCGAGAGGATGGCATGCTGCAGAGATAAGGGGAGTTTGACATGTCTGATTTTTCATGAATTTTATCTCATGGAATGTTAAGGGTCTTATAGAACCCTCTCGCAAATATTCATTTTAATTAGCCTACTAGTGTTTTAACAGTTTGAATATTATTTGTTTATAGGATTTTTTTTTGGTTTATTGCTTTAGACTACGCTAACGTGTATTGCTCCTATTTTTCACATTTTCATACTTAGCACATCGATGGCAAAGGTGATGCTAATATTTCCATTGCCCCAAAATTTTCTACCTTAATCACCTCCTCGGGCCAAGATTCCTCAAATCGGGTTGTGTGGGTGATAATGGTGATTAATGTTCTTTATTTTAGGATACTTAATGTTTATGCTCCTAATGATGGTGTGGAAAGAATGACATTATGGAAATGGTTAGGTGATATCTCACCTTTCACTTATTGGTTGGTGTGTGGTTACTTCAATGTGATTGAACATCCCGATGACAAGCTCAATGCCCTCTCTATGTGTTGGTGTGTCGACGAGCGTGCAACTTGGTATTACTTTAAAATCCATTGGGGGCTCTTCGATCCTCTACTCGCATGACAAAGACCAAGAATTTAAGTCTCAATCTTGGTATACTTGGACCAATCTTCGAGAAGGATACGATCAGGTTTTTAAAATACTTGATTGTGTATTTCTCTCTCAAGTAACCAATATTTGATTTTGACAGCAAGGCCTCTCCCCTGTCATGGTGTGGTGTGATGTTCTTTTGTCAGATCACCGTTCGATCTCTTTCAAGATTATTTCGCACGAGACCAAGTACAAAGTGCTATCAAATCCATTCATCTTAATGTTTCTTGCAGAGTCACCTAGGGTGGTCCCTCTTATTGCTAAAGTTTGGAACATGGTGCTATGTTCACCTTTTCTTTGTTAGTCGAATGGAATGAATGGTGGGAGGCAGAGATTTAGTGCACCACCCGGTTCCCTCCGCCAATTTGGTGAGCAAGTTGCTCGGGTTCGTAAATGGGTAGACTTAGCTTTGCATAAAGAATTCCATAGGATCTCTATTCTCCTTGAGTCCTATCCTTTCGACACCCCTCTTCGATTCACATGTGCTATGAATCTTTGACACAAGCTCAAGCTCATGGAATCTCATTCGCCTCTTGTGGCGTGCATATCTGATTGAGATTGCATTGGCTCAAGGTGGAAGATAAAGCGTCTAAACACTTTTTCAAATCCCTCCGGGCCAAACATGCTTGTCAATAGATTAAAGTTGTTCAAGTTTCCCATAACTGACTCACAAATTTTCTTGAAATCACTAACGCCTTTCTAGAACATTATTAGTTAGTCTTCCAAGCTCAAGAGGCTTCCAATGAGTGAGCTTCCGCATTACATGAATGTATTGAGGTGGTTCCGATCAAGCTTTCTCCTAATGATCATGCTCGATGCAATGCCCTCTTTCTTTAGATGAGCTTTATGTTGTTCTATTGTGTCTTACCGATGATAAATCTCTAGGATTGGATGACTTTCCTTGTGAATTATACAAAGCCAATTGGTCTTTTGTTGGTACATACCTGCTTTATGTGTACAATGAAGCTCTCAATCCAATTCCTTAGGGAGCTTCATCAATCAAGGAAACATTAAGTTCATTCCTAAAGCGGGTGATCCAGAGCTGATCACTATTTGGCATCCTACCACTTTGTTGAATTTTTCCTACAAAATTCTTGCTAAGGCCCTTGCTCTTCACATTGTCGATATTTTACCTAAGATTGTTCGACCCTGAGTAGACAGGATTTGTCAAAGACCTCTACATTCTAAGCTATATGGGAAGGAATGTTATGGGCTCGATTGTCTCTACAATGACCCTTATTTCTAAAAATTGACTTTGAAAAGGCTTATGATCGTATTGAATGGCCTTTTATTTTGGCTATCCTCATAGCCTTAGGTTTTGGTGTATTTTTCACCTCGCCTATCCGCACTCTACTATCTAATGCTTTTGTTTGCCTCACTATCAATGGTCATCAGTCCTCCTCGATTGGCCTCTTCCGCTCTATCGACAAGGGTGCCCTCGCGCTTTGCCTTTTTGTCTTAGCCGTTGATGCTCTTGGTTATCTCATTGCTCAACGAGCTGATTAGGGCCGCATTCGGGAATATTTTTGCCAGATCATTCAACTTAGCTCATTAATGAACACTTTCTTTGATGATTCTTTTCTTACCCTTACTGAAAATGAGCAGAATTTAGTTGAAGTTTTTGAATGCCTTGACATCTTTTGTTTGTTTAGCTTTCGTGGATTCAACATTCAGATGGCTAAAACTTTGGGCTATCGGTAAAGATGTTGGCCTATGCCGAACTGGTTGAAAGCTTACCCTGGAAGTGGATTGGGTGTGGAGAAAATTTAAATTTTTAGGCATTCCTTTTGCCTTTGATAGCGATTCGACTACTTTATGAAAATATGTGATTGACAAAGTTGAGCATAAAGTTTCTCGATGGTCTTACAAATCCATCTCATTGGTCGGTAAATTCTAGGTGTGTACCAAGATTATGGTGGCCACCCATGTTTACTTTTTTGCTTACAGGTGCCCTGCCAGGGCTTCCTTTTCCAAACTTGCCAAGCTGCTTCGGGATTACCTTTGGTCTTAAAGTTCGGTTTAGTGGCTTTCATCGGGTGGTGTGGCATGTTTGTTGTCTTCCTTGTGATCAAGGTGACATGGGCATTATTGATGTCTATAAACAAAACATCACTTTATGTTCTAAATGGGTGGTGCAATGTCTCTCGGGTTTTCAAGCTTGGAAAATTCTACTTCGACATTACATTACTTTGCAGACACCCCTTATGGATTTTTTTTTTTGAATAATATAGGGTTATATACCTTAATTATCACCAAGGCTCTTGTCAAGATTATTGGCACTTTCATTATAAGAAGCATATGGAAGGCCTTTGAAGTAGTGAAACCCTTACTGCGTTGGATTGGCGATGATTTTCACATCGGGCTCTCTTTTTATTCCCAGAATATTTGGTGGTCTCCCATTATCATGGAAGATAGTATTCCGCTTGTTGAAACTCTAGGAATCAAAGCTCTTCATTTATCTCGAAAGGGGATTCACACCATTCAAGATTTGGTTTCGCAGAGACTAGATTTCTTGGTTTGAGCTCAAGATGAAATTCAATCTTGCCAATTCAAACCTTCCATCTATCCACAAAATACAAGAGTTGATGTCGGATGTCATGCTTCATAAACTGGGACTTAAGCCTCCGGTTGCGTGGTGACGAGATTGGCGGTGGAATCATGATATTGCATTTCTTCACTATAATGCCTACACCATCTACTAGCTTTTGAGTCCTATCTCGCATGTCATTTCCAAGCTTAACACCCGTTGGGGCTTGCGCGCTTGCTCCGTCTACTTGGCTTCGTCGGCTTTCTCGTGCTTGGAACCCTTTGTTTGAGCCTAAAGTTAACCATTTTCTTTGGTGCCTTATATATCAGGGTCTTCTTGTTGGTGAACGTCTTAGTCATATCGAATTCCCAATCCTAAATACCCCTTCTCGCTCTTGACCTAAATCTAATAAACATTTATTTTGGTCTTGTTCTGTGCTCAAGCCATTTGGTCATGGATTTATACTGTTTCAACCCTACCACCCTGAATTTTTTCATTGACATATTGTGTTGTTTGAAGATTTTAGTTCTTGGTGAATTATATTGATAATCATGTGGCATGTGTTTATATTGATAATTTTGCTATATTCAAGGTGATCATTTTGTTGTTGTTTTTTCCACTAATGATAAAGTGGCTATTTTGTTCGATGTGCGCTCTCTGATTCAAGCTTAAGCGGAAAAAGTTGCTCTAGAGTTTGCCCATTTGCCGAATTATTGGCACACCGGGGAATGCTCCTTGCACGATGAGTCAAGATCCTCTAGACCCTTTCGCTACCGCCACCTCGACCATCTCTCGCCACGCTAGCCTCCTCTGTAAGGATTGTGTCGTAGAATCCGCTCCGTAATCACTGCCGCTTCTCCCCGGGGTCGCTCTTGACTCTGTCCTCTTTAGGGGGCCGGGGAGTCCTCGTCATGGGGAAAGCGGTGGGAAGTTCTCCGATGGGCCTCTCCTCCGCATGGTGTGCAAAATTTTGTCGGATCTCGCCCTTTGGTTGGGGAATTATGGTACCCCTGCAAATGCAAATTTCTCGATCAAGATGGTTGATGTGTTGATCCCCTTCCGCCGAGCCATGTAGAACTTTCATCCCTTCTCGGGATGATCCTCCTCCTCCTCCCGGCGACAACATGTACCTAATGTTATCCGGTTTTTATAGATTTTGTGTTTGCCCTCGTGACATTCCCGCTAGCCCTTTGGGTGTTTTTTGTTGCCCTCCTAGCTTTTTTGTGAGACTCGTGAGTATTCCGGTTGCCCTACTCTTGTAACACTCATATATTTTTATTAATATGATGGACAATTCCAATAGTAAAATATTTAAAAAATGTAATTAAGATAAATCTAGACCTTCGACCCAAAAAAAAATCAATTAAAGAATTTTTCTCCTAAGAAAAGAGCCTCAAACAACCCCGTCTACATCATTGAAGAATTTCTTCCCAAAAAACATTATCGATGTGATGGAGCAAAGATTGAATGAAAAAGGACCCGTGATAAAGGCGACAAATTCTTCATTATCTCTCTTTTAACGAATGTGACCTTCCCATGTAACCATATTCTTGACTTTTTAGTATGCTAAGTAAATTTATACCATTTTCCATGAAACTTTGAGTTAAAAAGAAAAACCAGAAGCTTTTGGAAAACTGTAAATAATTTTTCCCTTTGACTTTCATGGTGACAACTGTACTTCACCGCCATCCCTCCAATCAAACCACAAACCTTTCTGTAAAAATTCAGGTTTGACCCAAATGATGGAGATGACAGTCATTATTTTTGCAGGTAGTGTCAGTTTAATGCCATTTGTGACACGGCCTTCCATTAAAGCAACCACCTTCTTGGTGGTTAGTAGTTAGCCATTCTTCTTTCTAGTGTCGGTACAGCTGTTGAATTCCACCTAGAAATGCCCATCTAACATTTATGACCATGCATTCGATGATGTTATCTCCTCTATATTTAGAATCTAAATCATAGAGTACCCACTTCAGCTTGCTATGCTTCTGTGCAGGAATCATGGGAACTGATATGCTCAGGGGGTCGACTGTGTCTTTCTACAACTCCATTACCCGTTATCTGCACAGGAGGAAATATGAGAGGCTGTCAGGAAGAAGAAAGAAGAAAACCAGGGTGATCAATCTGAGAGGTCAAAACAGCAAGGCTTGGAAGGTGAGAGTTCTGAGAAAGGTTAGAATCAAGTGGGTGTCTCCCAAAAGCTTTCTTCAGAGGTTCAGAGATTCTTATGTGAATCTAATGATGAAATTCTCTGAGAAAATGTTGAGCTTGGGTGGTAGCAGATGCAGTAGCTATGGCGTGCCTGCACGTTTGTCAAATAATGATGTGTATGAAGAGAGGATGTTGATTGAAATGTACAAGTCCATGGTGGCCAGACGCCATCTTGTTCCTCCTCCACTGCCCCAAATCATGTGATAACATGCAAGTGTGGCCTGTGATCAGATCTTTCAAAGCTGGTTTTAGTTTTCTATCAAGCAATCGTTGGTTTTAATACATTTTGTAAATAGTATGGAATAATGTGTTGCAGGATTGAAATTGGGTTCGAGTAAATAACATTTCCATTGTTCCTGCAATCCAAAGCGTGAGGTCCCAACATTGTGTCTTCCATGCCTGCTAGAAAAAGGATAATTGGTTACACGAATTGTTTATTATAATTATGTTAGTCTAGAATTGCTGATACCAATTTTTTCTAATATTCAAACTCGACAAGGTTAGGGTTTTTAAAAACCAGTAGTTTCAAAGCAATTTTGATAATTCAGAGTCAGCAACATAAGAGCAAAAGTTTTCCTGCTTATATTGCAGGTCTTAAGCCCATGATTTCACAAATTAAATGAATTTATAATGATAATCAATAAATTTGTTGAAGATGCAGATTTGACCTTCAAGAGATCTTAAGGAGTGATTTGCCCGGCCCCCACATGTTGTAGTTTGTAGGATACTAAGAATGGAATTTATAGATTTGTTGAGAGGGGGCAAAAGTTGATTCTTTTGTTGGGTCACATGTTTGGCTCGGTACGTGTCAGTATGTGGCTCAATAAATATGGTACCTAAAGCATATGGATAATTTTTAAAAAATTTAAGAGTAGTATTTAATTCAGGTTAATAAAATATATATTTAGAAGGCCAATTGTAAAGTGGATATTCCAAATTTCAATTAAAAATATGGTACAAAAACTGGATCTTCTAAATCTTCGAAAAATAAAAATAAAAATCAAAACATGAAAAAGTCGGTATGGATATGTTGGGTTCTTTGCTCTGTTAAGGTACTGGTCTCTCGTTTCTTTGGAATTTTGCCAGAATTTTATTTTGCATGTATAAGTATTTCGTTGAGTGGGCTATTTACTCCGCTCAAATCTTAAAAAAAAATGATAAAATTGATGAATTCATAAATTTAAGAAGAAATATTTAATTAAAATACATGGCACAAAATCATATTTATATGATATTTAGAAATTTGATATATAATTAATTTTACTTAAACAACATAAAAACCTAGATATAAATTGACACTTGTTTTCAAGTGAAGGGAGTAACATCCTTCTAAACAATTTTTGTATTGGTCACTATTAGTAATCTATTAGTGTTCCGAATATTCAATTAAACGGTAATGAAATATGCGTGCTTATAGCTAAATAAAGAGAACCTAGAAAAATCTCATCGAACATATGACTTAAGGTAAACTAGCAATCGTGCGACGGATGTGTGATGTGGATGCCGTAAGGGATCCGAGGGTTTTTTTCACCATGCAAAAAGTTAAGCGTTGCAGAGGGAGAAAGAAAGAGAGGACTAAAGTGTTGTAAATGAAGATAATTTTGAGGAGGATTTTCCAAACCACGTCCATGGTTGATACGTAATGATCCATGAAATTCATTAACAACACCAAATGAATCACATGCCAAGATCAACGAAACAGGGTATGTTGAGTAACAAAAATGTGCATTCACGCCCGACGACCTTTGTCTATGTCACCTGGTGAATTAGATAGTACTCATCATCAAAATGTAAATGTGATTACATATTTGGATTCATCTCAAAAACTTATACACTTCAAAAATAAATGGCAGTTGATTTCGAGATTGCATGCAAAAGTTGTGGCCTTTGGAAGGTAAGAGACTTTATGTATTTGCAAAAGTGCGGCAGTTTTGCAAAACTTAAGAATGATTTCATATAAACTACGGTGATTTTTAATCACCAAATCAAAGAAATAACATGGTTTCACAATGTCAAGGCAATTTCTTGCGTAAATCGGCGATTTAAATTTTAGCCGCACTAATCGAATAGTCACTTCAAAGTTTAAGGACAATGAACCGATTTGTCTTCCAATTGTAGGCATTTCAAAGGATTGGACCTTCGAAGGGACATCTCCAAAATTTTATAAGGGTCAAGGACTGAGGAATTGGAACTGGTGACCATGGAATCATGATCTATGGGACTGTGGGAGTGAATTGGTGAATGTAAAAAAGAGTAACAGAGTAATCATTGGTCTTGACTATATCTATTTTATGTTGCTTGTAATTCTTCCATTGTAGCATTAGGAAGATAAAAGTTAACTGGAAGTGTGAGTTGTATGCTCTAAGAGCTCTTTGTAATAGAGAGTAGCAGAGTAGTCAGTGGTCACAACTATATCTATTCTATGTTGCTTGTAATCTTCCATCACAGCATAAGGAACACATGAGTAAACAAGGAATGCGAATTGTATGCTCTAGGAGCACTTTGCATTGACATATATCACTGAAAAAGATGAGGAAGACGTGATGTTGCCACTTCTTGCTTTGCCTTTCCTGTATTGGTGTTTCGAGGGAAAAACCCTCTTGTGACATGTGTCTTTGTTTCCATTCCTTTCTTACTGTTCATCATTTGCAAGCAATATGGTTTTTCTCATGCACATTCTACCGTGTAAAAAAAATTAAAACAACATTATGGGATTTTGGGAATTCTATACATATGCAATCTTGGGAGTTTACAGATTAAGTGTCTTATACGTAGCCAAATGTCAAGGCCTGGTTGAGGGCCTGGTTGAATGAGTGTATCCAGGTTGGTTTAGAGATTTATAAGAATGTTATCTGAAGATGAAGTTGTCAATCAGTTGATGAATCTCGTTAAGGAAGTGAAATCCAAGATGAATCATCTACAAGATTATGCTAAATTTACGGCCTACACTCGATTATCCACCTCAAAGATAAGATGACCAATGAGGTAAATATCCAGGTGGCTTTTGATGAAGATGTTGATGATGGTAGAGATGGTAAATACCACTACTGGTCCCAACTTTTGGAATTTTTTGCTTGCGTTGATAATGAGATAAAATATGAGACCTTAAGACTTCTTCCCACTTTCTTGAAGTTGATTCTATGATTGAAAAGAAACAACTTGAACTTTATGACTCTCTTAAATACTAAAATTCCTAAAGGAGTATCTCAGTATCTTGATTGGCTCTGGCCAAAATGAGGAATAGTGGGAGATCATGCATGTGCATTCCTTCTCCTTCCTGATGCATCTTGCGAGAGTTGAGGAAGGACAAGGGGATCTTGCTCCTTGAGAGTCTTGAGACCATGCATAGGTTGGTGGTTTGTATCTTCATTAACATTTCATGTTTCAAAATTCAGAGAGATTGTTTATGTGAGAAAATTGAGATTGATACAGTTATGCATCTTCTTTTCCCCTTTTTCTACTCATTAGAATCACATCAAAGTTGAAAGTTGTCTGGCGAATTCAGGTCCTTGAGACACTACATGGATGGTTTTTTGGGAAATCCTCTTTTTCTTTTCATCTCCTTAAGAGATCAATTCTCTTAATAATTTATAAAGATTCATGATGATTTGAACTCTTCATTGTGTTGGTTTAAGTATATCCAACCTGATTTTCTCTTTTGGCTAACCTTGAGAAAGGAAGCTCCTAGGTGTGCCCATTTAGCCCTTTTTTGAGATTATGGAATCCCTAAAATTCTGGGTACATATATGCTTTGCAAGTTAGTAACTCACTGTAGATAAACCTATTATTCATCTTGAGAGGTGGAGATAAACCCTATTCCTGTCACGAAAGTAGTATTCAAGAAAGTCACAAACAAACAAGAAATCAATAAATTAAATATTTCAATGCCAATCAAGTAGTCACAACTGTCTTGAGGGTTACCCTCATTGACAATACCAACACAACATGCTCATTAACATATTACAAAAGAAATAATTTAAAAAAAGCCTTCGATGCTAGGTTGTAGACTGATGTTAAGGGCACTGTATATATTCATGATAAATGAATAAATAAGTAAGTTTGAGGATAATAAATATTTATTATTCAATGCTACAAAATTAGAGTTTCTGTAGAGTTTTTTAATTCTTGGTCTAGATGTAGCTCCTGAGGATGATCAACAAGTCAACCATCATATGTGATGTGTGCCCAATTTTTCTAGGACCTCCACCACTGTCCATTGATAGATTGTGATGTTAGAGTTCAGATCTGATGAGTATTGTCAAACGTACATCACAAGTTATATAATGGAAAGACTATTTACTATATTGTGTAATGTGTATCATTGTATCAATGGTCATAGAAAAATGAAGTAGAGACTAAAAAAAAGTGAAATACATTCGAGCAAAAAGCAGATTTGGGGAAAAACCAACATATAGAATTCTTTCTGAGCAAATATCCTAAAGAATGTAAAACTTCATATAGAATTATAAATTTAGGGTCCACCAACATCAAAGAGACAGTGGGTTAATGATGACACACTCTCTTGAGAAAAATGAGGTTTTAGAACATACATCGAAAAAAAAACTTAAAAGGTGATTTATTTTTCAATTTGAAGGTTTTCTGCTATCATGATGAGTATTAATAAATGTGATGTTTCATTCTACACAATATGTCATCGATATGTGCACTGCCCATTATTCATTTCAATCATTCCACTATACTACATTTCCTATTGTTAAGTATTTCGTTCTAGCACAATATGTGCTTGCGAATACTTGTGGGAAGAGCTATCCATCACGTCCAACCTCAACATCTCCTTCTTTGTCCCGTTTCCTTCATCCACTTCCCATTCTTGAACCAGAAAGTGAGTTGTTACAAATTCTACAGAACAATTGTAGTCCTGTAAACAAGTTTGAGTTTTAGAAATCCCAGGTCCCAAACTATATTAAAAACCAGCTCTAATTTATATGATTAGCAAAAAAATTAAGGCATGTTAAGGAAGAAATGAATACCTCGTACCGAAATGCATAGAAACCTTCGGCTCTAAACTGATGTCTTCCAGATCCTTCATAGACTCTGCTCTTGTTTTCCACAAAGATGCCGGAGACTACAAATAAGGGATTCCCACATGTTTCTGTTCAAAGAGTCTCCCACAAATGCAAGCCTTTTACCTTCGCAATCTCTCCATCATATCCATTTGTTATCTCGTTTTAGTGATTTTGACTAAAAATGAGATAACCATAGGAAAATTTTAAACAAATCTCTTCAAAATTCCCCTTTGAAGGAGATTTTGGGTTTTCAGGTTTCCATTGCATGAATGCATGTTTCTTGCATGTTACATGTCCCATGTTCCCGAAACCCAAAACCCGATGGTCTTGATAGTGTGTCGGGTTTTCAGAACCTCCGAGCATCGAAACATGCGTTATCTAATGCATGTTTCATGTCATGTGTTTCCTGAAACCCAAAACCCGATCAAAGCCTTTGTGTCAGAGTTTCGGGACTTAGAGGCATCACAACATCTCATGCTTCATGCTTCATGTTCCCGAATCCCGAATCCCGAATTAAACCAAATCCTTTGTGTTGGGTTTTGGGAGCTCCAAGCATGATGACATGTCATTAATGCCCAGTTTTCTGGTAGTTGGCACATGTGTCGAGCTATGTGTAATAAATGTTAGGGTTTTATAAATAGGTGATTTTCCACGTCATTTGTTACTTTGTACGATTTCGATGTTTTGGATTGTGCATGCTTCTACCACCTCGAGACCCGATTGAGCTTCTTGATCGATTTCACCATCCATTCTCGATCATTTTTCGATCTTGTTGAAGGTATTCTTCTCCTCTTTCCATTTAAAAGCTTTTGGGGTTGTTTTTGAGGTATGTTGTTTGGGTTTTCATTTCTTTTTCCTCTGCCATTTCCAACTTAGGGTTTTAGGTCTTTTCCCTTGGTTCTTGTCTTTTTCCATTTAGATTTTTCTTGAATTTCACTCCTTGGTCATCTACTTATTTTTACATAAGTTGTGGTTTTTAAAAAGAATCTAAAAACCCATGAATGTACGAAGTGGGAAATTCTTTCATGTTCGAGTGGGACAGAGACTCGATATCCTTTTTTCGGGTTTTGCAGGGGAGACATCATCTAGTTTCCACATTTCATCTCAACACCTTCTTTTCCACTTTATTTAGGTCTTGATGGGTGTTTCGGATATTTGTACTACTCGACATCATCTCACTTCTACCTTGTGTCAAGTTTTTTGATGCACCGCATGCCCTAACTTTCGACACACACCCCCCGTTGTTTCGGGTTTCACAGAGTGTTCGACACCTATCAAGTTCCGCTATGTGTTTTAGGTTTCTCAAGGTGTTTGACACGACCTTATTTTCGACACTCACATTTCAATTTGTTGGGTTTTAAAAGGTGCTTTGCAAGTTTCAAAACCCAAAAGGTGTGTTGGGTCTGTACACTTGTTCAACAAGCTCTCACACTCGACTACTCTTAGAAGTCATCAAGGCATTCTCAAGACTCCTCATGTCGGACCCTGGCCCATCTCAGGACAAGTTAGATAAGTCAGGAAAGATGAAGTATAAGTATCAAAAGATGGAGTCCTCTTCTTATGTAAGTTGCAACTACAAACATCTGGGACATAGAGCTCAAAATATAGATATGGAAGACTTCTGGAAAAGAATTGTGGATTCTTCTCAGAATCCATGGACAAGTCAATAGCTAGTAGTGGTCTTCCTCTCATAGTAGGATTTCCAGTATCATCCCAATGCCCTGAATTCATCTTGGCTTGTGCTTCTCACTATGACTCATCCTCCCGCTCAGTAAGAAATCAAACAGGGGAGTCTATAGTGAAACTAGACGAAGATTATTTTGATAAACTCCTAAAGTTGCCCAAATTTACGGAATATGTTGATTTAGACTTTAAATCAGCACAAAAAGCCTGGGACAAGGATCAGGAAGATTACATCAAGCACGTAAATAAAAATTTCTTGATCAAGGCTAAGCCAATTGTTTCTAGGTTTCCTAAGTCGGTCCCTAGAAGTGACTTTATTCTTGAAGTTAGCGATATCGATATCATCACCCTAAGCTGGTTGTTTGGACTCCCAGATTCAAAATAATTCCAAGGGTGGATGTACCAGTTCATGGTCATCATAAAGAAAAATGACAAAGGGATTGACTGGGGTAGCCTGATAAGTAATGAAATAGACTCTCAAATGAAAATGGTCTTGTCTACCGAAAAGTTCTACATGATGTCATATGTCACTTATGCGGCAACAGGCATGAGAAACTATCCAGGGATGGATGCAAAGGGGAACCAAGAAACATAACATATATATCGGTACTTCCCACAAGCTGATAATAAAAGGGTCTGAAGACCAATTTAGAAGAGTGAATGATGCCTTTTTCTATGAAAATATTTGCAGACTGGATCCTGATCTGAGGAAGAGAAGGGTTTCGATGAAGCATGGACAAAAGTGTCTAAATGGGGTTGCATCTTCTTACAATTCAAGAAGTTTACCTATCTTTAGGTGGTAAGGTTCCATGGTAATCCTTTCCATTGCCTAGGTTCCCAGGTGACAAACTGATCCTCATGGAGTTGGTCAGACAATTGTTGGATTTTCACAAATTCCAATAGAGTAGACACAAAGTTGTTGTCTCCTTCCCTATTTCCATTGGAAGGTATACATGTTCCACCGTGGTTAAGGCCAAGAATGTGGTGCATGAACTTTAAGGATAAATTGAAGAAGCACATGAAGATGAGAGAAGGATTCGACATCCGAGGAGTCCTTAAGTCTTATGGAACCTTGTACCTGCATGTACCCACTGTGGAAGATATCTGGGTTGATCTTCGTGATGAAGTTGCCATCCGAAGAAAAGACAACAATAGGCTGACACTTGAAGAAGTTCAGATGTTAGATCTAGCTGATATCCCTGAAGGCACCACGAGACAATGAAAGTGTCTTGGAACCTAGGTATGAATAGTCAGATGGAGACCAACTTGGATTCCCAACCATTGATTGGTATGTTGCTAAAAAGGATTCTATCACCGAGAGAGCTACTTAGACTCTTGTCCGCACTAAGGCATGGCTCATTTCTGGGAATGAGTTATAAAGAAAAGAGCTTTTCAAAAATAGCTACTCTAGAAGTGGGACCCTCCAAGGGAGAAAAGGAAAAGGATAAAATCCCTACCAAGAGGAAAATAAAGTTTAAGTTTGTTAGGAAAGGAGAAAAGCAAGGGGCCGAATCATCTGCTACTCCAACACAAACAGTTGAGATCTTGGATTCACCTCCTCCTCCACTGAACAAGGAGAAATTCTTTCAGAAATGAGGTTAGTCAACCTCTTATTTCCCCTTTTGTTGATTGCTCATCAGAGGTAAGCCTTGCTCTTGCTTCTCAAGCTTTGGCTTTAGAATCTTTACCCCTCTCTCCTAATCTTCCTCATCACATATTTCAACGCCACTCTCATTAGCCATGGCCAGCATTTTCTCCGATCTCTCACTCTCTCTCTGGACCTACGATGGCCATAGAAATGCCTCCTCCTTCCACACCTTCATTCCTGAATCCATTCCCATAGTCACTACACTTGCAGTCATCATGACTGCAAGAAAATCTTCCTCCACCCACAGATACAACCATAACACCTCCAATAGGAGAAACTTCTTCCGTTGTACCTCAATGGTTGGTCGACCAGACTCCAAGGAAGAGGAAGGTGGTAGTTCCCCTACCAGCCTTCGATTTCAGTTCACTCAAGGCTTCTCCTGCCAAATCTGCAAAGAAACCCAAAATGGTTTCAAGAGTTTCAGTGGATGCCTCAGGGCATAAGTTTGTAGAGATTGACACACTCCGTGGTGACTGAAAAATGAAGGAAGATATAAAAGTGACTGATTATCAGATTACAAGGGTTGACTGGGAAAAGTGACAACTGAAGGAGCACAACAAGATGCACAAGATGCCATGAACGTGCTTTGTCAAAAGTTGAAAGAAACAAAGGTAAGTAGGGATGAGTTGAAAGAGAAAGTGAACAAGTTGACAGAGGTACTACTCAAGCTTTCAAAGCCTTCAGTAGTCAACACCATCATCTTCTACCCCTACACCTATCAGGTTCGATTTCTCATCGGTACCTATGATTGAAAAGATCAATGAGAAGGGGAGAACTATTGAAGAATGGATAAAGAGGCTACTCTTGCAAGGAAGAGAGGTCATAGATGACACGGTGGAAGTTTACAAATCCTTGGAGGATATAAAGAAAGATGGTGACAAGATGGATGATGAATTTTCATAGGAAGTCGAGAACCTCGAATTAACTTTGGAAGCCCTCAATGCACTGAAACAGGTTCCATCCCGGATCTTAATGGAAGAAGGAATCATTCCACATGGGGATAAGCATTTCCAGCTTGCCAAAGCCATCAAGTTCAGGATAAATATTCTCAGTGAAGCTTGCAGCAAGTTGAGGGAATCTAGAGATCAGTTGGTTGATGCCACTAATGATATAGAAGAGGAGCTATCCAGGATCTTTTCCAAGGTGTTGGGTGAAAGCTCAGAGATTCTACCTACTGACATGACCTCTACAAGAAAATTTAGGAATTAATTCAAGCATGAACCTGCTATTGTCTTTGATCTATCAAACATCGATAAGTTCATAAGGATCAAAAATGTTTTGGAATCACTAAGAAAACTCAACAAGAGATTGAAGAAACTTCTTGGTAACGCAAGTGACACTCAGGAAACTTGTGAGGTTCTAAGTGATTATTCTAGTGCACCAGATGAAGATGAGATGTAAGGCATAATTTGAAAATTCCAAGAATTTTGAGACAAGTAGGCTGCTTGAAGAAGACAAGGATGATGAAGCAGAATAAACATAATGTCTCATGTCATTTCTATCAAGAAATTGTCATGTCTTTTTCATTTTCATTTCATCACATAGGAAGCAAATTTTGACTTGTTCTCCTACGTGAGAGTCAAGCAAAATAGGACTCTCATTTAAAAGACTATTTTCTAGGATTTATCCTATTTTCTCTCTCTCTCTCTATTATAAATAAGGGATGCTTGTGCATTCAAAGGAGACTTTTTGAATATTAAGAGCTATTGTGAAGAAGAAGAAAAACTTTGTATTTTCTTTTAATCATTGAAGAATAGAACAAGTGTTATTTTACAAACTTTGTGTTGTGGGATTCATCTATCTTGAGAGATTGTTCTTATGTTCAAAGATCTTGAGCTATTCTTTGTTTTAGTGTTCTTGATCATTTTAATTGTTTTAGAATATTACACTCATTATCTAAAACTCGTATAAGTATTTCTTGATCTATGTTTTCTTGAAAGAAAATACGTTCCTCTCATTCCCTTCCCACTTTGTTTCATCTATAATATTTTCCCTTCTAATTCTTCCTAATCTAAAGTTGTAACATCTCCATTTCATGTTGATATGGATTTTGGGATTGTATCCCAACCCCAATGGTTAGAATAGTGTGGATATATATATATATTATTTCTATTGTGTTTTAGATTAGTAATAAACAGGAAGCCTCACTGTCTTTGAGGAGGGATTTAATCCCATGCACTATGGTTGAACCTCATATTTTGGTCTGAAAAAATATCCAACCAATAGTTTTTGGTGACTCTCGTTGGGGATATATGGATTGATAAGACTAAGCTTATCCTATTGGTGTCTGGCGACGTATTTGCCTTATTTTTAGAAGATCTATTTTCCAGTTCAAGCTGGCTAGAAAGATCTTTACTCGGTCAAGCTGAGCTAGGGGTGAAACTGATCCATTCTTTGATTTGCTTCAACAACATAATTTTAGACTTTCCCCCAACAGTGTTGCATCTAGCCGAGTGAGAAGTTCTTCACCTATCCGAAGAACTCGAGTTCTCAAGAACAAGAAGTTTCTGCAACCTGCCATGCATTATTCTTGTCTGATACTCGGATTCTGTATGCACTTCATTCAGAAGAATGGTAGCACAACTTGTGCCTTGGGGTGCGGCTATTGGTCCTCTTTCCCTAACTCCACCATTGCATGATCTACCTCATGGATCTCGTAAGAATATTCCTAAGTTCAATGGTGATGGGAAGCAACACCCTGATGAACACATCACTTCATTCTTTGTCGCATGCGGCATCCTTGGGGTTGCTCATGAAGATGTCTCTGTTCGACTCTTCATTGAGACATTGCATGGTGTAGTAGCAGAATGGTTTTACCATCTTCCAAATGCATGCATTACCAACTGGGCTACCATGAGATCCGTATTTGAAGCAAGGTTCAAACAGTTGAGGATTCTCATGCCTTGTTAGCATAACTTACACACATGAAGAAGGAATCTTATGAACCCATGCGGGACTTCATAGCCAAATTCAACAAGCTGATTCGTAAGATTCCAGACCTAGCCATTCCCACTCTTGAAAATCAAAAGTGTTTCTTCATCAATGCTCAGCCCCCTGATGTGAGCTTCTTATTAAGAAGGTCTGTTATTCCCGATTTGGCCACTACTCAAGCTACAACCACTGAAATAGAAGATGATCTTATTCTGGCTGGAAAGATCAGAAGAGAGTCATCTAAGCCTAAAAATAGAGTTCTTCTCAGAGTACTACTGATCCTATGATTTAGAAGATGGCCAATGACTTGATCACTTTAAAGAAGCAAATGTCTCAACAAGTGACCAATGTTCCTTATCGGGATATTCCTAGATGGAATTTCAACAATGCCAATGGTGCCTCCAAGAGATAGGAATCGGTTGATTGCTGCTCCCACTAGGTTGGCCATTGAAGCTCCTCCTGTCAACGCAGTAAGTTGAAATAGTTGAGGATGGTGAAGAACTAGAAGATCAAGATTCTCATGAAGCTTTTGAAGCTTCAGGATATGTTGATGAGTCTTTTGATGATTCAGCTGGTGACTCCAGCATTGGGTACTTGGAGTACGAGGAAGATGAAGGTGAGCATGATGGCCAATCATTTGTAGTCTTCACTTGATCTCAATCCTAGAACCCTAGAAAGTTGGTTGAAGGCTCTAAGGAGAAAAGTAAAGAAGCTCCCGTGGTTATGGCTAAAAGAGGCTCTCCTATCTCAGCACAAACTGAAAAGGAGACAACTAAAAAGGTAACTTCATCTTCTAACTCTTTTTCTCCTTCCCTCAAGGCCAAGTACCTTGGCTCAGACAGTGTAACTGAGCCCTCCATCATTCCTTCATATACCACTTTGACATCATTGATCATGCAAAGAAAACTAAAATCAAATGTCGGAAGCGAGTACCTGTAGTCCAACCCTGAGTAATTTGAGAAACTTGCCAAATTCATTAGAAGCAAGGCTGTTATCCCTTCATCTTCAAAAGGCATTTTTCCTAGCCCCACTCAGCCTTTACCTCAGAGTAATATGACCTCTGCTGCTTCTTTAGGAAAGATTGAACCATTTTATTTGTCCTTACTTATAAACGGTTTTAAACTCAAGCAATTGCATAATTGACTCAGGAGCCTCTGATAACGTAATGCCCACAAAAGTAGCTCATGCCCTTGGACTCACCTTGACTAAATCTTATGGGTGGTGTTACTCTATGGAAACCAAACAAGTCCCCTTGATTGGCCAAATCAAGGATGCACAATTTGCATTTGTTGCCTTCCCTGAAAAGAGAGTGAAAATGACTATCCTGGTTGCTGATATCCCAGCTGCTTATGGTATTCTCTTAGGAAGAGGTTTTTGCAAAGATGTTGGAGGAGAAATCAACATGGACTGGACCAAAGCTAAAATTCCAGTAAATGGAGTTCCTCGTGTCCTTCACCCCGAAGCACAAGAAAAGTACCTGGTCACTAAATCAGATGATCCTAAGGCTCAAATTCTCTTGAAGATGTAGGCTTGGGTAATTATTTCATGACATCTGAGGTGCCCTCTGTAGAATTCAAGGAAGAAGATCCTAATGTTGTTTGGACCCTTGAGTTTGATGAGGAGTTGTTCAACTACTGGGTTAGGTGCTGGTGTGGTTCTTATATCTCCAGATTTCAAGATTTTTCCTTTGCTTTCAAGTTTATAGTTTGAAATACTAATAACACAACTGAATATGAAGCTTTGTTATTAGGATTAGAAATGGAAAGAAAAAAGGAATCTGAAATCTCAAAGTGCAAGGAGATGCCGAGTTGATTGTGAATCAAGTAAGGGGACCTATCAGGTAAAAATGATCACCTAAGACATTACAGGAACAAAGTTTGGGACAACATAGAATGCTTTGATGCTTTTTCCATTAAGGTAGTCTTAAGAGATTACAATGATAAAGTTGATTCTTTAGCCGTATCTGCATCTCTTCTCCTTCCTCACCCAAAGTTCAAACAAGACACATATACCATTGAAATTGTGTATCATCCGAGTGTTCTAGATAATGCAACACATTGGCAAGTGTTTAATGATGATCAACAGTTGTTGTCTTTTCTTGAAAAAGATGATAATTTTAGTGAGCTTTATTTTGAAGGATCAGAATCAGCTTTCCGTGAGTCCATCTCAAATTCATATCAAGAGATTGATGGTGAATTCATCCAGCTCAAAGGCAATAAGATTCAAAGGGATTAGTTTCTCTGGAAGGTCTATTTGACAAGCATGACCATTTCATTCAGGATAAAAGGCAAGTTGAAGGTGCTTCCTCATCAGAGGTAGATCAAGTTAATCTGGGCTCTCTTGATCAACCATGGATGGTAAACATTGGGAAATGTTGTTCTCTGGAGGAAAAGAAAGATTCTCTTCACTCCTGAAGAGATATATGGATGTCCTAGCATGGTCATATGTGGATCTAAAGTCTTTCAAGCCCAAGGATGTGCAACATAGCATTCCTTTGAAGCCTGAGGTTAAACCCTATAGGAAGAAGCAAAGGCATTACAACCCAAAGATCTCAGGGACTATCCTTGTAGAAATTCAGAAGATGTTAGACACAAGGATTATCTTTCCAATCCATCATTCCACCTGGGTTGCTAACATTGTCCCCATCAGAAAGAAGAATGGTGAAATCCAGATTTGTGTTGACTTTTGAAACCTCAATCAGTCTTCATTGAAAGACAATTACCCATTGCCCATCATGGACCAAGTATTATAGATTGTCACTGGATCAGAAATGTTATCCATGCTTGATGGATTTTTGGGGTATAATCAGGTTGAGGTAGCTATGAAGATCAACATAAAACAACATTCACCACCCCATGGGGAACCTTTTCTTACAAGAGGATGCCTTTTGGTTTGATTAATTTGGAGCCACGTTTCAAAGAGCTATGGACTTAGCTTTCAGAGATTTGATGGGAAAGGTCATAGTTGTGTATTTGGATGACTTGATGGTCTTCTCTAAAAAGTGAAGTGATCATTATGATCACTTGGAGTAGGTACTCTTAAGGTGTAGGCATCATGGGATTTCATTAAATCCTAAAAATCCATGTTCGGAGTAACAAAAGGAAATTTTGTTGGGTCATATCATGACTAAAGAAGGAACCAAGATGACCCAGAGAGGGTGAAGGCCATCCAAAGCCTTACCCTACCTACAAGAAAAAACAAGGGTGCATTCCTTTTTGGAAAGGTCAATTTCCTAAGAAGATTTGTACCTGATTTTGCCGATAAAACCAAGGATATCCTTGGGATGATGAAAGGTAAAACTCCATTTTGATGGAGCACTGAAGGGAAGCTTGCTTTTGAAGAATTCAAATGAGGAAATTTCTCACGCTCCTATTTTGGTATGCCCAGACTTCAAGAAGGATTTCATCATGTACAACTACGCTTCCGCACATACAGTATCAGCCATCCTAATGCAGGAGAACGAAGAAGGAATCGAAGCTCCCATTGCTTTCATGAGTTTCCCACTAAAGGAACATGAATTGAAGATGTCTCAAATTGAAAAGCATGCTTATGTAGTGGTGAGAGTGGTGAAGCATTTTAGGTACTATGTGTTGAGTTCTCACACTCTCGTTCTCGTTCCTGATACTGCAGTTAAGTCCATTTTGACTCAACAAGAGTTGGGTAGTCAATGGGGTAACTGGATAGCCAAAGTCCAAGAATATGACTTGGACATCAGACCTACCAAGTTGGTATGAGGAAGAGGCATGTGCCAATTAATTAGAAAATAAGTTTGAGACAGAATGCGAAGAAACTAAAGATACTTCTTGAAGTTTCCCATGGTGCTTTTTGTAAGCACAACCGATGAATGGTATGTAGACATCACTTTATTTTTAACTTATGGTGAGTGTCCCCCACATTTGAGCCAAAAATAAAAGAGGATAGTTAAATTAAGGTCCGTGAGATACATCTATGGGATAATGGTATATACAAGAAGGGTATTGATGGTGTATTCCTGCGTTGTGTTGACAAGTCTCAACAGATAAGGTTGCTAGAATCCTTTCACAATCTAGCATGTGGAGGAAATTTCTCTTCCTCGTGACAACTTACAAAATCTTATGGGCCTAGGTACTATTGGCCTACTCTCTTTCGAGATTTAGCAGAATGGGTGGCTAAGTGTGAAGCTTGCCAACATTTTGTTGGTCACCCTAAGCTGGCTGCTCTTCCCTTGAAGCCTGTGGTAATTGAAGAACCTTTTTGCCAATGGGGAATTGATTTCATTGGAGTACTAAACCCTACCTCAACACTGGTCATAACTATGTGCTCACCGCCACCACTGACTATTTCACCAAATGGGTGGAAGTTGCACCAATCAAGCAAGAGGCAACCTCTCGAAGTGTGTGTGCAATTTTCTCAAAGAGAATATAATTGTTAGATTTGGCATTCCTCACAAGATTGTTGCTAACAATGCTTCCAATTTCTCATCACATGAGTTGACTAAATTTTGTTATGGATTTGGGATCACATTGGCTCATTCATCCGATTATTACCCCAAGGCAATGGTCAGGTTGAATCAAGCAATAAGAACCTAGTGACCATAATCAGAAAGATGGTTGATGAGAATCAGAGGACATGGCACAAAGCATTGTATGATGCATTATGGGTAGATGGATTACTCCTAAATGAGCTATTGGAATGTCCCCATTCTAGGTGTTGTATGGAATTGATGTTGAGATTCCTATCTCTGTAGAATTTCCAGCCTTACGGTTGGCTAAAGCAATTGAGGATGAAACTTTTCAAAGTTCTATTGAGAAAAGGATAATGTACCTAGCCAAGCTAGAAGAAGAATGGAGCAAGGTGGTAGATCACATTGTAGATCATCAAAGCAAAGTCAAAAGGATATTTGACAAGAAATCAAAGCAACGTGATTTCTAGATTGGAGATCTAGTACTTCTCTGGGATAAGAGAAGGGAACAGAAAGGGATGCATGGCAAGTTTGACTCTTTATGGAAAGGTCCTTTCAAAATTCATTAGTTGAATGGTGAAAATAGCTTTTGTCTATCATACCTTGATGGAGAGTTTCTCCCTCTACCTTTCAGTGGCCAACATCTAAAGTTGTTCCATCAGTAATGCAAGATGCTCTCTTGCACTGTATTATAATTTATTTCTTGTTGTGTGTTTGCTTTCTTTCTGTCTTTGTTGGTTTGTTTGTTTTTGGTTTTTCTTCTTCCAACTCCGTAGCCCAATGGATAAAAGCTTCTTGATTCTGAGTTCTCTTCCTTTGATGTCTCAAAGAAATTCCCCAACTAGAGCCAGTTGTTATCTCATTTTAGTGATTTTGACTAAAAATGAGATAACCATAGAAATTTTTAAACAAATCTCTTCAAAATTCCCCTTTGAAGGAGATTTTTGGTTTTGGGTTTTCATGGCATGAAATGCATGTTTCTTTGCATGTTACATGTCCCATGTTCCTAAAACCCAAAACCCATGGATGGTCTTGAAGTGTGTGGGTTTTGAAACCCCGAGCATCGGAACATGCGTTATCCCAAAACATGTTTCATGTCATCATGTTCCCGAAACTGAAACCCGATCATCACCTTTGTGTAGAATTTTGGGACTTTGAAGCATCTCAACATCTCATGCTTCATGCTTCATGTTCCCAAAACCTGAATCTTAAATTAAACCAAATCCTTTGTGTCGGGTTTTGGGAGCTCAAGCATGATGACATGTCATTAATGCCCAGTTGTCTAGTAGTTGGCACACGTGTCGAGCTATGTGTAATAAATGTTAGGGTTTTATAAATAGGTGGTTTTCCACGTCATTTGTTACTTTGTATGATTTTGATGCATTGGATTTTTGTGCATGCTTCTTCCACCTCGAGACCCGATTGAGCTTCCGATCGATTTCACCATCCATTCTCGATCATTTTTCGATTTTTGAAGGTATTCTTCTCCTCTTTCGTTTTAAAGCTTTTTGGGGTTGTTTTTGAGGTGTGTTTTTTGGGTTTTCATTTCTTTTCCTCTTTGCCATTTCAGCTTAGGGTTTTGGGTCTTTTCCCTTGGTTCTTGTCTTTTTCCATTTAGGTTTTTGCTTGAGTTTCACTCCTTGGTCATCTACTTATTTTTACATAAGTTGTGGTTTTCAAAAAGAATCTAAAAACCCATGAATGTATAAAGTAGGAAATTCTTCATGTTCTGATAGGATAGAGACCCGATATCCTTTTTTCAGGTTTTTGTAGGGTTTGACATCATCTAGTTTCACCTTGTTTTGGGCTTTGCTAGCTGCTCAACATCTTGCTTTCTCCACCTTGTGTTGGGTCTTGACCGGTGTTCAACATCCTCTGAGTTCCAGTGTGTCGAGTATTTGTACCTACTCAACATCATCTCATTTCCGCTTTGTGTCGGGTTTTTCTGATGCACCGCATGCCCTAACTTCCGACACACACCCCACCAGTGTTTTGGGTTTCACAGAGTGTCTTGACACCTATCAAGTTCCGCCGTGTGTTTTGGGTTTCTCAAGGTGTTTGACATGGCCTAATTTCTGACACACACATTTTAGTTTTTCAGGTTTCCGAAGGTGCTTTGCAAGTTTCAAAACCCTAAAAGGTGTGTCGGGTCTATACACTTGTCTAGCAAGCTCTCACACCCGACTACTCTTCCAGAGTCATCAAGGCATTCTCAAGACTCCTCATGTCGGACCCTGGCCCATCTCAGGACAAGTCAGATAAGTCGGGAAAGATGAAGTATAAGTATCAAAAGATGGAGTCCTCTTCTTATGTAAGTTGCAACTATGACATCCGGGACATAGAGCTCGAAATATAGATATGGAAGACTTTATGGAAAAGAATTATGGATTCTTCTCAGAATCCATGGATGAAGTCAATAGCTAGTAGTGGTCTTCCTCTCATAGTAGGATTTCCAGTATCAGCCCAATGCCCTGAATTCATCTTGGCTTGTGCTTCTCACTATGACTCATCCCTCCCGCTTAGTAAGAAATCAAGTAGGGAGTCTATAGTGAAATTAGATGGAGATTATTTTGATCAACTCCTAAAGTTTCCCAACTTTATAGAATATGTTGATTTAGATTTTAAATCAGCACAAAAAAGGCCTGGGACAAGGATCAAGAAGACTACATCAAGCACATAAATAAAAAGTTCTTGATCAAGGCTAAGCAATTATTTCTAGGTTTCCTAAGTCGGTCCCTAGAAGTGACTTTATTCTTGAAGTCAGTGATATCATCACCCTTTGAGCTAGTTGTTTGGACTCCCAGATTCAAAAGAATTCCAAGGGTGGATGTACTAGTTCATGGTCATCATAAAGAAAAATGACCAAGGGATTGACTAGGGTAGCCTGATAAGTAATGAGATAGACTCTCAAATGAAAATGGTCTTGTCTACTAGCAAGTTCTACATGATGTCATATGTCACTTATGCGGCAGCAGGCATGAGAAACTATCCAGGGCTGGATGCAAAGGGGAACCAAGAAACAAAACATATATATCGGTACTTCCCATAGATGATAATAAAAGGGTCTGAAGACCAATTTAGAAGAGTGAATGACACCTTTTTCTATGAAAATATTTGTAGATTGGATCCTGATCTGAGGAAGAGAAGGGTTTCGATGAAGCATGGACAAAGTGTCTAAATGGGGTTGCATCTTCTTGTAATTCAAGAAGTTTACCTATCTTCGGGTGGTAAGGTTCCATGGTAATCCTTTCCATTTTCCCAGGTTCCTAGGTGACAAACTGATCCTCATGGAGTTGGTCAGACAATTGTTGGATTTTCACAAATTCCAACAAAGTAGACACAAAGTTGTGGTCTCCTTCCCTATTTCCATTGGAAGGTATACGTGTTCCACCATGGTTAAGGCCAAGAACATGGTGCATGAACTTTAGGATAAATTGAAGAAGCACATGAAGATGAGAGAAGGATTGACATCGAGGAGTCCTTAAGTCTTATGGAACCTTGTACCTACATGTACCCATTATGGAAGATATCTGGGTTGATCTTCGTGATGAAGTTTCCATCGAAGAAAAAAAAAACAATATGACACTTGAAGAAGTTCAGATGTTAGATCTGGTTGATATCCTGAAGGCACCATGGATAATGAAAGTGTCTTGGAACCTAGGTATGAATAGTCAGATGGAGACCAACTTGGATTCCCAGCCATTGATTGGTCTATTGCTGAAAAGGATTCTATCAGTTGAGAGAGCTACTCAGACTCTTGTCACACTAAGGCATGGCTCATTTCTGGGAATGAGTTATAAAGAAAAGATATTTTCAAAAATAGCTACTCTAGAAGTGGGACCCTCCAAGGGAGAAAAGGAAAAGGATAAAATCCCTACCAAGAGGCAAATAAAGTTTAAGTTTGTTAGAAAGGAGAAAAGCAAGGGGCCGAATCATCTGCTACTCCAACACAAATAGTTGAGATCTTGGATTCACCTCCTCTTCCATTGGAACAAGGAGAAATTCTTTTAGAAATCAAGGTTAGTCAACCTCTTATTTCCCCTTTTGTTGATTTCTCATCGGAGGTAAGCCTTGCTCTTGCTTCTCAAGCTTTGGCTTTAGAATCTTTACCCCTCTCTCCCAATCTTCCTCATCACATATTTCAATGCCACTCTCATCAGCCATGGCCAGCATTTTCTCTCGATCTCTCACCTCTCTCTGCTGGACCTACGATGGCCATAGAAATGCCTCCTCCTTCCACACCTTCATTCCTGAATCCATTCCCATAGTCACTACACTTGCAGTCATCACGAATCCACAAGAAAATCTTCCTCCACCCACAGATACAACCATAACACCTCCAATAGGAGAAACTTCTTCCATTGTACCTCAATGGTTGGTCGACCAAACTCAAGGAAGAGGAAGGTGGTAGTTCCCCTACCAACCTTCGATTTTAGTTCACTCAAGGCTTCTCCTGCCAAATCTGCCAAGAAACCCAAAATGGTTTCAAGAGTTTAGTGGATGCCTCAGGGCATAAGTTTGTAGAGATTTCCACTCCCATGATTGAAAAAATGAAGGAAGATATAACAATGACTGATTATCAAATTACAAGGGTTGACCTGGGAAAAGTGACAACTAAAGGAGCACAACAAGATGCACAAGATGCCATGAACATGCTTTGTCAAAAGTTGAAAGAAACAAAGGTAAGCAGGGATGAGCTGAAAGAGAAAGTGGAATAGATTGACAGAGGTACTACTCAAGCTTTCAAAGCCTTCACAGTCAACACCATCATCTTCTACCCCTACGCCTATAAGGTTTGATTTCTCATCGGTACCTATGATTGAAAAGATCAATGAGAAGGGGAGAACTATTGAAGAATGGATAAAGAGGCTACTCTTGCAAGGAAGAGAGGTCATAGATGACACGGTGGAAGTTTACAAATCCTTGGAGGATATAAAGAAAGATGGTGACAAGATGGATGATGAATTTTCACAGAAGTCGGGAACCTCGAATTAACTTTGGAAGCCCTCAATGCACTGAAACAGGTTCCATCCCAGATCTTAATGGAAGAAGGAATCATTCCACATGGGGATAAGCATTTCCAGCTTGCCAAAGCCATCAGGTTCAGGATAAAGATTCTCAGTGAAGCTTGCAGCAAGTTGAGGGAATCTAGAGATCAGTTGGTTGATGCCACTAATGATATAGAAGAGGAGCTATCCAGGATCTTTGCCAAGGTGTTGGGTGAAAGCTCGAGAGATTCTACCTACTAATGACCTCTACAAGAAAATTTAGGAATTAATTCAGCATGAACCAGCTATATTGTCTTTGATCTATCAAACATGATAAGTTCATAAGGATCGAAAATGTTTTGGAATCACTGAGAAAACTCAACAAGAGATTGAAGAAACTTCTGGTAATGCAAGTGATACTCTTAGGAAACTTGTGAAGTTCTAAGTGATTATTCTAGTGCCGGATGAAGATGAGATGCAAGGCATAATCAAAAATTTCAAGAATTTTGAGACAAGAAGGTTTCGCTAGAAGAAGACAAAGGATGATGAAGCAGAATAAACATAATGTTTCATGTCATTTCTATCAAGAAATTGTCATGTCTTTTTCATTTTCGTTTCGTCACATAGGAAAATTTTGACTTGTTCTCCTGTGTGAGAGTCAAGCAAAATAGGACTCTCGTTTAAAAGACTATTTTCTAGGATTTATCCTATTTTCTCTCTGCTCTCTCTATTATAAATAAGGGATGCTTGTGCATTCCAAAGGGAGACTTTTTGAATATTAAGAGCTATTGTGAAGAAGAAGAAAAACTTTGTATTTTCTTTTTAATCATTGAAGAATAGAACATGTGTTATTTTACAAACTTTGTGTTGTGGGATTCATCTATCTTGAGAGATTGTTCTTATGTTCAAGATCTTGAGCTATTCTTTGTTTTGTGTTCTTGATCATTTTAATCGTTTCAGAATATTACACTCATTATCTAAAACTCGTATAAGTATTTCTTGATTTGTGTTTGCTTGAAAGAAAATACGTTCCTCTCATTCCCTTTCCACTTTGTTTCATCTATAATATTTTCCCTTCTAATTCTTCCTAATCTAAAGTTGTAACATCTCCATTTCATGTTGATATGGATTTGTGGATTGTATCCCTTTGAGGAGGGATTTAACCCCAATGGTTAGAATAGTAATCTAAGTAAACAAACCCACAAAAGAAAATCATCTTGTTAATAAGACAATATTAGATCTATGTACAGATCACAATAGAAAATCCGTATAACGTGAAATGGGTTTTGAAACAAGGGTTTCACCTGGGTATGTCACAGTCATTTGGCTGCCATCTCCATTTCTCATAATCATGATCAGGTCTCCTATTGTGGAAACAATTGAAGGATTCATCTATATGTGTACAAGAGCCTCCGGGATACAATTGCTTTGTATCAATAGGAACCCTCCTTCCAGTGAATAAATCACATTCTTCTTCTCTTCTGTTGGTGCATTGGAGACATAAAAACCATCAGATTTTGTAATGCTTGATCCATTTAGAGTCTGCATGAAAAATTGGGCATTATCACTATTTCTCCATTTTCTCTCAATCCGCCACGCGAATAAAGCCTATGGAAAATAAAACACCTGCATCAAACAAATCGATGACCACCGTCACTCCTCACACATCGACCGCCAGATTTGCTCCCAAGAAAGCACAACCCCTGTGCTGCACGTTGATTGGTTGTTTCCTCCAGGATCCACAATTTTCTCCACAATATCCTTCGCCGTTTGATTTCAATGACAATGTAACAACCTATAATAATCATCCGATCACTGAAAGATGTCAGACCCAATAGGTCTCATCTCACTATAAGAATGCCTTACACTTTGTAAAAATCAAGATACTCCTCTAAAACCATTAGTGCACTCTTTCGAGACTTATAAAATACACTTTTACAAATTGTTGTGCTAGAAAAACTTGATGTGCGGAATCCATTTATCAAGCCCAAGGTTTTCCGCATGCATTTTTGAAATTCTTCACAAATCTTTAAGAAATTGATAGATCCTTTTTTCAAACACTAATATCATGGCATCTAGGTCTATATATGAGTCTCGAAAAGATTTCTTTTGGGACATTAGAGAAAAACAAAGTCTTCGATAAACACCCAATTTAGGGTATTTATTAGTCATAAAGCGCATTATTTTATGGGTCTTGTGTATTTTTCAATTATTAGTCTATATTTCTCTTTTTTTTTTGTTGTTTCATGTTATCTCCTCCTTTTCTTGCATGGGCCTTTTTGGCCTTTCTTTTATGTCCTTGGGGTTTTTAGGCATCCTTTGATTGTCTACCCTATTAATTCCAATTCAAAAAGTTTATAAATATATAAGTAATTTAATTTGGGATATGTTACAGATATAATTAATTCAAAACATAGTGCTTAACTATGATTTTCGGAGACGGCTACCCATCACCGAAAATGCACCCATGTATGTGCGGGCTGCATAAAAACTACCATGCTTCCCATGGAGCTTCCCATCACTCCCCCATCACATGACATGCCACCTGGAAAGAAACCCGGCACCGGAAGCAGTCAAATCACGGACCCGCGGACCTGCATAAATGCACGGAGGATAATTTATCGATTTTGTTGGCTTTGTTCAGTGTGTCGCCACCGCTCACGAGGGGTGCATTTAAGGAGGCAGGTGAAAGCCTAACCAAACCACTTAACAGTGAACATATAAACATTGACTCCAAACGCAACCACTTAACCCCAAATGTCGTTTTAACAGTAAACATATACACTTCGCTTTCATAGAACGTAGGAAGAAGAGGGAAGGCCAAATTGGGTTCTCCATTATTCTGCACCATCTATGCAAAGAAAATCATCAGTCCTCTATTTCACATTTGTAGCCACATTTGTTAGGAAGGGACGTTCCACAGCACACAAACAACCTTAGTCACAGGTAATTTGACACCCAAAAACATTGGATCTTAAGGAATATACAATTTGGTTTTTTTCATTATTTTTTTGTATATACAACCATGACAAAGGGAAAGATTTTTCATTTTTCTCTGTTGTCACTTTAAATATGGATCTACAACTAATTTGATTTAAAATAAAACTATGTTTATTAATTTTTCAATCGATTGTTAAATTTGGTTAATGTAATTCATCACCAAATATGCAGTTGTGAATCAAAATGTAAATCAAAATATTCTTTAAATTTTTTTTTATCTACATTTTTACTATTCCCCCCAATTTCACCCTAATATCTCTATTATATTCGTCATAGATAAATAAACACACCTGCTAAATACTAATACTTTGTTAATAATGTATTGTCCTTATCTAAAAATGTTTCTAACCAACATTCTGGTTTTCTTCACGAGTCAATATTATTGATGAATTCCCTAGCAAAGAGGGATAAGGGTCTGAAGAAAACCAATATATAATCATTCTTACACCGGTCCTTTTCGGTTGTATGCAACCTTAGGTTTTTGAGATCCCTTGTCCTCACCTAATTTATCTTCTTTTCTACAAACTAACCAAGAATCCTCATTTCTCGCTTGAAACTATTATCACTTTTAGCCATTGTGAAGACATGAACTGATGAAAGAAAATGAGAGAGACCATCACTAAAACAAGGGAAAGAGAGCTCCAAAATTGATATTATTTGGAAGCCAAGTAATGGTGCAATTACATTCAACAAGCGAGAGGGTGAGAGAGTGATGGTAAAAGGAAAGACAAAAGACAACAATACCACCTTTACGACTATTTTACCACTCTTTGGGAAGAGACGCGTTTGAATCAAGGCATGTTATTTTAATATAAATGTTAAGAATATTACATACAAGGGAGAGTAGATTTTTCATGATTGATTAGGTCGATGACTAACATGAGGAAATCACAACTTGTTCTCCATCTTGATGAAAAACACAGTGTGTTTTTTAACATGTTGAAAAACACAGTGTTTTTTAACATGCTGAAAAACACACTGTGTTTTTCAACACGTTGAAAAACACGATGGTTTTCCACACAGTTTCATTTACGAAATTGAATTTTATGTATTATAGGCACATATTTATAGGCACAAGAAGTAACTCCAACCATCATATTTATAGGCACAAGAAGTAACTACAACAGTTGAAGTGGGTCACCTTCATAATCCTCTTAACTATTTGGATGTGACCCATCACATTTTGATCGTTGTGTGTTCTCAACCATCATGGTCTTCCTTGTGTGACATACGACATTTAACCAACACAAAATATGACACTTACATGTCACTTCATCTCATATCTACTCAAGTTTGTGCAAGTAACCAAAGTTGCACTTAAGGCTTTCTAACCCATTGCATGCCCCATTTTGTAAGATGTTGTAAGTGCATAATACTCCCATTATGATGCACACGCTTGACCTTTGTGCCATGCTTCAACACTTCTACACCTAGGGAGTAACTCCAACCTTTATGCAAGATGACTACTATTTATAAGAACAAAAGTCTTTATTCTATGACACTACATTGTGCATGCACTATGTTGCATAAAACACTTGTCCCTAAGTTTTTTGTGTGATGTGCATTGCTTGCACATTCTTATGCTCATACATCATACAACTTAGGTAAGAGAAATGAACCATGAAATCTTCCTCGTGCATTCCATGAGGTCTTCAATAGATCCTTTATGTTTAGCAGGTTTGCATACACTTAACCATGTTACACCTTCAACTTACCTTCCTTTCCACTTATCTAGATACTCTTGATATTCCCTTCTACACGTTTTCTTACAAGTTTGAATCACACGAAAGAAACTTTATACAAAGTGGTCACATGTAATATAAAATATCTTCTATATACCAAAAATACAAAATATAGACTCTTATATATACCAGAAATACAAAATATAGACTTAAATACTAAAAATAAGAAATAGTCTCATATACTCTTAATGACCTTATAAACCTTGACACTGAAAGTATATATTAATTTCATATACTATAAACTATCTTACAATTTCAAAACAAGATACACCACATCAATCTTTAGGGTATTGTATCAGTCTTTAGGGTGTTAAATTAATGTTTAGTGTATCCCAATTATTTTATGTGGGGTGACTAATTAGTGTCAAAGGTGTCGTATAAGTGTTTAAAGTGTCCTAAATTAATTTAATGTGGGTGACTTAATATTATTTATGGTGAGAGAATTAGAATAATTATAGCTAATATTATGTTTCCATTCATCATTAGAATTATAATTCTTTTAGCTAATACTTCTAGAGATGTTATGTTAATGTTATAAACAATTTGTAAATTTATTGTTTGTTTTATATAAACAAACATGCAAAAAAATTAAATGTTTTGTTATGTGGAAGGAATACAAATCAAATCTACAATATTATCTAAATGAAGTTAGTGATCATATAATCTTTCCAAGAATAAGTAGGAATTACACTTGTATGTTAATAAGTGGGATCGATGAAAAATATCTATTACCTAATACAGTGAAAATAGGAACAAATTTATGTTCTCGATATACACATGGATGGCTTAAGAAAACACTTGTGGCAAATTTTTACATAGTTGCTTGGGAATGCGTGGAGGATGGCCCTAGATAATGGTCTAGAAAGATGGCACAAACAACCTGTGAGGCTATGTTCTATGGTTAGTAGATTTAAATAAGTTACATCAGCTCAACATGTGATGTCGATATATTCTGCTCCACATGTCTTGAACTCTATAGTGTCATGTGACATGCGCATGTGAAATCTCGGTAAATTATTGTGTTCCAAGTAACTGCAAAACACTAGGAGTGACATTGCAAAAAACAACTACATAAACGCTAAATAATATTGTGAACTATTTTATTATTGTAATATTTTGTTTAGTATATAGACACTAAATAATAGTGTGAACTAGTTTATTATTATGGTATTATTGTATTCAACCCATTTGTTAATAAATGATAGAGGATTCGATAATTTCTACAATTTGTGTTTATTAATCATTGGTATGAGACTAGTTAACTATGTTGATATTATGTTGGTATTGGTTAAATATGCATGCGATCTTCGAGTTGTTAGTTGTGATTTCATTGCTCTTAGCTGTTTTAAATTAAATACATTAGGAAAAGTTTGATTTCTTGGATGCATTATAGTTGTAAATATTGCGAATGTGGAACTCATTTGTATATATATATATATATATATATATATATATATTATTATATTGTTATATATATATATGTATATATATGTATGTTGTGAATTAGTTGCTATAAAATTATGTGATAATGTTGTGAATGTTTAATGAAAGTTGAAGCTATAAAAACTATGTGATATCATACTCGACTCTCAATTTGGCATATGGGGCAAGTGCCTCTCATCGAAGATAGGAATCGGTGCGTGCTAAAGGGGCTTGCCCCTTAGGATGCCACATCGATACACCCAACTATCATTGCATGATGAAGGGCTTGATATTAGGATTCGCATCCATAGATAGGCGGTAGATTTTTGTGATTATTTTATCATATTGGATGACATATATTTGATTTGACATGTACCGTACTAACGTTAATTGTATATTTTTGTTTTGTACTAGTTACTCTTTTGTGCAGTGAATATGAATACCATGAGCCTAATATCTCGCGATCATGTTTGTAAAACGGAGAGATACGAAAATATGAGTTTCCGCGTAAATTGAAGATGAAGGGTGTTCACATAAAAAGTTTGATAGTTTTTAGCTAAATGTCGCATTCTTTGTCACATTATAGATGACCATATTGTGATATAGTTGTGCAATTGGTAGCCGTATAAATAGTTATTTTCCTTGCATTTCAATACTATCTTTTATACACGTGGCTTTTGAATTAGACAAAAATTGAATGCTTCCAATGTTTTAAGATGGTATTCATGTTGATGATGAATCACAAGTCAAAATTTATTTTGGTAAGTATGAAATAAGTATTTCATTAATGATACAAAACTGCATGTAATAATTTTTAGGATGGGAAGGAGGCCCAAATGGCAGAGCATGATCGATCTTCCTGTCCAAGAGATTACAGAGGAAAAGAGTCAGTTTTCATATGATGACCTAGAATGGACACCAATAGGGGATGAGCCGAGCATCGACATTTGTGCCACCATACCGCTCGCAAGACTACATGCATTTCTAAAGGGGGAAGGTTCTAACGAAAATTTTGAGACTACCTTCGCCCGCACACATCACACGTCAACAAATATAGAAAATCCAAAACCACAAACAACCAAGTCATATTCTAGGTTTGGAAATTCACTAAAAAAATTTTTTTGTACGTTCTTTTCGTAAACTGTTGTATAACATTTGATGTTACCATTTTTAATGCAGCTATTGGTGTTCGTATGGTCCAAGCGACAATAGAAATAAGTTAGTAACAAGTGACAAAGTGAGTAGGTGTATAATTAAAAGGGGTTGCCAATGTCATTTCAATGTGAAGGTTTTTTATGGGAGACCGACAATGGTGATAATATTATACAACCAACCATTTCATTGTGATGTAAATGGTGAGTGTTGTCATGGGAAGAACGAAAATACCATTAATGATCCTCGTCTGAATGTTGCCCCGTACTTATCTGATGAATGCAAAACTTATATTGAGAGTCTTTTGTTAATGGGAGTCACCGTGGACATGGTGTATGATAAATATATAGAGGATCCATCAAACGTGGGTATATCGAGCAGGAGAGATGAATACATGACAAGAAAGGACGTGGTGAATGCATGGAAAAGAGTTTGTTGCAAAAGGTCTCAAAAGCATTCCGATGATGCCATGAGCGTGAACTTATGGCATGTGGAGGAAAGAGACATATTTTTCTACTATCAACGCCCAAATGGAACCACCATTCCATTCATCATGGGGTTGCAAACACCGTGGATGTGTGAGAGAATGGTTCAACATTCACACAATTCCATAATCTCCATGGACTCGATGTTTGCTACCAACAAATATGGCGTAAGTAATTGGAATGAATTTTGAAATGATGTGTAATTTATGTATCATTAATATTATTCTTTTTCTATTATATTAAACTCGTGTTACCATTTGATGTCATATTTCTTGCAGTACCAATTATACACATTGCTTGTTTTTGATGAGCAAGAAGTGGGGGTGCTATAGCATGGGCCATCTCTTCGAGGAATAAAATCAAAGATATTTACGGGTGGTTGGCGGAAGTCCAAAAATGAGGAAAATGCCTTCGTGTTGATTGGAAGATCAATGCGTTCATTACGGATGATGCATCGGCTGAAATCCAAGCCATTAGGTGTGTTTTTGGTTGTCGTGTAGTGCTATGCTTATGGCACGTGTGCAGGGCATGGTTGAAAAATGTGCACAAGTATTGTAGCAAAGAGACTAGGTGGAAGATTTTTGAGAGACTAGGTACCATCATGTATGGTTCAGAAATTCATCACGAGCACACATTTCAAATCATTGAAGACTTCTTTAATGAATTCAAAGAGGAAACTAAGTTCCTCGAGTACTTCAGGAATACATGGTGTGAGAGAAAAGAACGTGTTGGTGAGTGCGATCCTTTGTGTGTTTCCTTATTAATTATCATCAATTATAATTCTTGGTTTATAATGTCACTGATTTTCAATCTGTGTCGCTTGACAGCTATGTGGGCAACAAATTTTAGAAACTTCTCCCATGCGAATCAAGAAACAAATGCATCTATCGAGTCCTACCATTGTTTTTTGAAGACTAAATACTTGTGTGATAGACAAAAGAAATGTACTCACCAGATGGACTATTTGTTCTACACACTTGTGTACAAGGTGGAGCCATTTTACAAACACAAGAGGAAGTTACAAAAATCTGGCTTCTTGACCAATTTCAAAAAATAAAGACATCTATTGACAGTGGTTGAGAGAGCAAAGAGTATTCCTGATACTGATTGCCTTGCAATTGCACCTGATTGCAATCAATTGTGGGTTAGGAGCCAAACAACTAGAAGCTCATGGTATTTGGTAATGAAATGCGGAGCCTTGGACATTTGCGAATGTGCTTGGGCTATCAGAGGAAACACATGTAAGCACGTGTTGAAGGCGTTGGATTTTCGCAAGCAATATGTGTCGATGTCATCATATCAAGCACCAGAAGTGACAAGTAATTCAATGCCATCATATGTTACCATTGTATATTGCTAAGAATAAGTTGTAACAAAATAAGCATCATGTTGAATTTCTTTTCATTGCTCGTGTAACAACCAATACCTATACAGAGACAAGCAGGGTAAATGAAGACACGTTCCGACACGGCCCCTCTTCATCGTATCCAACATCAAAAGTTGAAGGTAATTTAATGTCATCGTATGTGGCAAGTAGTCATATAGATTGCTAAGAATAAGTTGTAATGAAATAAGCATCGTGTTGAATTTCTTTTCATTGCCCGTGCAATAGCCAATACCTATACAGAGACAAGCAGGGTAAATGAAGACGAGTTCCAACACGGCCCTCTTCGTCATATCCAACATCGAAGAAGTTGAAGTAATTTAATGTCATTGTATGTGGCAAGTAGTCATATAGATTGCTAAGAATAAGTTGTAACGAAATAATCATCGTGTTGAATTTCTTTTCATTTCCTGTGCAACAGCCAATACCTATACAGAGACAAGCAAGGTAAATGAAGACATGTTCTGACACGGCCCCTCTTCGTCGTATCCAACATCAGAAGTTGAAGGTGATTTAATGTCCTCGTATGTGGCAAGTAGTCATATAGATCGCTGAGAATAAGTTTTAACGAAATAAGCATCGTGTTGAATTTCTTTTCATTCATCGTCAGGCAATGACCAATACCTACCTATACAGAGACAAACAGGGTAAATGAAGACACATTCCAACACGGCCCCTCTTCGTCGTATCCAACATCAGAAGTTGAAGGTAATTTAATGTCATCGTATGTGGCAAGTAGTCATATAGATTGCTAAGAATAAGTTGTAACGAAATAAGCATCATGTTGAATTTCTTTTCATTGCTCGTGCAACAGCCAATACCTATACTAGAGACAAGCAGGGTAAATGAAGACATGTTCCGACATGGCCCCTCTTCGTCGTATCCAACATCAGAAGTTGAAGGTGATTTAATGTCCTCGTATGTGGCAAGTAGTCATATAGATCGCTGAGAATAAGTTGTAACGAAATAAGCATCGTGTTGAATTTCTTTTCATTGCTCGTGCAATGCAGCCAATACCTACCTATACTGAGAGACAAACAGGGTAAATGAAGACACATTCCAACACGGCCCCTCTTCGTCGTATCCAACATCGAAGTCAAGGTAATTTAATGTCATCGTATGTGGCAAGTAGTCATATAGAATGCTAAGAATAAGTTGTAACGAAATAAGCATCATGTTGAATTTCTTTTCATTGCTCGTGCAAACAACCAATACCTATACATGACAGAGACAAGGGGGTAAATGAAGACATGTTCCGACATGGCCCCTCTTCGTCGTATCCAACATCAGAAGTTGAAGGTGATTTAATGTCCTCGTATGTGGCAAGTAGTCATATAGATCGCTGAGAATAAGTTGTAATGAAATAAGCATCGTGTTGAATTTCTTTTCATTGCTCGTGCGGCAATGTCAATACCTACCTATACTGAGAGACAAGCGGGGTAAATGAAGACACATTCCAACACGGCCCCTCTTCGTCGTATCCAACATCAGAAGTTGAAGGTAATTTAATGTCATCGTATGTGGCAAGTAGTCATATAGATTGCTAAGAATAAGTTGTAACGAAATAAGCATCATGTTGAATTTCTTTTCATTGCTCGTGTAATCAACCAATACCTATACAGAGACAAGCACTGTAAATGATGGCATGTTATGGGATGGCCCCTCCTCACCACCTTGACACTCACTGACAGTTGATGGTTAGTTGTGTATAAATAAATAATTTTCTATAATGTCTTATACGTCACAGGAACTCCTAAAATAGTTGGGGCTGGTGGTTTGATGATAGAAAGCGAACCAAATTTTATGGAACACACATCCAAAGAATTCTTGAAGTCAATCTTTGATACATGACTGAGTACAGATGAACAGAAAAAACATTCTTTGAATGTGTTCAAAGGTTTAGGAGAGACTTAGAAGCATCAAATATGTTGGATGTTTCTTTCAAAGGAGATGTCAATGAGATTGCCACCACCCGCATGCGTCCATGGTTTAGTGCGAGTAAAAAATGCCACCACAGTGTGAGTAAGAGGCCAGTCATTGTAGAAGATTTGAACAATCACACTAAAGACTACGAATGCTTCCAATTTCCCAACGGAAATCATGCAAAGAGGAGACAAACCACACAAATGGATCATACAGGTTAAAACATTGAACTATTAGTGTGAACTATTCACAAGAAATTTTAATTGTGGAGGTGAAGACTAACATATTGATCATTTATTTTTTAGGTGGTTCAAATGCAGCTGAAACATCTCCCGCCGCCACTTATCTTTCAGCAATTTAGCATCTCGAACAAGGTGTGTATTGAATGTCCTTAATATCATAACATTTTTTTACTGTATGTAAGGTAAAAATCCTTTGATACCTTGTCTAATATTTAATTCGTTGTGTTACAGATGCAATGGATATGCAAATGGTGTATCTTACAGAATGAGCAGGTTGAGCTTTGGAAAGTAAATGTATGGCATGTTCAGTGGGCCTAAATTATAATTGTAAACATTGCCAATTCATGTATAGGAGATTGTACATTGCGTATATTTAAAATACATAAATATGGAACGTGTACAACTGACCTACTCTTTGACTATTTTTAGAGTGTTTTAAAAAAGTGCTTGGTGGTGTTAGCCAACGTAGAACCGCTCACGTAATATATGGATAGTATACAATATTTTAACAAATAGAAAGTTGATGTAATTACGATGAAAATATGTAATCAACAGTACAAAATTATCATGTCGAAATTTAATTGCTACTATCAAAGTGCTGAAAAATAAACCTTTTTCAACACTATATAAAATATTTCAACACGTTGAAAAACACATGGTGTTTTTAAGCACTTTGAAAAACATGATCCCGTTCTCCAAAAGGCGCAACCCACGGTGATTTTCCTTCTTGTTGTAAACATTGAATCCACATCAACTACTTGTAAGGTGGAGAAGGGTTGAATTTTTTCCAATGCGATGGAAAGTGGGGTGCGATTTCCACCACGTTGAAAAATGCACGGTGTTTTTCAGCACTTTGAAAATCGTGACCCGTTCACCAAAAGGAGCAACCCGCGGTGTTCTTCCTTCTTGTTGTAAACATTGAATCCACATAAACTACTTGTCAGGTGGAGAAGGGTTCAATTTTTCCAAAGCGATGGAAAAAGGGGTGCGATTTCCGCCATGTTGAAAAACACACGGTGTTTTTTAGCACTTTGAAAACCCCACCACATTCACCAAAAGGTGCAAACCGCGGTGCTCTTCCTTCTCGTTGTAAACATTGAATCCACATCAACTGCTTTTCAGGTAGAGAAGGTTGAGTTTTTCCAAAGCGATGGAAAGTGTGGTGCATTTTTCCGCCATGTTGAAAAACGCACGGTGTTTTTCAGCACTTTGAAAAACGCGACCCCGTTCACCAAAAGGCGCAACCCGCGGTGCTCTTCCTTCTTGTTGTAAACATTGACTCCACATCAACTACTTGTCAGGTGGAGAAGGGTTCAATTTTTTCAAAGTGATAGAAAGTGGGGTGTGATTTCGCCATGTTGAAAACGCGAGGTGTTTTTCAACACTTTAAAAATCGTGACCCCATTCACCAAAAGGTGCAACCCACGGTGTTCTTCCTTCTCGTTGTAAAGATTGAATCCACATCAACTAATTTTCAAGTGGAGAAGGGTTCAATTTTTCCAAAGCAATGGAAAAATGGGTGCGATTTCCACCACGTTGAAAAACGCATGGTGTTTTTCAGCAGTTTGAAAACCCCCACCACGTTCGCTAAAAGGCGTAAATCATGGTGCTCTTCCTTCTCATTGTAAACATTGAATCCACATCAACTGCTTTCAGGTGGAGAAGGGTTGAGTTTTTCCAATACGATGGAAAGTGTGGTGCATTTTCTGCCATGTTGAAAAACACACGGTGTTTTCAAAGCACTTCAAAAAATGTGACCCTATTCACAAAAGGCACAACTGCGATGCTCTTCCTTCTTGTTGTAAACATTGACTCCACATCAACTACTTGTCAGGTGGAGAAGGGTTCAATTTTTTCAAAGCAATAGAAAGTGGGGTGCAATTTCTACCATGTTGAAAAACACACAGTGTTTTTCAGCACTTTAAAAATCGTGACCCCGTTCACCAAAAGGCGCAACCCATGGTGTTCTTCCTTCTCATTGTAAAGATTGAATCCACATCAATTGCTTTTTAAGTGGAGAAGGGTTCAATTTTTCCAAAGCGATGGAAAAATGGGTGTGATTTCTGCCATGTTGAAAACACACGGTGTTTTTCAGTAGTTCGAAAACCCCACCACATTCACCCAAAAGGCGCAAACCGCGGGGCTCTTCCTTCTCGTTGTAAACATTGAATCCACATCAACTGATTTTTAGGTGTAGAAGGGTTGAGTTTTTCCAATGTGATGGAAAGTGTGGTGCGTTTTCCACCACGTTGAAAAACACACGATTTTTTTCAGTTTGAAAAATGCGACCCCATTCACCAGAAGGCGCAACCCGCGGTGCTCTTCATTCTTGTTGTAAACATTGACTCCACATCAATTACTTGTCAGGTGGAGAAGGGTTAAATTTTTTCAAAGCGATAGAAAGTGGGGTGCGATTTCTTCCACGTTGAAAAACACACGGTGTTTTTTAGTACTTTTAAAAACACAACCTCGTTCACCAAAAGGCGCAACCCGTGGTGTTATTCCTTCTCGTTGTAAACATTGACTCCACATCAACTACTTGTCAGGTGGAGAAGGGTTCAATTTTTCCAAAGTGATGGAAAAATGGGTGTGATTTCTACCATGTTGAAAAACGCACGGTGTTTTTAGCAGTTTGAAAATCCCCACCATGTTCGCCAAAAGGCGCAAACCGTGGTGCTCTTCATTCTTGTTGTAAACATTGAATCCAAATCAACTGCTTTTCAGGTGGAGAAGGGTTGAGTTTTTCCAAAGTGATGGAAAGTGTGGTGCATTTTCCGCCACGTTGAAAAATGCACGGTGTTTTTTAGCACTTTGAAAAATGTGACCCCATTCACCAAAAGGCGTAACCCGTGGTGCTCTTCCTTCTTGTTGTAAACATTGACTCCACATCAACTACTTGTCAGGTGGAGAAGGGTTCAATTTTTCAAAGCGATCAAAAGTGGGGTGCGATTTCGCCACGTTGAAAAACGCACGGTGTTTTTCAACACTTTGAAAACCCCCACCATGTTCTCTAAAGGTACAACCAGCCATGTTCTTCATCCTCGTTGTAAAGATTGAATCCACATCAACTACTTTTCAAGTGGAGAAGGGTTCAATTTTTCAAAGTGATGGAAAAATGGGTGCGATTTCGCCATGTTGAAAAACACATAGTGTTTTTCAGCAGTTTGAAAACCCCCACCACGTTCTCCAAAAGGCGCAACCCATCGTGCTCTTCCTCCTTGTCGCAAACATCAAATCCACATCAACTACTTGTCAAGTGGAGAAGGGTTGAGTTTTTTCCAATGTGATAGAAAGTGGGGTGTGATTTCCGCCATGTTGAAAAATGCACGGTGTTTTCTTAGCACTTTGAAAAACGTGACCCCGTTCACATAAAGGCGCAACCCGTGGTGCTCTTCCTTCTTGTTGTAAACATTGAATCCACATCAACTACTTGTCAGGTGGAGAAGGGTTCAATTTTTTCCAATGCGACGAAAAATGGGGTGCATTTTCTGCCACGTTAAAAATGCATGTATTTTTAAAGCACTTTGAAAACGTGACCCGTTCACCAAAAGGCACAACCCGCGGTGTTCTTCCTTCTCATTGTAAAAATTGACTCCACATCAACTACTTTTCAGGTGGAGAAGGGTTCAATTTTTCCAAAGTGATGGAAAAATGGGTACGATTTCCGCCACGTTGAAAAATGCACGATGTTTTTCAGTTTGAAAACCCCCACCATGTTCTCCAAAAGGCGTAACCCGCCATGCTCTTCCTTCTCGTCATAAACATCGACTCCACATCAACACCTTGTCAGGTGGAGAAGGGTTGAGTTTTTCCAAAGCGATGGAAAGTGTGTGCATTTTTTCGCCACGTTGAAAAACACACGGTATTTTTCAAAGCACTTTGAAAAGCGCGACCCCGTTCACTAAAAGGTGCAACTCGCTGCTCTTCCTTCTTGTTGTAAACATTGACTCCACATCAACTACTTGTCAGGTGGAGAAGGGTTCAATTTTCCAAAGCGATGGAAAAATGGGTGCGATTTCCGCCACATTGAAAAACGCACGGTGTTTTTCAGCACTTCGAAAACCCCCACCACGTTCTCCAAAAGGCAACCCGCCATGTTCTTCCTTCTCGTTGTAAAGATTGAATCCACATCAACTACTTTTCAAGTGGAGAAGGGTTCAATTTTTCCAAAGCGATGGAAAAATGGGTGCAATTTCGCCACGTTGAAAAATGCACAGTGTTTTTCAGTAGTTCGAAAACCCCCACCACGTTCTCCAAAAGGTGCAACCCGCCGTGCTCTTCCTCCTTGTCACAAACATTGAATCCACATCAACTACTTGTCAGGTGGAGAATGGTTGAGCTTTTCCAAAGCGATGGAAAGTGTGGTGCATTTTCTGCCACGTTGAAAAACGCACGATGCTTTTCAACACTTTGAAAAATCGACCTTGTTCACCAAAAGCCGCAACCCGTGTTGCTCTCCTCTTTGTAAAGATTGAATCCACATCAATTGCATTTCAAGTGGAGAAGGGTTCAATTTTTTCAAAGTGATGGAAAAATGGGTGTGATTTTCACCACGTTGAAAAATACACGGTGTTTTTCAAGAGTTTGAAAACCCCCACCACATTCCCAAAAGGCGCAAACCTGTGGTGCTCTTCCTTCTCGTTGTAAACATTGAATCCACATCAACTGCTTTTTAGGTGGAGAAGGGTTGAGTTTTTTCCAATGCGATGAAAAGTGGGGTGCGTTTTCCGCCACATTGAAAAACACACGGTGTTTTTCAACACTTTGAAAAATGTGACCCCATTCACCAAAAGGCGCAACCCGCGGTGCTCTTCCTTCTTGTTGTAAACATTGACTCCACATCAACTACTTGTCAAGTGGAGAAGGGTTCAATTTTTCCAAAGCGATGGAAAAATGGGTGCGATTTTTGCCACATTGAAAATGCATGGTGTTTTTCAGCACTTCGAAAACCCCACCACGTTCTCTAAAAGGCACAACCCGCCGTGCTCTTCCTCCTAGTTGTAAAGATTGAATCCACATCAACTGTATTTCAAGTGGAGAAGGGCTCAATTTTTCCAAAGCGATAGAAAGTGGGTGCGATTTCGCCACGTTGAAAAATGCACGGTGTTTTTCAGCAGTTTGAAAATCGTGACCCCATTCACCAAAAGGCGCAACTGCGCAGTGTTCTTCCTTCTCGTTGTAAAGATTGAATCCACATCAACTACTTTTCAAGTGGAGAAGGGTTCAATTTTTCCAAAGCAATGGAAAAATGGGTGCGATTTTCCACCACGTTGAAAAACACATGGTGTTTTTAGTAGTTCGAAAACCCCCACCATGTTCTCCAAAAGGTGCAACCCACCGCGCTCTTCCTCCTTGTTGCAAACATCGACTCCACATCAACAACTTGTCAGGTGGAGAAGGGTTGAGTTTTTTCCAATGCGATGGAAAGTGGGGTGCGTTTTTCCACCACGTTGAAAAATGCATGGTGTTTTTTAGCAGTTCAAAAACCCCCACCATGTTCTCCAAAAGGTGTAACCCGCGCTCTTCCTCCTTGTCACAAACATCGACTCCACATCAACAACTTGTCAGGTGGAGAAGGGTTGAGTTTTTTCTAATGCGACGGAAAGTGGGGTGCGTTTTCCGCCACGTTGAAAAATGCATGGTGTTTTTCAGCAGTTTGAAAAACCATTTATACATTTACACCATAACATTTACATTGAATCTGTATAACATTGCAAATAAAGTATGAGAAGATGAGAAGTTACACTTGAACCAATGAAAACTATTTTGTAGTCTTAATGAATGGTAACACACATTTAAACTAAGATCATTCCATTGTAATGTATACGCAGTATGAAAATTACATGCTTCAATGAGAACTTGAAATTTGAATTCTCTATAAAATGTACATTAACTAAAAGTAACATTCACAATACTCGCACATTTTAAATCTTATTCCAATTTAAATCTTTTTATTAGACTTTAAAACCTTCTTATTTTTTATTATGATTTGATGGTATAAATATTATTAACTCTTTCAAAAACTAGAATATACGTTTAACCAACCCCTGTTGATGTCAAAGGTCACATGGAAAGTGTCATTTTATTACAAAGTCATATTTTATGTCAAAGGTCACTTGGACAATCTTCGGTGTGAGCGACTGGTACTTTTTCCTCAGTAGATGCCTTGGCCAGGATGTACATCTTCTTCCATGATTCTTTGTGATGTTCGTGAATTTTAACAACTGAATTAAAACTTGCTTCTTGGTTTTCGAACACTTTTTTGTTGGATTCGCACGTTGTCTCCCAATTCTTAATTTCTAATTCCAACTCTAGAACCTCAAGCTCCAACTCCATCTTCTTCGAGGAAGCAACTAGTAATTGGTCCAATAATTCCTTATTTATCTTTGACAATTTTACATATTGCAGTCTAAGTCTTTCACGCTCGGTTTTATAAAACTTTGCCTTGCTCTTTGCAAGTTTCAGTTCTACTTCCATACGAACTGACGGGGATGACTCATCTTCATGTCCAACTTCAAAATTTTTGTTTGAGGTGCTCTCTTCAGTCTTTCCTAAAACATTAGTACTGGGACTATTGAATTTCGCATAGTCTTTTGGTTCCGGCACTGGTGAGGCCTTGCGCTTTCCAACCTTCTTTTTTCTCGTCATCTAATTAAACCTGTATTTAAACAACCAATTATTATTTGTTAACATTCAAACGTAATTGTAACCATATACCGTACACGGAAGTAGAACCCAACAAAGTAACCATATACCATTTACCGTAATCCACATTCATAGTCACATTAATACATTAACCATATACACAGTCACAACATCATTATTTATGCAATAAATGAAATGTCACAACAAGAATAAAAACCATCTAATGTGCTATAAACAGAACCACAAACCATATTCAATTTAACAAGAATGAAATATTAAATCGTAAACGTCAAACAAAATAAAGTAACAACCTCATCACACATATATACAATTGTCTTCTAATCACATGGTGTATTACTCTTCCTCATTCATCACATCGCATACCAGATATAACAATTGAAATACATGATCTAAATACTAATTAACGTGCACATCATAACATCAACCGAAAAACAACCATATTAGTGTAAAATCACGTACGTCTATCCATATCATCTATTATGCTACAAAGGCAAGATTCATCAAATATAACTAATTTGTTGCATACCACATAATCAATATCTATACATATATGTCTAATATATAAGTAAAACTTGACAAATATGTAAGTGAAATATAAAAGTTCTATGACTGGAATATTCATTTGTTATTATTGTCTAAGCCACCAGTGCGTGTTGTTTTTTCATCAAATGCCGCCTTGGCCTGCATGTACATCTTCTTCCATACTTCCTTATGATCTTCGTGTGTTTTAAGAACGTTATTAAAGTTGGCTACATGATTTGCGATCACTTTTTTTTCCGCTTCACGCATTGTCTCCCAATTCTTAATTTCCAGTTCTAACTCTTGAACCTCGACCTCCAACTCCATCTGCCTTGAGGCAATATCTCCTATTTCATCCAATATTTCCTTGTTTTTTTCGTAAAATATAAATTTTCCAGTGCAAAGCTTTCACACTGGTTTTGATATATCTTTGTCTTCTTTGTTACAAGTTTCATTTCTAACTCCATACGAACTGACGGGGAAGGCACGTCTTCTTGTGTAGCACCGACATCTTTGTTTGTAGAGTTATTTGCTTTCTTTTTGTATGGATAAGTGTCACTATCGAATGATTCATGGTCAATTGGTTCTTGCACTGGTGCAACCTTGCACTTTCCAGTCTTCTTTAGTCTTGCCATCTAAATAAACCTGTATTATAACAATCGATTATTATTTGTTACCATTCAAACATAATTAGAAAGGAAATAATGCACTTAACTTATACGTAACAAAATATTATCATCGATGAAATATATATGAAAGTTTCATAACCACATCAAACCCAAGTACGCATACATGGATGTAGAACGCAACTATGTAACGATAATTACTGAACACGTCAAACCCAAGCAGGCATACAAGGAATAAGAACTCAACTATGTAACCACATACCAAAAAACGTAATCCACAATCCATAGTCACATTAATACGTCAACCAGATACACAGTGACAACATCATCATTTATACAAGTAATGGAATGTCACATAACAAGAATAAAAACAATCTAATGCATTATAAACATATCGTAAATGGATAACTCTATGTAACCCATAACCACAAACCATATTCAATATATCAATAATGCAGTACTAAGTCGTAAACCTCAAACACATTAAAGTAACATCATCGTCATATACACATATATACTAATCCGACTCCTCACAATCAATGTTCTACATGGTGTTTTCATCTCCTTCGTTGCCTAGTGTTAGCGACAGACAATAGTCCATCATAAAATCTAATACGTTTCTTCTCATTTCTATGAACAAAATTTGGCGTGATGCCAAGAATGGGTGGCACATCTGATGTCTTTATCTGAGTATGGCGCGTTGTCTCAGCATGTACCACATCATCCTGAGAGCCAACCATGTAGTAAATAAGTGAATGTAGATGAATCTCTCAGTTAAACACATAATTAAATTATATCATTCATCCAAAATGTCTAAGTACTCGCCTCTTCAGGAGTGTCAAGTCTGATATCACTGAGATCCCAAATAGCAAACCCTTTGACACACTGTGCCAAAGTGTTTGCAAATGTATTAGGGTAGGGCAATGGAGCAGTGGGAACAATGGCCTCAAAAATAATCACTTTGACAGTAAATTTGGGGAGTGTGATGCCATGACACTTTGTGTGCGGGTACTATCACAAACCACTCCTCTCACGACAACCATATTATCTGACATTAACCTGACTTTGGTCCCCGCAGAAAAGCCTATAATAACGACAATCTCAATTGCATTAATAACTTTTTCTTAATTTCACCAAAAAAGAATACAGAAAAACAAATGAGAACATTCAATAACTTACCAGTCTAGTTCCACCCTCGCTCATACTGCCAACAATGGTGTTTGTGTCCCTCTCCTCATGCCTCCCGTCATAACCCTCTCTCTCCTCAACTGGAAAAGAAGTTTCAACTCTAGGATTTTTCATCTCCGCCTTTCTTACCTCAAGTGAAGCTATCTCTCCAATAAGATCGAGACCATAGGTTGATTGAGAAGGGGGCGTCTTATCGCAAATGTCCACCTATAACAATCAAGCCATCATGACAATCAAAGTATCAACAACATAAGGCAACATACATTTTTCGAGAGCTTGTTAAGTGATTTTTTACCTCTCTCTGTTTCACACTACGAATCGCGTGTCTCTGTCGGCATAAGAGTTGACACAAGGGAATGTCATAATCCTACACATGCATACAGTTAGTATATACAAAAATACACAAAAACTACATTGTATCTTTACTTACGAAAGACCAATAATTACTTACGTTATCATTCGTAGGGGCGTCAACATTTTTGCTACTTGTTCCACCCTCTTCTCTAGCTTCCTGTGCATGACAGAATATCAAGTTTTTGATTTCCAACCTAACATTATATTTAAATTTCTATACCAATCTTAAATTTACCTCTGTTATGATATTTGAGTTTTTATTTCCTCTCACTCTCAACCAATGCTCCTCTCTCACCTTTCTCATCTCCATTGAATCGTAGGCACACATTGCATCATCCACCTCCCTCTTTCCTTCTCACTCAACTCCTCAAATCGATATTTACATTCTTTTCTGCAAACACGATCAATAACCCTCCTCCGCTGCAAGTAGAATCGTTGCCTTAGGACGTAGTTCACATCCGCCTCCCTCTTTTGCACGTATGCCCTGCTTCTATCTTGAGAGATAGGTGTTCATTTCCCTGTATGCTTACGGCCACGCTTACGAGGTTCAATAAAGGGAAGATTGTGTTCTACTTGGCGATGTCTATTTAGTCTATGCAACTCAAAAAACCTAACATCCCCACTATCAACACACGATCCATGCTGACAGACATAACGAATACGACCATTAACATATTCAGTTTTATATTCTATGGGTGGCTCATGGATATCTGAGCGAATGGGCTCTAAAGGACCATCTGCCGTATCGTCATCAACTATTGGAGGATCATCTCCCTTTGCTTCCTTTGTGATGCTTGCAAAATGCGTACGCGCCATGTTATGTGAAGGTACTTGTATCTACGGAGTCCAAGTGCATAACTATTAGCCCGACATAAAATATTAAGTATTTTGCAAATAAAGTAATGTTCACATATTCGTATATTATCATCATGGAATGTGAAGAAACCTGTATGAAAAGACATCAATTTCATAATTGTTATCTCAACAAATGACATAATTGTTACTAGGACAAACAATTAATGTTCACAAAGTTATATATTACCATCTCATTATTTATGTCTTCCCCAAAAACATAAGAACGGATTGTGAACATGGATCGGCCCATGTCGCCAAGCTTCCGCATGTTTTGTTCATGTCTCGTTGTCATAACCATCGTTGAAGTGACGCATTGTAAAACAAGTTAAACTGAAACAAATGGTGCACAAACTTATTTATTCATATTTTGCATTCATATTGAGAAAGTCGTGCACAATAAATGATTTGTGATGAAATTAGCCGCACACATTCTTTTTTTCAAAACTGGATAATTGACTCTAGATGTTTCGAACTAAACATGAAATGTGAATTGCAAGTGTGTTAAAAGAGATTATAGGATAAAGCATGATGTATCCAAAATGCCCGGTTTATCAACCAACACTATATGATGTAACATCATATTATCCACAAAATATATAATATATACGCTAGAGACAATTCACATAATATTAGTTATTCACAATCTAATAAATAATGTATGTCTACCATTACGCAAAAAGGAAATACACATATATCATATCGAAATGTCTTCCATGGAAAGTGCTAGCAAAGCTACCACTTCTTGGTTTATAGTGTCCCTAGACACTTGACATACATCTAACCTACCTCTGTTAACTTTTACATGCACGTATGAACATTTCGCAATGCGAGATACAATCTCTAGCACTTGAACTCGAAGAATTGAAAGATTTACATTGTTACATTGGTATACACCAGTCATTTGTTTCACAACAAGCATATCATGAGAAAACACACAAATGTTCCGAACATCGTGGCGTATCACTTCCTCAAGACCCAATATTAACGCCCTATACTCTTAGTGGGAAATGATCTGGCATTTCCGACAATTGTACCTCTTTCTACTATCTTGCTTCCGTCATGGCCGTATAATATGAATGATGAACATGCTAGATTTTCGGAGGTATTCGACACTCCATGAATTTCCAATCTCCAAATTTCAACCATGTTTACCTTTACAATGGACAACAATATATCGTAAGCAAACATTAAAAAAATAGAATGAACACTTCTAATTTGACTTTTTCAATACAAACATCTATAATTTAACATATGACAAGGCTCTATAACATATGCTCCTGAGTTTGTTCATTAATAACGATTTCTTATTAGAGAGTCAATGGAGTTAGTACTTTGTCTACTAAAACTAAAACTAAAACTAAAACTTCCTTACAATACTAAAACTTCGTATTTCGTATGTTAGACTAAAGTGCAAATAAATTTTGGAATATATTAGAATCGTAATCACGAGTTTGGGTCCATTCCACTCATTTTTTGAATAGATAACTTTATATTGCTAACATATAATTAATACAAACACAAGTTACATTTTTTTAAGATATGTTTTCCGATAATTACGAGTTTATAAATGTAATGGGTAAATATTAAATTTGAATAAATCACTTAATAAATTGATTAGTATATTATGAATAGATAGAGTTTAGTCTATTTGCAATATCAATATCTATAAACATTTGATTAATTACAGTATTGTGAACGACATTCCAATAATTGTTATAGCCTATAGTATTGCGAACGACATTCTAATAATTGTTATAGTTTATTCACTAAATAACCATTGTAATGTATATCTAGTATTTAAATTACATGCTTCAATGAGTACTCGAGTTCTCTAGAATTAACTCCTTTTCAAACAATATTGGTTTTCTATATTATGTATATTAAGTTGGCTACAGGTGCATCTGTATATGAGTTGAACTCATAAAACAACACTCTTTACACATAAATAAACGATGGGAAATGATAATTGCACCAATACAATCCTAAATTTGGACAAATGATGATAATCCCATACTTAGTGAATTAGAAAATCGTTACCATTACACATTTCCTACCAAAATATAATTTTAACAAAAATGAATTTTATTAATCTAAACTTGCTATACAAATATCTAAACATTGGTAATTTTAAAACTATAATCCATAGAAACACGTATTAATACTAAGGAAAACATATTTAATCAAGAATATATTCGAACAACAAAACAAAATATGTTTATGTTGGTGTGAATCGACATCCGACAAAAATTAAATATTTATATAGGTTTTTCTCAAACACATCATAAGTTTTTTAGAACAAAACATAAAAAACCGTAACTATTTTTTTTTGTTTTTAGCAGCAAACTTGGAGCTGCTTCCATGTGCAATCTTCTTTGCACAATTTTTTGGATCTATCGCCGGTTTTATGACCGGAACTCCCATCTTTCTCAGCTTATGTGGAGGCTTGTACTTCTGGGCATCCTCCATCGTGTCATACGCTAGACCGTATCCTCGCGAATGCGGCCCTATAGTGCGGAACTTAGATAAATAAATAACAAAAGTTTCTGGCAAATTGAGTCGGGCCTTAACCATCGCTGCAATTTCCGGTTTCGGTGGCTTTGACTGTTGATGATGGTCTATATACACCACAAATGTGGACCTCCTGAAACTTTCCTCCCTTTGGAATTTGGGAGTTGTTAATGTTATCCCTACGGGATTCATAGGAACTAGACTTCGTGTATTCATTTTGGCCATGCAAAATACAAACTGAATACAACAACACACATACAAACAAAAATATACAATTAACGTTAGTACGGTACATGTCAAATCAAATATATGTCATCCAATATGATAAAATAATCACAATAACCATGAAAAATTCAAGTATCGATAAATGCCAATGGCTATCCTTCACCCAAGATGCACCCTCCCATAATATCACAACCGTCCATTGCAAAAGGGATGGTTGTGATATTACGGAGGGTGCATTTCTGAGTGGAAGGTCGGCGGGTGACTTTAAAAACCTCTGCTCAGCACAGTCTACCGCCCATCTATCGATGCGAGAATCCTAAGGGGCAAGCCCCTTCATCACGCAACGATAGTTGGGCGTATCGATGTGGCATCCTAAGGGGCAAGCCCCTTCAACACGCACCGATTGCTGTCTTTGTAGAGGCACTTGCCCCCATATGCCAAATTGAGAGTCAGAGTATGATATCACATAATTTTTATAGCTTCAACTTTCATTAAACATTCACAACATTACAATTACCAATATTTAACAACTAATAACAAAACACACACACACACACACACACACACACACACACACACACACAAATGAGTTACAACATCATGTCCACCAACAATTACAAAAGAGTAACTATTACAAACAAAAATATACAATTAACGTTAGTATGGTACATGTCAAATCAAATATATGTCATCCAATATGATAAAATAATCACAATAACCATGAAAAATTCAAGTATCGATAAATGCCAATGGCTATCCTTCACCCAAGATGCACCCTCCCATAATATCACAACCGTCCATTGCAAAAGGGACGGTTGTGATATTATGGGAGGGTGCATTTCTGAGTGGAAGGTCGGCGGGTGACTTTAAAAACCTCTGCTCAGCACAGTCTACCGCCCATCTATCGATGCGAGAATCCTAAGGGCAAGCCCCTTCATCACACAACGATAGTTGGGCGTATCGATGTGGCATCCTAAGGGGCAAGCCCCTTCAAAGATGCACCGATTCATGTCTTTGCAAAGGCACTTGCCCCCATATGCCAAATTGAGAGTTAGAGTATGATATCACATAATTTTTATATCTTCAACTTTCATTAAACATTCACAACATTACAATTACCAATATTTAACAACTAATAACAAATATATATATACAAATGAGTTCCACATTTGCAATATTTACAACTATAATGCATCCAAGAAATCAAACTTTTCCTAATGTATTTACTTTAAAACAACTAAGAGCAATGAAATCACAACTAACAACTCGAAGATCACATGCATATTTAACCAATACCAACATGATATCAACATAATTAACTAGTCTCATACCAGTGATTAATAAACGCAAATTGTAGAAATTACCGAATCCTCTATCATTTATTAACAAACACGTGAATACAATAATATCACAATAATAAACTAGTTCACACTATTATTTAGTGTCTATATACTAAACAAAATATTTGAACACGTCATTCGTTTTGAAAACATGCTTCCAAACAATTGTTCGATATATTTGTACTTATGAAAAAGTTTCATGTTATATTTGTCCTTGTGTATATCAAGCACATACATTTGTTCCTATTTACAAAGTATTAGGTAATAGATATGACATCAAATTGCTTCCTTTTCTTACAGTTTCGAATATATTAATTATTTTCTAAAATTTAAGGTTCAAGGTTTAGGGCTTAGGGTTTAGGGTATAAAAGTTGAAATATAAATATTGAAATGAAATAATTGATCATAATAAGAAACGTTATATAGAAAATGTTGTGGAGTTAGGAAACCTAACAAATGCATTCCTACTATTTGAATAAAATATGAATGATTAGAAATTGGACTTAGACACCCTATTAAGCTAGGAAAAAGGACTTGGACTTACTAAAGATCGAAATCTGACAAGCTAGGAAAAAGGCCAACTTTCCCAATCACTTACTAAAGTTTATAAATCTGCCAAATGTACTTTGTTTATGTAGATACGATATTATAAATTATTTACATGTGGGGTTTGGGTGTCTACTGTTTTAAGGCACACAAATTCAATTTTATTTACACCCCTACATAACTCTAAAAGTTGAATTTCTTCAAACTTCTCCACATAGTCCCAATTGCACTCCTCACAACTCTAAAGGTTGAAATAGTTCATGTTGCACACATTCCCATTTGTACATATCCCAGAATATCACATATTTATTTAGTCATACTTAGTTAGGATTTTTAAAATTATATTTCCAGAGGTTTGTGTGGATTTTTAAAATTATAATCAACAACACCAAAATAGTTTTTACACAAACCAATAATTAAATTGTGATTCAACAACACACAACTAATTTTGATCAACACCATAATAAGGAGTACACTTGAACAAAAGAGTTTATGAATTGTTTGGTTATGAGAATTACCTTAAATATTGCAATCCATAAGTTTCATAATCTTATCAAACATAAATTAACATAATACTTTTCGAATCTCAAAGCCATGTGTTTTTTTCTTTCCTTTATTCAAAAATATTAAAATAGGAAAACTTTGCATGGAGTTACATTGTATACGTTTTAAGGGAGGAGGAAAACTTGTGGACATTAAAATAGAACTCAATTCTTCAATGTTAAAGTTTTAAAGTAACTATAACTGATGGTTTATAAAGGTATAATATGGGATGTCATGAAATTTAAAAGTAGTTTTTCAATTATAGTAATTATAGTAAGAAATTAGTTTAAAATTTCATTGTTGAAAAACACAGTGTGTTTTCAACAATGATGAAAAACACACTGTAATTACTTTTAAACCGAAAATTACAGTGTGTTTTCAAAATTATTTCCTCCATATAGAAAATTGTTGATAGGGAATGATACCAATAATAGACAGGTAATGATACCAATAAGTGCACTATTGACATTATTATAGGTATTGTATTATCCATATAAAATTCTTCTTATTTGTCAAATTTATTTGTGTGGGCATTTTTATCTTTGCATTTAAAAAAAAAAAAAAATGATAAATGCTACAGGATTGTGTGAATCCACGAGGTTACAGAACTCTGCATCTTTCTTTCGAGGACCTATCAGTGTAAGGTTCACCTGCTTTGTGTAAGGTTCCACATTTTAATTATATTTCTACCAGGACCATTGAAACTACAACATCTGACAATATTCCTCTATCCTTTATGTTTTCATTGATATCCATACCCTATTCCAAATATCCAAGTTTGGTTCAAGTTGGGAGGATGTTGGCAAAGGTTAACGAGTCTAGATTTAAACCTTCCAATTGAGTTTTCTTTAAAATAAATCACCAAAGTTCCATCAAAATAAACACCATTTTGGGTATATTCAGCAATGATTGCAGTCCCTGTGACCACATCTCGTCGAGGCATTTTATCAAACAGTTCACTTTGTCTTCTCAACTGCATTTGGTGAGATGTTTCATAAGCCTTTTCAACATGCCCATTCGAAGCATCATATAAATCTTGCACCCCAACACACCCCCAACAATAATTTATGTCCCTAAAGACCGCAATCTTCTCAAGAATTTTGACATATGATTCACTTTCCTTGTTTAGGTGTCTGTAAGAAACTATTTTTCTAGAATCAAGTCAAGATATTTCCCAAAACTTCTAGATGGAAGTTAGTAAGAGAAAGAACTAGAGTGAACTCTTGACCCAGAAGTTCAAATTATAGGTGAAAATGGGTTATAAAAGAAGATTGAAATTCACAACTTCTTAAGTGAGAAAACTGGACAGGCGTGAGTTTGCATTGAATAATATGTAGGGCATGGTACAAGGATCATTGAGGACTACATTTGATTTACATTTCCATATTTATGTTGACCATAATACACAATAGCCCAGTTCTCTGAGATCTCTCTCTAGCTTTACCCTTGACCAAATTATACTTTAAAAGAAAGAAATAATCCAAACAAGTTACTGAGAATTGGACATTAATGGAAAGAGTTTCAGTAGCACTGAAAAATGGGTGATCTAAACCTTGAGAAGGTCATTATAAATTACAATGGGAATTTCACAAGTAACAAGAAGAAAGGAAAGGAAATGTCGATGCAAGAACGTAAAAGACTTCTCTACAATTGCAACTCAACATAATCAAATCTCTTCCTTCTGTGCAATACACATATCTCCTCTGGAAAGGCACAAGACAAAGCGCACAAAGAGTGGCACTTATAGACTACAAACATATTCAGGATGAATGACCTCAGGATACACAAATGAGTAGATAGATTACAATGACAAAAACTTTCTATGGAGAGATAGTGGCAATAAAGAAATAAGAGTGTGGAAGGAATATTGAAAAATAGGAGGATGGGATCATCGTGGCTGCATCCTCAAGCTTGTCATCTTCCAGGCCTGCTCTTGAATGTTTTCTATCCCCACCTTACCATTCTTTATCCTCCTCTATAACGCCCTTGCTGCAAGTATCTAATTACTTCTAAATCTACAACGTTGCTTGGGTTTCAGCGTGGGTATTACCTTTGGATCTCAAATAAAGTTCTTGTTTTATTATTCAAGGAGGTGATAGGTCGATAGGCCGTATGGGCGAATTGAGGTCTGACAGTGTGTTTTGCATGGGTACATTGTATGGTCCCCAAATTTAGGAAGGCCATTCAACAATATATAGAATTTTCAAATATTCAGTTATAGAATTTTACTTCAATCGGAAAACACAATAAAATGGAAATAGTTTTTTGAGAATTGAAATGCATGCTAAACTGCAGAAATATGAAGTGAAGGGTAAATATTCAAATAAAATGATTAAATTTAATCTGGAACAACCATATAGAGTGTGGTAAGCACCATATTTGCATGAGAAAACCTATATGAATCCAATAGCCTTGTATCTTTCTTTAGGACCTCTGAATGCCATTAAAAAGACCTTCGGACAACCCAGTAATCTCATTTGAATGCTGACCAAGTCACCAAATTGAACAAACACATACTAGTGGAATCAATGCATTTTAGAAATGATATGAACACTGGGGATTTCAAACTTACTGTAGAATGGAGATTTCCTCTGCAACGAACCACGTCCTCTAATGGCTCTCCTCTGTTTGAACTTCGGCTTCTTCCTCAAAAACTGCGGTCTCCCTTATTCTTTTCCCCTCGTCGCGTTAAAATGCAGGTATACTGTGCTATTCCCTGATGGGTATGTAATAAAAAGTAAAAATATACCTGAGATGGCGTGCGATGGGGGATGAAAAACACAGTTCGCGTGACTACCACAATGATGCAGAGCAATGGGACATTATACAGGATGGTGTTGTGATTACCAGGCGGACGCATTAGGAGGAGGAAGCGGTGTTCACGTTTTCCAATAATTCAAATTTTGGACGCATTAGGGCAGGGAATGTGTTCTAATAATTTAAAATTCGCAGACCTTCCACGTCACACTGCTTGGAGCCACGTGGGAGACGGCTTCCCGGGGACAACGATGACATCACCTTTCCGGTGGACGGCGATGGTGGATGGGTCATAGGGGATGGGTCATGTGGGAGCTCTCCATTCACCATGCATAGGTGCATTTTCAGTGATGGGTAGCCGCTGGCATGATTTTCAATGAATGGTACCTGATACATGATTGATTGAGACTCGAGAGTGGTGTCAGTTTAATGCCATTTGTGACACAGCCTTCAATTAAAGCAAGTACCTTTTTGGTAGTTGGTCGTTAGCCATTTTTGTTTCAGTGTCGGTACAGCTGTTGAATTCCACCTAGAAATGACCAGCTAACATTTATGACCCTGCCATTCGATGATGTTATCTCCTCTATATTTAGAATCTAAATAATTATGTAGTACCCGCTTCATCTTGCTATGCTTCTGTGCAGGAATCATGGGAACTGATATGCTCAGGGGGTCGACTGTGTCTTTCTACAACTCCATTACCCGTTATCTGCACAGGAGGAAATATGAGAGGCTGTCAGGAAGAAAAAGAAAACCACGGCGATCAATCTGAGAGGCCAAAACAGCAAGGCTTGGAAGGTGAGAGTTCTGAGAAAGGTTAGAATCAAGTGGGTGTCTCCCAAAAGCTTTCTTCAGAGGTTCAGAGATTCTTATGTGAATCTGATGATGAAATTCTCCGAGAAAATGTTGAGCTTGGGTGGTGGCAGATGCAGTAGCTATGGCGTGCCTGCACGTTTGTCAAATAATGATGTGTATGAAGAGAGGATGTTGATTGAAATGTACAAGTCCACGGTGGCCAGACGCTATCTTGTTCCTCCTCCACTGCCCCAAATCATGTGATAACATGCAAGTGTGGCCTGTGATCAGATCTTTCAAAGTTAGTTATGGTCTCTTTCAAGAAATTGTTGGTTTTAATACATTTTGTAAATAGTATGGAATAATGTGTTGCAGGATTGAATTTGGGTTTAAGTACATAACATTTCCATTGTTCCTGCAATCCAAAGAGTGAGGTCCCAACATTGTGTCTTCCATGCCTGCTAGAAAAAATGATAATTGGTGTTTGTAATTATATTAGTCTAATATTGCTGATACTAATTTTTTCTAATAGTCAAACTTGACAAGGTTAGGGTTTTTAAAACCAATAGTTTCAAAGCAATATGATAATTCAGAGCCAGCAACATAAGAACAAAAGTTTTCCTGCTTATATTGAAAGTCTTAAGCCAACGATTTCACAAATTAAATGAATTCATAATAATGAATAAATCTGTTGAATGTGCAGATTTGATCCTCGAGAGATCTTATGGAGTGATTTGCCCCACATGTTGGAGTTTGTAGGTAAGTAATAATGGAATTTAAAGATCACTGTCTTCTGGGTCAATGGTTGTTGAGGTAGGGCGAAAAGTTCATTCTTTTGTTGGGTCACGTGTTTGGGCCAGGATGTGGCTCCTCAATAAATATGGTATCTGAAGCATATAGATGTTTTTATTTTTTAAAAATTAAAGAGGAATATATAATTCAGGGCGATAAAATATATATTTGGAAGGTTAATAGTAAAGTGGATCTTCCAAATTTTAATTAAAATATATGATACAAAAATTTGAAAGTGGATCTTCCAAATCTTCCAAAAATAAAAACAAAACATTGAAAAAGTAGGCAAGGATCTGTTAGGTTTTTGTTTAGATCTTAGGTCTTCCCATGCTTGCTCTAGTTTGTACTGGTATGTTGTTTCTTTGGGATTTTTGTTTTGCATGCACAATTATGTTGCTGAGTGGACTATTTACTCCGCGCAAATCTTCAAAATAAACATAAAAATAAAAATGATAAGAATAGATGAATTTATAAATTTAAGAAGATAAATACATATACATATATATATAGTGCCCTAATGAGTCATCATATATATATACTAATATATCATCATCATCATATATATATATATATATATATATATATATATATATATATATATATAATGAGTGTGCACTATATATATTGGCACTATATATATATATATATATATATATATGATGAGTAGTGCGCACTCATTGGGCACTCTATTAATAGATTGTCGGCATCTTTGCTCATATTTTAGAGGAAGTATATAATGGATTTACAATTACGAGTAAATGTATAACTAAACTAGTGATCACCTTCACCTAAGCAACTACGAGTAAGGGGCATCCACGCCATCAAAGTCACCCAGGGCACGATCTTGGCCTCAACCGTTTTGACTCTCTATGTCGGGTATCTCTAGGCCTTGCACTCAACAAGACTTGATCCCTGGTGGGCTTTATCAAAGCCAATCAACTTCACCATTTAATTAAAATACATGGCACAAAATTATATTTATACGATATTTAGAAGCGATATATAATTAATTTTACGTAAACAACATAAGGATCTAGATATAAATTGACATTTGTTTTTAAGTGAAGGGGCAACATCCTTCTAAACAATTTTTGTATTGGTCAATATTAGTCATCTATTAGTGTACAAATAACATACCAATGATAGTAAAGTCAACTATCACATTTTGGAGATATTAAAAATGGTTGGTTGAGTTTAGGATTACTTAAAAAAAAATAATGTAAGGTATAATTCAATTAAAATATAACTAATTAAACAATAGAATATAACTAATCAAACAATTAAATTAAATTTGATTATACCTAAAACATTAAAATAGATATTAATTGTATATTTTAATTTTAGCCTAAGAGTATATAAGATCCATAATTTAGATGAATATTCAATTTCGTGTAAATCTAATGTTATTGTCACCAAACGGTAATGAAATATGTGTGTTTATGGCCAAATAAAGAGAACCTAGAATTTTTTTATCGAACATATGACTTAATGTAAAAATCAAGATACATCTCTAAAAGCATAAATGCACTCTTTCGAGACTCGATAACATACACTTTTACAAATTGTTGTGATAGTAAAACTTGATATGTTGAATCCATTTATCAAGCCCAAGGTTTTCCGTATGCATTTTTAAAATTCTTCACAAATCTTTAGGAAATTGATAGACCATTCTTTCAAACAAGTAATATCATGGCAACTAGGTCTACATATGAGCATGGAAAAATTTTCTTTTGGGGCTTTAGAGTAAAACATAGCCTTTTATAAACACCCAATTTTAGTACATGGGTATTTATTAGTCATAAAACTACATTATTTTATGGGTCTTGTGTATTTTTCAATCATTAGTCCATATTAAGTATGCTCTTATCACACATTTCTCTTTTTTGGTTGTTTCATATTACAACTCCCTCTTTTTCTCCTCAATCCTCTCCTCTTTATTCCTCCTATTTTTAGAGTGTTCGGTGTTTCCCTAGAATTGTATCTCTTTGGTTGTAGGGGATTTTGTTGCATGGGCCTTTTTGGCCTTTCTTTATGTCTCCTAGGGTTTTTAAGGCATCCTTTGATTTCCTAGCCTATTAATTTTCATTCAAGAAATTTATAAATATGTAAGTGCATCGTGGATTTCATTTAGGATATTTTATAGATATAATTAATTCAAAAGATAGTGCTTATTTATGATTTTCAATGAATGTTACAGTACATGATTGATTGAGAGTGGTGTTGATGGGGAAATGAAAGTGCTATGGAAGAGGAGTTTTTAATGGACCTTGTGGCCTTGGCCGTAATCTATGCGAGATCATAAGAAGTGTTAGGCTGGAGGATGTCACTGGTCATCTCTAGTAATTATTGAACATTTGGAGGAGGATGTGTTGGATGATTTCTAGGTAGATGAATATGGTTTAACAAACTAAGATCAAGAGAGGATGCATTAAAAGATTTTGGATGGCCCTAGACATGAACAAACTACAAATGAATTTTAGGAAGCAAAGTTTGGGAAAAGAAGGAGACACTTCTTGGACTAGGAAAGAATGACCTTCAATATCTAAGGTACTTTTTCGCTAACCACATGGTTTCCTCTATTTGGGATATGGATTCCACTACTAGCTCCAAAGTTATTTTTGTGAGTGAGACCTATATTGATGAAGATGTGCTCTTTGTGATTTTCTTCTCTGTTGCATTTGTCTAAAGGGAAAAATGTGGAGTCATTCTCTTAAGATGATGATGAAGGACTTTCAAAAGAAGATCGTGAGCAAAAATGGAAGTTGGAAGAAGGTCGAGCTTCAAGAAAACAAAGCTTTCTTGTCAAAAGGAAATAAATGATCAAGGCATTTTGGATTTTTTGAAAAAGAGGAGGATGATAGATCTTTAGGGAATTTGGCATCTTTTACTAAAGAAGAACCCAAAATGGGTGGGCTAAGGGTGGATTAGGATGATTCCTCTCGGTTTCGCTTCCTCAAGATGGAATGTTGGGAGGGAAAGGCGAGGATATTGTATTTGCAATTTGCGGAAAACACTTGTCTTTCTTCGCAAAACTATCATCTTTTAAGAGATGGTAATGAGGAAGACCATTTCATTTTAGAAAATGCACATTCTCTATTATTTATGGAGGAGTCTAGTTTGGGATGTCACCTAATTTATAAGGATAAACCTATTTACATATTAACAAAGGAACCCATTGAGAAGATATCGACAATCAAGCTGTTGCTTTCAAGGAAGGAGTACAATGTGGGGAAGTGAGATGCTAACAAGTGATGGAAATCTTGGGATATTACAAAATGAATATGATTTATCTTCTTTAGTGCATATTAATGGGATTAATAGGGGTTTTATAATTGAAGAAGCTTCAAATTTTCTAATAATTGGAATTGTCAAGGAGTTTTATCGAAGGGGACTAAAATTAAAAATTGCCTTGGAAATTACTAGAAGGTGACTTATTTATGAAGCTTATATTTATTTCCTAATGGAGGTTTTGTGGTTTCCTTTAGCTATGAAGAAGCAAGGGACTACATTTTAAAGCGAAACACTTGACATCTTTACAAGTGAAGAATTGAGTTACGACCTTGGGTGGAAACCTTTAGATGGGGTTTCCACGACAAAATTCAAGATATGTGGGTTCAAATCTATAAAATTCCATGGGAATTTTAAAGATTCCTCAAGAAAATAGGGGACTCTTTAGGTAGATCATCCTACTTGGATTTAAAATTTTGGGATGATTTTTTTTGTAGTTTTGTAAGGATGAAGATTAAGGTCCATTATAAATCACTTTTGGTCCCTTTTACTTTTTTATGTTTAGATGGCAAGGAGTGGCTTTAAAATATTGTGTAAAAATTTCCCTTGGTAAGGAATTTCTATAGATGTAATTCCACAACACATCTTGCTAGTAATTGCCCAAGAAAGGGGTTGTTTAGGGAAAGATTTTGTGATCAACTATGTTTGGAGAATTAAGAACTACCATGAAATGGGTTTAAATTTGAAGGAAGGTGGTGAACCGATTGCCAAGGTTGGGATGAAAATGGATGGTGCAAATATTTGAGAGCACTAAGAGGAATGTGTTTTGGTTTTTGTTGGGATGGATGATATCGGGGGTTCTTCTGATTTGGAAAATTTGTATAGAGCTTTATGCATATTGGACCCTTATAATGGGGTTGAGTTTAAATTATTAAATAAAGGGGTAGGACCCCTTTACTCTCTTCTAGTTACTAATTATTCCTTGGTACCTTCCTTAATTTTAATACTAGGGAGGTTTTATAGGGTTGAGGTTTGTTTGAAGGATCAAATTGATCACAACTTTATTATTGATTAACGAATGACATATTGACATGTGGTATGATGATGACACATGGATATTCATGAGGATGTAATATTTTTGTGTTGAGTATAATACATGTGTTTTCCACACATGGTAAGGTGAGAGGATACTTGGGTAGGGTTTTTTTGGTGCTGTGTAATCCTTCGAGTCTAGTTTATTGGTGATCCGGAGACTTTCTTTTTAAAGAGTCGGGGGCACTGCAATTTTTGGAACTTGAGGATCACTTTGTTTTGGATAATGATGAAATTTGTAGGTGTATTTATCAAGAGGCTTTTGGTTACAAATTTTCAAGATATTTTAGGGTGGAGATGAAATAGTGACCATGAAATTTGTGGTATCATGGAATAATAGGGTGGTAGTAGTTAGAGGGTTGCGAATAGGGTAAGTGCATGGAAATGGGGGGCCAAAAGGGGGTCTTAAGTGGACACTTTTTTTTTTTTTTTTTTGAAAAATAAAAATCTTCAACTTCTACGAGTTATTTGAAATAGTTACACTCAAAATTGGAAGATATTATAAGAATATGAATTGTGGCATTTTGAGTCTAGTTTTTAAGCTAATATTTTTTGAAAATGGTTAAGTATAAGTGGGTCAAAGATATAAAATACCAATAGGTGCTCCTATTTTTGTTAAAAATATAGTAGACAGTCGGTCGTGCCCCCATTTTTGAGCACTATTTAGTATTTCTGAAAACCCTTTGGTAGAAAGATATATAGGAGCATCTAGTTTTTGCGATAGATTTTTTAGTGAGTATTTATTTTTTTATGATTTTTCAAGTACAAAAGATGTTAAATTTAAAAAAATAAGGGATATCCGATCATGCCCCCTAACTACCTCAAAAATATCAAATATATATATTTTTTGAATATGTGTAGAATTAGTCCTAATTTGTGACCGTATAATTTTTATTCAATTTAGATGAGTGAATAAAAAGATACATGATGAAAGATAGACATATATAAATTTAAAAATATCTATAAAAACATAGCTAGAAAATAATAAGTATGTCTATTTGACTCTTGTAGTCAAATTTTTAATAAATGTGTTTAATTTTATGGGATTTATTATTGAGGAAGACATATTTTAGCATTTTCTATTGAAAACACATGGTTTGTTGTGTTTTAGCAGGTCCATGCCTCATGTTTGGGGATCCAAACCGGATCCAAGGAAAGAGCTTTGCCTTGGAAAATGGAAAAAGGAAACACGTATGTGTTTTCTTTTTACATATCCCTGCCCTCCAATGTATTTTTCTATCTCTTTCACGGGATTCCTATCCCCACTCTGTCTTCTCTGCACATTCCTGCATGAATTTTTAATAGTTCAGGTTGTCTCCTACCCCACTATCTATATTTAACTAATCACGGGGGATAAAAGCCGACATAAGGACATGAAGAAGGTCAAGAACAAGACACCATAACAATTAGAAGAGATTAAAATAAAGAAAGTGAAGCGGATGCGAAAACTTTGTGGAGGGCAAGGTACATCTACTATGTCAAATGTACTTGATGTTTTAGAAAATGATGATGAAATACATAATGAAAATTAGGAGAATAATTAATTTGCAATGAATATTGATAATGAATTAAATGCTTATGTTGTTATGGATAAAAAATTACTTGAGATTCCAAATGTTAATCTTGAAATTTGCATGGAAACATTGAATGATGAAAGTAACCTTGATAATGAATTTTTACCTCTAAAAACACCTCCTTCCATTTTGCATAGAAAATCCATTCACTTAATTGAAATCGATGAAAACATTATAAAATCAATGCCTAAAAAAATGTCTGAAAGAAATGTGAGAAGAAAAGTTATGGGAATTTGGGATAATTACTTTGAGAAATTAAATGATACACAAACATGCCAATTATTTTTATGTTGATGAAATTAATTAAGATGAGACATACAATGAAGACACTAGGGCTAACAAACATTTAATATTGATGATCAAAATGTGGCAATTGTTGAAAATATACATAAAGCATATCATATTGTAGGTGTCAACAAATGCACCAAAGATAGTAATGATACATGATGTGCACTTACTAATTGTATAGTTAGTGATAAAACAATGAATAAACGCTTGATTAGAAAAATAAGTAGAGCTTTGAAGGTAAACATAAAAACACTAATAAAAGAAATAAGGAGACACAAAAGTCTTGAGTCACCAATAACACTGACTATTGGACATTCTCTAGTAGACTCCCATAGAAAGACAAGGATACATCTAATATTCTAAAAGAATTACTTGTAAAGTTTTGGAATGAGAACACAAGGGTGTCACGAATAGAAGAGATACAATAAAAATAAGATACAATAAATAGATGAAGCACATGTAAAATTTTTCTTGGATATGAATCAAACACAATTGTTCTCTAAGTTTAAGAATGAAAATCCATAAATTAACATTAGCTAAATATTTTTTGAAATGAAAAAACCCTTTTATGTGAAAATCAATCACTCACGTACCACTTGTTGTTATAGGCATCATGTTGAATTTTCAATGCATTATGATGTTTTTTGGTCAAGTCGGGTGTATGCACAAAGATTGGGAGTCAAAAAGCGGACACAAATCCATTTTTTGGCCATTTTGGCTCTAACACGCTCACGTTATGGCTCGGTCGCGCTATAACGTGAAAAGGGAAAATCTAGGTCGCGTTACGGCTCGGGTTTACCAAGCCGAAACACACCCGCGTTATGTTTTTTATGTGTTTTTCCATGTTATCCCTCCCAAATGGACATATTCCGCATTGGAAACAAGAACGCGAGTGCATTATAATGTGATCATGTTATAATGCTAGCTGCGTTATAACGCGCTCGCGTTTCATCTTTTTGGGGTTTGGAATACCCAATCCAAAGGCTTGGATTTCCAAACCAGAGGTTTGGACTGTGTATTGCGTGATTAAAACCGTGTTTGATAGAAAAACATCAAAATTTCACGTGTGCACCCCAATATCTCATGCATTAAAACATAATATTCAAAAATAAATTATACTACGATGTCAAGCTCATTTTTACCTTGATGACGATATAATTCTTTCTAAAATCTGATTAGTTTAAGGCTTTCATCCATAATTTCTTTTACTAGTGCCTTGTTTTCTTGCAAAAAATTATGCATACATTTTGGTGCACAATTTACGATTTTTTCATCCAAATTTTTAAAAAGTATTTTTTTCTAAAATCCATTCTACATGCTCTCAAAAAAACTAAAAATGGTTTTTTTCTCAAAGTTATGAGGGTGCACACACAAATATTTCATTTTCAGGATATGTGCACTTTGAAAATTAATAAAAAATTGTATATTCATCCAAAAATTATGAAATTTAATGGGACCTCATACATGGTCTTAGCTAACTTTCTACTAAAGGGATTTGAAAAAAATATACAACTCAAAAAATGGGGGCACACACACAATTGGTTCTTATCTTTTTTATACAAAAATATACATACTTTGTGTGTGCACCACATTTGAGCCTCTTAATCTCAACCATTTAAAAAAATAGTAGTTTATAAACTAGATTCCAAGCTCTACTGTACTTATTCTTATCACTTTGTCAAATTTTGAGCATAGGCATGCCAGATTATTAAATGAAATTCAAGTTTCACGGCCCCCATCTTTGTGCACTTACCGTCGTTGTGTTTTGCATACTGAAATTATGTTGAAGGAGTGTTGATTAAATGTCCCGCTTAAAATCTACAAGGGAATTTATTCCTACCACATTTTGTGAAAGAGCAATTGGACAATTTTTTTATAACAAATCATGTTTGGATGGAATGTGCAACGTATGTGGTGGATTTTCAAAATTGAAAAGTTGTATCAATAGGAGAGTAAAAATGTAATAGGAAAAGAATTAGCTAGTTTTAGAAAATATAAATATGTGGCATATCAATTAAAATATGGAAAAAAATCTAAGAGGTGTGAGCTTGTTACAGAAAAATTACATGTATCAGAATATATGGTCAAATTCAGAGAGGAAATTGTTTATGAGTATGTAAGGCACACACATATATCTCGATGGTTGGATGAACAATTCAAGTTAAGAAAGGACACATTCCTACTTGGTACTATTATTTCAATAGTTGACTTCACAAAGAATTAATCATTGCAACCATAAATGGAGGTTGAGTCACAATACTATAACTCAATACAAGTTACTATTTTTGTGCATATAACATTTATGCACTCTCTGGAAAACACTGAGCAAGATCGAAAAATATTAAGAGAGTATCATTTCTACATCAATTTTTATCATATACATTATACAAAAATATATGCAAGGGTGTTTCTAGTTGTTTTATATGAAGTTTTTGAGAGGAACATTGTTTTTAATCAACATTACATTTAGTCAAACAACTACAAATCACAATTCAAGAATGCATTGATGTTTTATTGGCTAAGCATGATGCACATAAAAACAAACATAAAACACATTTGAAGTTTTATTGAGGCATGACATGGGAAAGGAGAGCATAATGGTGTAGGAGAATGTGTGAAAAGATTCCTTACAAGCCAAGAATTAAAGTTCAAATCTTGCTAAATTTAAAGGTGCGAGAAAGCGTTATTGATTGGTGTAACAAGGACATGGGCCATGAATTTCAAGAGAGTTCAAAGTTCACGAGATATCTCTAGTTGATAGAGGAATAACATTTGGCATACTACGAAGATTGTATGACAATTACATGATCAAGTGATATGCGTTCTCATTACGTAGTTCAAATGTATGTTCTTGAACTATTCATACTAGGTGCATAACATGTTTTTGTATATCATGCATTGATTTTGTGTGGAATGAATGTGAATCACAATAGTGGGTGGATGAATGGACTTGTATACCTCTAATTCCAATCGAAACTTATCAAGTTCCACGGGCATTATAACTTACAAGTATCTTGAGATCATATGACAACATCAATTGATTTTAACCAAGTCTCGATTTAGCGCCATAAGGTACATACATGTCATGTTATAATTTAATAAATTATTGATCATCTCTTAATGTTTTTAAATTTGACTTGAGTTTTACTTTGTGATGTAGGGCATGTTTTTGTAGTTATTGCGATAGAATTTAACGAAGAGGGAACATACTACTTCTTGTCTTGTTGTGTAGAGGGAAAAATTGACTTCCACAGTCATTGATGGTGAAAACCTTGAGTATCCCACTAGGTCAATGGTAGTCACTGGAACTTGGCTTTAATGATATCCTATCAAAAAATAAAATATTTGGTTGTTTGAAGACTATGAAATACATAGAAAGATACTTCACTATTCACATTTGGTTCTTGCAACAAATATTCAGTTGATCAAATATCGAGGTAGGCCATCAAACAAGAATTTGTGGAAGGTTTGTGAATCAGATCATGAAGCAATTCTCACTACTGTCAAGAGTAGAGTTGATCCTTGTGGTTCATTGGATTTAATTTCCAAAGGTATGTTCACTTAAGATTAGATATATATCTACATGAATTTAATTTGAATAATTACTTTAATGATTTTGTTTAAATTTTGTAGGTTTTAAAATTCTATTTAATTGCTTACTAACATGTTTATGTAGGTTAGTGGTGCCAAAAAAGCTTCCACCTTCACGTGGTTGACACTATTAGTAGATAATTTATTATTCTCGAAGATAAGAGAAGCTAAGGAAAATTAAATATTAGAAATGAAAAACAAGAAGAAATTCTCATTTCACCACCTATATTGTATGAAAAATATCTTCTTAACATATTTCTTAGTACTTGTTTTGCATTGAAGGATTTTGGAGTGCAAACGAAGCCTCACACAATGTTTACCATTCCACCTCGACGAGTGGGCATAGTTGGTTTGGTGCCATGAGCTTTCATTTGAAAAATATTGCATTGGACAACCTTACACTGACTCACATTACAATATTCGATATGGTTGTAAACAATAGGACATCGAGAGGACCAAATTGATGGCAAAAAAATTGAGACATGATTATGTAGAGGCTCCCAATGTGGAGGTGTAAGATCAGATGAAACCTTTTAAGGTGTCATGGAGACCGAGAAATCACAGAAGAACTTATAGTCTTTTATGCTCTCAAGGCTCTTAAGGGACTACGCCCGACCAACGTAGCAGGAAGCACCGACATCATCGGAAGTAAAACAAAGCCTCACCCAATGTTTATCGAGCCACCACGATGCATGGGCATAGTCGGTTTGGTGCCGGGAGCTTTCATTTACAAAATATTACGTTGGACAACCTCACACTAACTCACTTTGCAATATTCAACACCATTGCAAAAAATAGGACATTGAGAGGACAGAATTGAGATGGATAAAGCGAGACAAGGTTTCATAGAGGGTCCCAACATGGAGGTGTAGGATCAAACAAGACTCTTCAAGGTGCTATGGAGACTAAGAAATCACCGGTGAACTTATATCCTTTTTTTTTGCTCTCGGGTGGCTCTTAACGAACTATGCCCGGAAGCACATAAATCATTGGGAACCAAAACAAAGCCTTGAAAAATGTATACCGAGGCCACCCCGACATGTGGGCACAAATCGGTTCAGTGCCATGAGCTTCCTTTTATAAAATATTACATTGGAAAACCTTACATTGACTCACACTGCAATATTTGGCATGATTGTAAACAATAGGACAATGAGAGGACGAAATTGAGATGGAGAAAAATGAGACAAGATTTCGTATAGGGTCATAATGAGTAGGTGTAGGATTAGATGACACCTTTCAAGGTTCCACGGAGACCGAGAAATCACCCAACGAACTTATAATATTTTTGGTCGACTACGTCCAACCAACGTATCCTAGAAGCACCTTCATCATTGGAAACTAGAACGAAGCCTTTTCAAGCATATACCAGGACACTACGACGTGTGGGAGTATTCTATTTGGTGCCATGAACTTCTATTTTTAAAATATTACATTGAACAACCTTACATTGACTCATATCTGTAATATTCGACACGGTTGCAAACAATAGGAAAACAAGAGGAATGAATTGAAATGGAGAAAAATAAGATAGGATTTTATGGAGGGTCCCAATGTAGAGGTGTAGGATCAGATGAGAATTTTCAAGGTGCCACAGATACTGAAAAATCACCCGAAAAACTTATATCCTTTTTGCTCTTAGGGCTCTTAAGGGACTACGCCCAAGTGACATAGCCGGAAGCATTGAAATCATTAGGAACCAAAACAAAGCCTTGAAAAGTGTATACTAGACCACCTTGACGTGTGGGCATAGTCAATTTGGTGCCACGAGCTTTTGTTTGCAAAATATTGCATTGGACATCCTTATATTGACTCACATTGTAGTAATCGACACTTTTGCAAACAATAGGACAACAAGAGGACCAAATTGAGATGGGGAAAAATGAGATAGAATTTTGTAGAGGGTCTCAATGTGGAGGTGTAGGATTAGATAATACCTTTCAAGGTGCCATGAAGACCGAAAAATCACCCGACAAACTTATAGCCTTTTTTTCTCTTAGGGCTCTTAAAGGACTACGCTCGGACAACGTATCCCAAAAGCACCGACATCATTGGGAACCGAAATGAAGCCTCCCAAGCATTTACTAGGCCACCCCAATATGTGGGCATAGTCCATTTGGTGCCATGAGCTTCCATTTGCAAAATATTGCATTGGGCAACCTTACATTGACTCACACTAAATTATTCAACATGTTGCAAAAATAGGACAACAAGTGGACCGAATTGATATGGGGAAAACCGAGATAAGATTTTGTAGAGGGTCCCAACATGGAGGTGTAGGATCAAATGAGAAATTTCAAGGTGCCTCAGAGACTGATAAATTACATGGCGAACTTATAGCCTTTTTTGCTCTCAGGGCTCTTAAGGGACTACACACGACCGACATATCCCGAAAGCACCGACATTGTTGGGTACCAAAGTGGATCCTCCCCAACCATTTACCACGCCACCTCAACATGTGGGAAAATTTGGTTCATTTCCATGAGCTTCAATTTGTAAAATATTGCATTGGACAACTTTACACTTTGAATGACACCTGTAATATTCAACACCGTTGTAAATAATAGGACATTAAGAGGACCAAATTGAGATGGGGAAAACCGAGATAGGATTTTGTAGAGGGTCCCAATGTGGAGGTTTAGGATCATATGAGACCTTTCAAGGTGCCTTGGAGACCAAGAAATCACCCGGCTCTCGGGGCTCTTAAGGGACTATGCTCAATCGACGTAGCCGAAGCACAAAAATCGTTGGGAACCACAACGAAGCCTCCCAAGCATTTACTAGGCCTCCACGATGCGTGGGCGTAGTTGATTCGGTGACAAGAGATTTTTTTGGTCTCAGAGATCTTAAGGACTTTTAATTTGTAGGTCTCTCTTTCTCCCTCTTGTTCGCTCTCTCTTTCTCATTATCTCTCTCTTTCTTTCTCTTTCTTGCTCTATCTATATCCCTCTCTCTCTAAAGGGTGTCTAAAACATCTATCACTTAGTATTGGAACCTTGTGGTTTATTCCCAACATGAACTCATGAATGACATTGTTTCAATCTAAGAAAAACATGACAATCTAGGAGTTTGAGTAAAAGCTAATGTTTACTTTGATTCTCATCACTTGGAAAGTTGTCATGGTGTGAAAAGAACATGGTAGAAGACTCTTGAAGTGAAAAAACTTAGTTAACCTATGAAAAAGAATCAAATTTTGTTCTCTGCATCAAGTTACTTCTCAAATACATGAGTAAATGGATGAAGAATTGTATCTAGCCATCTTCCTTAGAGAAAAATCAACACTTTCATTCAAATAAATTGATCATGCAACCAAAAGAAATTGTACATCATGCATTGTATTCTCTCATGCTCTCTCTTTCTCCTTATCGAGCTCACTCTATCTTTCTCTCTCGCTCTCTCGCTCTCTCTCTTACTTTCTCTCTCACTCTTGGTGATAAATTTGTACTTTTGGTAAATATGCTCTTTATCATTTTTGATTGAAAGAGATGAAATCACTTAAATAATGAATATGGATACTTAGTCATTATTATTATGAAACCACTCTAATGAAACCACAAATAATATAAAAATTCAATAATATAAATTCTACTTTAAATTAAAACTTTGAACCTCCTTTAAAATAGGTTCTCTAAACATATATTTTACACCTCCATATTATGAGAGTTAAGCTTTTGGCACGCATATGAACACAAATATGTACACATTGATAAATTGAACGAATAATTACTTGATTAGATAACTCTTTATATGTTATATAAATATTGCTTTAACCAATTTATGACTTGATTTCCAAAGTTTCATGCATATTATGTATGTGAACTACTAACACACAAAAGGTCATAAGACATCAAAAATGCTAGTATACAACACCAATAAATGAAAAAATATCCATAATGTCATATATTGTCAAGTGCACATCATATTAGTCTGGATATAATTATAATCTCAGAAATGTAAGGTCCCATAAAAACATATTGAGTTCCAAATAGTATTAACATGCACAATAAATACAAATATGTGAATAGGTCATATAATACCAATTCAATGCCATATAGGTGTACATACAATGTCGAACGTGCATACAATTCCATGCACATAGGCATACAAAATAAATGTCATAAGACACATATACATATACATATACATATACATATACATATACATACATACATACATACATACATACATATATATCCTATTCATCAAAATGTATCCATATCTTTGCCTTGCTTGAAGAAGGCTCTCCCTTAGATGTAGATGGAGATATATGAGATGACTTGGGATCCTCCACGACATGACTACGAGTCCTCTTACGCTCAAAACTCAACTATAGTTGAACCTATAAATGCATACAATTTTTTTTTCAAAACTTTATGTATAAGTTTTCAACATGTATAAGACCATGCTAATGAAACTATTTACATGTACACACACTTACCACAATCTCTCGGTCACGCTGAATCTGCATCTCACACTCAACATAGTCAACTAGATCATGAACCGGGGTGTCAAAATGATGAGCTCGAGGAGTCTCGTGCCCTTGAAGCAAAAATGGAAGGGGTTGAACCCTACATACACATAAAATTACAAAATCAAACATCAAAATTAGCTTGTAGAACTATATTAACAATAATTTTTTTAATGCAGATCTAAACATTTATGCCAACTAAGTACATGTGTAATGACAATATTTTAACTAAGTTTATCAATACAACTATTTTTTTTTGCGCCACACCTATGAATCGTATGTACAAGGCTATTGCCATCATAGGTAACTCCTGCATATACACAATGCATTCACGTTGACTATCTACATGATGCTACAATGAGGGAAATTATTAAAATAATTAGACATAATACGAAAAATACATAATTTGTAAACCTTAGTGAGTTTGTCAGGCGCAAATGAAATCACAAGTGAAAACACATTTCACTACTCCTCGTAGAGATGGTGGTGTGTCTTGTGTGGTCATCAACTTTATAAAAATATATCACACCAAGTTAGTTGAGGATATAATAAATATATATAATGTAGACACTAAATCACGCACTTTGGGTATCTATCTATTCCTGATCACATACTACTATTCATATGATTCCTAAGCGAGAAAAATACTAATTGATCCCTGTCTTTGGCCATCTTTGCTTACTTTCTGATTCTATTGTTGATCTTACACTCCTTTTACCTTAGTTTGTCTTTTCGTACTTGACATTTCTCACTGGACACCAACACCCAACCAAGACACAGCCGCTAGGCGCCCCCATCCCCTCTAGGTGCCCCGACCTCTTTGTACTTTGTTCACATCTTTTGGGTCCTTTATAGCCATTTGGGCATCTTATCTTTTTGGTAGTCAACCTTTTTGGGGTTAATTACAAAATTCAAGTAAGGGAATCATATAAATATAAATCTATATAATCATAATAAAGGACCAAACACTAAGCATTAGCTATCACCACCTAAGGTTGTATTCAAAGGCCATTATCAAGAGCATTCAAGAATTCATCTAACACACACACACACAAGGGAATGAGATTGATACTTTTGCATACACACATAGGAGGGGAAGTTCATTCTTTCATGCACACATCTATCTACATTTTCTACATCTAGCTATTGTTCGCTATCAAGTGTGACATGCACAAGAGCCACCTAGGGCACAATTCCACACACAAACACATAGAACTACATTGGGTTTAAGATGTAGTGCATCACTCGGTCGTAAGTTCACTTGTTTGACAACCGAGGACAATAAAACCCATCATTTGCATTATTTTTTTTTTGGGGTTTGGTGCACTTTAGGGTTTTGTAGGTCATTTCTTCATTGCATATTACAGGTGACATCTTGTGAACTTGGTGCGACATACTAGTGACAATAAGTGAAGGAAAATGAACATCTTGTGACCCAGTGAAACTGGGTTTTTGAGCTTCTTCACAGTCATGGGCACCTAGAATAGGTCTACTGACACCTTGAGGCATCACCCTTGACCCTCCATAGGCACCATAGTCTAGTATATTCTAACACTCTCGCATTTTTAAGGTTTTATTGTGAGAATCGAACTTCATATTTTTCAGTTCGGACAGTTTTGTAAACCTTTAGGATCATAGAAAAATAGATAAGTCATTCTATCTCCTCATTTGCACTTAGGGTTTTAAATCTTAATTACTTATTTGTTTGGGTCTATTTTGTACTTAATTGCTTATTCATTTATTGCTACATTGCAATCAGATTTAGGCATTTATAAATTCTATATTTTCTTAATCATTTGGTGAACCCGCATTTGAATACTTTTAGATCCTTCTTTTTCTTCCATCATGGTTCATAAAGTCTCTCAAGTGTCCTTACTTCAATTGCTTCAATTACACCCGTCTTGTAAAGAGTTTCTTCACAAAACCTTAGACACTACGTATCTCCCTATCGACATGACGCATTCACAAGTCGAGTGCCATCTTGATCTTCATTATGATGACTCTTTTGGTAATAATTCCAACCAATATGTTTTTAATTCTATTTAAGCTTTACATTCTTTATTTCAAGATAAACTTCAGGCTATAGGATCAATGATTATATCTCTTAAATCTGAAATCCAACATCTTAAGGACGCTTCTCAGGCTCATGCTAGTTCTTCTTCTCATCTTCATTCTATGTCTTTTATATTTGCTCATGTTAATGAACCTAAAATATTTTCACTCCCGACGCCTCTCAAGTTTGATATCAATGCTAAGATACAAGATATTTCCGCAACGTATAGCTCATCAATTAACAAGTTTGCCAACTACTCATTACTATTCTCCTTATCGGTTGGTCAAATATCAAGGTCTCTTTTTTTACAAGTTTATCATAGAATTAATGAGCATAATGAAAATGATTGTTATGTGTTACAATGAAGAATCGAGCATCTTGAGCATCAAGGTTTTATCTTATTCATTGGACGAGTGTCATGTTATATGGTCCTCTTCAATTGTTACATCTCCATGGGTTCCTAAATCTGATTCATCTATGTCTAATGAACATCATGCCATCGTTTCTATGATTCATTCTATGGAAAGTTAAGACCCACTTAAGAAACCACATATCAAAATCAATATAACACCTCCTCCTCCTCTTAAGTCATCTAAGACATTACCAAGTCAAACTATGCAACGCTTTGTCAAAATCAGTCCATCCTCTTCTCCTATGAAGTCTTTTATAGCATTATAAATCCCACCTAAGTTACCACCATCCAAGATTCCTACCCATCCTACTCCACTCCCATTTCCCATTCATTTTGTCAAATCAATTGCTCCTTCTACTTTTCGATGGAAAGGACACATTTCAAATTCCGTCATCGTCACATGGTCCTATTATTGCTTCCGCCTACCATTGTGTTGGTCCTCACTCTTATCACGATGTAAAAAATGATCTCCCATAATGGCAAGGTATCTCTTGCATCGTTGCATAGATATCCCTCATAGGTACACTTGGGTGCATCACACTTACTTTCCCCCCTTATGGCATCACCAAGTGGCTATCATTTTCTACTATTACGCTCCATGCTTCATATTTCACATCTTTGAGCACTCTTGCACATCTTGATACATTTGTATTTTCATTACCTGATGACTCACTCTTGTGATACGGTTCAAACTTGATTGTTGAGGGCATCCTATACATGTGAACATCACACAATACAACACTTTGCACATCATGCACTCATGACATATCTCTCTACGCAACATCTACTCTACACATTCACGAAAAATATTTCTTGCATCTACTTCTACAGGTTGTGGTCATTACCCTATAACATACTCTAGTTCCATGGTCCATACTCGACTATTGAGGATCTACATATAAAATGGACCTCAAAAAAATCACACATTCACTCACTCACTCACTCGCTACGCTCTACACTTTATGGATCACATATTTTTAGCGCACACAATTCGAACCTTTTCCTAATGATGCACTCTTGTTCTATGGTTCATTCTTGACTGTTTGAGGGGGAATGTATAAATGAACCTCATTCTCATACATACACATCCACTTGGGGGCATGTGGCTCCTACCACACTCACACTGCATTCTATTCCATCTCATCCACATCATCTTGCATATCTTGGTTGCATTTACTCTTGCTTACTTATGCTCACATGTACACTTTTTACACATGCTAGAAAAATATTTTGTATGTCATGATCTTATCATATACACATGCACATTCACTTTATTTCTAGTTGTGATCGTAGATTCTATAGATCCACACATGCAACATGGATGCTTGGTGCAATACCTCTTACCAATCCCACAACGGCTCCTGGGGCATCTAATTTCATACACCACATGTGCTATTGTTTCATTTTTTAGCATGTTACCGTATCATATTATACACGCTTTGACATACTTTATATCTTTCTAACATGCTAACAAGTGCTTCATGTGCAACAATTTTCTTACAGGTCTACTTACTTCCATGGTTGTATGTTACTATTTATTTATGCTTTTGCTTGTCATTGTATGCCATTTTTGTGGGCTTTGCCTTATGTCTTGCTTGTTCTTTTTTGATTGTCTATATTCTTGCGGCCACTACGGCCTTGATTTTCTTGTGACATCGTGAGTGATGTCCCATGTTTGAAACCCAATTTTCATGGTCTACTCTATCTTCTTGCGTGTTTACACCGTCGTTTTGTGTGTTTGTCTTATACATCATCTTTTACACGTGTCTTTATCTTGTTTACACTAACACTTGTTTCTAGCCATTTTGTTTTCATGCGCCTTAGTTTCGATCAAGCACACTCTCCCCTGCAGGGCATAGTTTCAACACAAGGGTCGGTCCTCCTTTGGGCCACATACTCCTTAGCAACGTTGCATGCAAACCAAATGAGGGAGGTATCATTTGGGTGAATCATTCACCCCACACAATAGTTCACAGTCATCACACAACATAGTTCAATACCAATACAACATAGTCATAGTCATATCAGAACGACCTAGATCCCGACTTGGGTCCCCAAAGCATAATGCAAACACTAGTGCCCAAACCTAGATAGTAGCACTTGGGTGCCCCTGACCCTTCCTGGATACCTATGACTAGGGGGTAGTTACACAACATTTTTAGTTTAGCACATTTCTCAACACTTCACATAGTGGATTTTACAGGACACACAGTCCTTCAACAATTGACATGCATGCACTACACAACATTTTCTACTTACTCGTTGCATTGGGAACTGTTGAAGGCCGATCAAATTCTTACACACCATATGTAGTGGTGTTCACATTGTGGGAAGAAGTTAAAGGTTGGAGGATGACACCAAACTTTTCTCCCTACACTTCTTCCATGTCTTAACATGAGATCGCCCAAAAAAATTGTACACATTGTAATCTGGCGTGAGATCACCCAAAAAAATCATTCATTTCCATCATCTTTAGGATCCTTTATATCTCATCACTCATCACAGATTAGGTGCACATGTTCCTTTTTGCATTTTCACATATTTCTTACATACTTTTTACTTGTTTTGATCATATACATGTGCATTTGACTACTTGATATTTTTTTGTACGCATGTCTGTCCTTATGGGAAGCGCTAGTCACACCAAGAACATCATCAACAACATCAATCACAATATCAATCACATCAACATCAAAACCAACAACATGCACAATTGCAACATCTACACATACGCTCTAGGGTCATCATCATCACTTTTCACTTCCTCTTCTCTAGCTTCCACACTTCACATTTTTATCACTTCATGCTTTTCCTTGTCTCTCGGCACACTTTTCACCATCGATCTACATGGTTATTAGGTACACATCTTCTATCTACTTTATGTTATTAAGCTTTCACTCAACAACATAAAGTGGGGAAAATGTAGACACTAAATCATGCACTTTGGGTATCTATCTAGTCCTGATCACATACTACTATTCATATGATTCCTAAGTGAGAAAAGTACTAATTGATCCATGTCTTTGGCCATATTTTCTTGCTTTCTGATTCTATTGTTGATCTTATTGATATAAAATTGAAACCTTATCTAATCTAAATAAGCAATAATTACTTGAAATAATAGAATAATGCAATAAGAGACAATGTTCATAGAGCACAAAATATAATTAAAAAACTTATAATCTATTCAATATTATGGAGAAAATTACATAGTGAGTAAGCTTACAATATATAGCCTTTCCATTTCCTATAAACAAGGAGACGAGGCTTACCAATATCATCTCGCTAATCTCTCCTAGAGAATATATATCAAAACCCAACAATATCTCACACAACTCTAAATAGCTACGTGAGTTGTTCATTCAACAAACTCACAACTAATATAAATCAACCTATATTATTAATAATGAGTTGTATTATCATTAAAAATATATTAATAATAATATTATAAATATATAAATATTACATTTAACTCTTACAAATAATAATGTGAGCACTAATCCTAAGATATTCCTAACATTACTCCCTTAGTGCCATTGAGTTATGTCTAGTACCTGCTCATGATCTACAAAATGATGGTTTTCAAAGAGTACCACCAACTCAAAACTGGTTTTCAAGTGGAACCATTAACCACTCTGTATGTGTTTTTCAAAGAGATCCACAAACTCACAAATTGGTTTTCTAGTGGAACCACCAACCACTCCATAGCAACATACATGTTTCCCCACTCACATTTTACAAAAGAGAACAATATATAGGAAAATATGTTCCTAACTATGAACAAGAATTATCCTTTTGTTCTTTATTTACTACCACACATGCTGAAATTAAACACACCGAACACAACCTGAAAAACATGGCCACCAAAGCAAGAGATCTTTGCAGCCTCGTCGATGGTGCCTAATGAGAGGTCACTGAAACACCTCCTTCCTCTGTTTCCTCCTACCTCTATGAGATGCTGATTTAATTACTCGAGAAAATTTGAAATTGAAGCTTAGTTTTAAAATTCCCCCCTCAATTTGAACTTGTAAATCTTGAAAAACTTATTGAGCATGTGGGAAAAAGATCACTATTTTGATTTCTACTTTTCTCTTAAACTAAAATCTAGGTTTTTGTAAAATTTTGATATAATTTTTTTGATATTAACTAAACCAACCCAAAAATTTTCGCAAGATTTGGAATTTGGGTTTTTTAGATATAATCAATTTATCAATCATTTTTAAAAACAACAAAAACTTTCACTCAACTTACATAGGAATTTACACACACCTACAAAGCCGAATCAAGATGATGTAAACTGCAATAATATGCGTCTTTTTCTTATATTTAAAAGAAAAACAAGACATCAATCTGATGTCATATGAAAAAACTACGTTCTTTTTTTGTAACGTGTCATTGAAAATTTTCTAACGGGATTCTTTCAACCATCTTCTTCTTTGATTCTACACTTGCAAAAGGAAGCCTGCTCGATACGAGATGATATAAAACTCAAATCTTATCTAATATAAATAAGAAACAATTACATGAAATAATAAAATAATGCAATAAGAGATAATGTTGCAGAGCACAAAATATAATAAACACACTTATAATTTATTTAATATTTTGGAGCAAATTACATAGTGAGTAAGCTTACAATATATAGTCTTTCCATTTTCTATAAACAAAGAGATGAAAGTTACCAATAGCATTCCACTAATATCTCCTATGATCAATCCCAAACCCAAAAATATCACACGAACTCTAATAAGCTACGTGAGTAGTTGATTCAAACAAACTCATAAATAATATAATTCCACCTATATTATTAATAATGATTTGTATTATCATGACAACTCTATTAATAACAATATTACAAATATACAAATATTACATTTAACTCTTACAAATAATAATATAAGCACTAATCCTAAGATATTACTAACACTTACACTCCTTCTAGACCAATTGCTTTTCATACTTGACATTTCTCACCTGGACACCGGTGCCCATCCGAAATGCCGCCGTAGGCGTCCCCGTCCCCTCTAGGTGCCCTTGACCTCTTTGTACTTTGTTCACATATTTTGGGTCCTTTCTATCCATTTGGGCATCTTATCTTTTTGGTAGTCAACCTTTTAGGGTTAATTATGAAATTCAAGCAAGGGAATCATATAAATATAAAGTTATGTGATCATAATAAGGGACCAAACACTAAGCATTAGTTATCACCACCTAAGGTTGCATTCAAAGGCCATTATCAAGAGCATTCAAGCATCCATCTAACATCCACACACAAGGGCAAGGACTGATACTTATGCATACACGCATAAGAGGGGAAGTTAATTCTTTCATGCACACATCTATCTACATTTTCTACATCTAGCTATTGCTTGCTATCAAGTGCGACACACACAAGAGCCACCTAAGGCATAATTTTACACACACGCACATAGAACTACATTGGGTATGAGATGTAGTGTAGTGATCGATCGTAAGTTCATTTGTTTAGAAGTGAGGAAAGTTTGACCCCTCATTTGCATTATTTTCTTTTTGGTATTTGATGCACTTTAAGGTTTTTGCATGTCATTTCTACATACGGGTTACATGCGACATCTGTGAACTTGGTGCGACATAATAACGATAAGAAGCAAAGGACAAAAAACATCTCATGACCTAAAAACTATTTTGAGCTTCTACACAGTCATAGGTTCCCAGAATAGGTCTACAATGCCCCCCAGTGCCCATGACCCTCCATAGGCGTCCTAGTCCAGTATATTCCAACACCTCTCTGCATTTTTTAAGGTTTTATTGTGACAATCGCACTTTGTATTTTTAGTTTGATAGTTACGTAAACCTTTGGGATCATAGTGAAATAACTAAGTCATTTTATCTCATTATTTTCACTTAGGGTTTTAAATCTTAATTGCTTATTTTCTTGGGTCTAGTTTGTACTTAATTGCTTATTCATTGACTGCTACATTGCAATCAAATTTAGGCATTTATAAATTCTATATTTTTGTAATCATATAAATATACAAGAACATACATATATTGACATATATATGAGTGAAATTATATGTATTTTCATATGTGGAAATTTTACAAATATAATATTCTAATTTATCTGTGTGAATGTATACATTGGCATGGTTCTCAACTTGTGGTTGGGATGATGATGTCCCTCTCGTGCACTGTAATATTAATGCATACATGTACATATGTATGTGTAAATTAATAAATTTGACCAAGTTAAATTACAATTATTTTTAAAATTTAACATATATATGTAAATCAAATACTCAAATCTTTTTGTAACATGTAATATAAAATAAAAATACCGTGAAGGTGTCATCAATGTTTGAAATCCAAATATGTCACGTAAAAAGTGTCAGAGATAGCCACATCATCATGTGTACCATTAGAAACTCCACCAACACCAGTCTACATGAAATTATCATCCTCATTGGGTCCCATACATATGCTACCATAAGATGTGCAAATATGTGGCCTCATGCTACTACTACCTAGAGGAATCCTCTATCTACCTCCACCAACATCGGTATTGAAACATCCCTCGTATGTTGGAAAAGGGTATCAGAGAGTGCCTAAAGCACGTGTAATGTATTGATCTCTATTTTCTCCTTCATTGCTCCCAATCTCATGATGAGGGGGATTTTGGGTGAGGAATCTAGCATGTTGAATACGAGCACGTTGTGCACCTGTTCTATCCTATGTAGAGCCTTTTCCTCGGCCTTGAAACTCATGGTAGTCAAAATAGTTGGGGATCTCATTGAGGATAAACTCATAATAGAGTTTCCTCAAAAAGTATAATGGAACCTCATTGTTATTGTAAGGTGGTATATCAAATACCATCCACCATCAGTCCCAAAATTATCTTTTATCAGATTATTGTTGCACCAGTGGATTAGAAACTGTTTGCATGACAATGAAACTGAAAAATTGGTTTTATTGTAATTAGTTTTTACATTTGCATATGATAATTTATTAGCATACTTTTCCCCTACAAGTCTCTCTATGAGATGTCTACCAATCAATTTGACTTGTTCATCAACTGAGTTGATAATTCCTCCAATGTGTTTGCAAGCGAGTTACGGTGGGGTTTGTGGAATTTGGATCCCTAATTGACTTAATCAAATCCTCAATTTCAATCTTATCCTCCACTATATGGGTTGTTAAATCCTCTTGAATACCTAGAGGATGTTCAACAATTATAGGGGATTGGAGGGTTGTGAGGATTTGCAGGGTTTTGTTGTGGTTGTGGAGGAAGTGTAAGAATAATAAAACATGTATTTAAGTAAAATATATAATACAAAAATCAAACATTTACTAAATTTGGTTGCAATTCAGAGAAAATAATTTTCCCTACATCTTCTATGTGGTGGCATCATCTAATCCACATCAATCCAACCTTCCACGTGATCTAAAAATGTTCTTGGGAGAAAAGCGATTGAAGAGAAAATGCAAGTGCGGGGTTTGTAATGAAATTCACGTTTGGGGAAAATGAAAATGGAGAATGTGTTTGATTTTTAAATTTATAATATGAGGAAACGTGTACTTGTTATGGTTTGGTAATTACCAAACAAAATTTTTCCCCATCCTAAACCCAATTTTCGTTTCTTCCACATTTTGTCCACTTTTTAACTTGAGCAGAGCCGTGCACTTACCCAATAGTAGTTTCATAAGAAGGGTTGGGGCATAAGCTTGGACTTTATTTCGAAGGGGAGAAGTGGTTTATGGTCAAGAAAAAGGGTTCAAATTATAAGGAATATTTTCTTCTCTCTAGGAATATGTATATAGGATATTGGGAAGAGCATTATTTGAGCTTTATTACTAGAACAATAGCTTGGGGTTAAAAATTTTATTCAAAAATATATTACTGTGAAGGAAGGTACTCTCTTTTCTATTCCTACCATTGCAAATTGATTTCTCACCTTAGGCATAAGAATTGTGTGAGTGTTCCTTTCTTCCTATAAAATATGGTGGTGAGAGCTCAAAGAAGAAATAAGAAGACTTGGGTCCATCAAGGGATTATTAAAATTATAGTATTATATACCTTGCATTAAATCGATAATGGTGGTGTCATGGTAAAATTTTTACGAAACAACAAAAATCATTAACACATAGAGGACTAAGTCACAAAAAGTGGTTATTCCTACTTCATTTTCTTCCTTTAGGGACCCCTGACGGTATTTCATAATAAGGATAAGCATAAGGTAAATGAGGAATCCTCTACGAATCTAAAAGGTCTCAAATATTAGGGAGGAAAGGCTTAGGGAAATTTTTACATTAGATCTATGCAAATAAAGGGTACTCAATGAATTGATTTGAAGTTTTAAATACATTTTGTTTTACGGCCCCCACATGCATTTTGGTAGGAGAACCCTAGTTAAATGTGAGGAAGAAACAAATAATTGGTTCAAGTATGAATTATCTCTATTTTTAATGTAAATTGAGATGAACCTAGCTCTCTAGAAATGGATATTTGTATGCTTTATGAGTGGTTGTAGTTAAACTAATTTAGATGGGTTGGGTCGGGGTTTGGTAAAGTAAAAGCTACATAAGAGTATATTGATGATATTTTAAGCTATGTAAGATCTAACAACAATGTGAGTATGGGGAATACAAAGTACTATTGTCAATAAGAAAATTTTTATCCTTAAAATTTTCTATCTAGTGGTAGTGACATGTTTTTGGTTGTATTAATTTGTTTTACTATGGGATGGGTATTTTTCGTTTAGTATATACTTGAAAATGAAATATTTTGTAAAATTTCTTCATATTATATAAATGGGTAAGGTGCCCTTTAACACTTTTTACCGATCAATTTTTTTATGATTTTCAAATAATTTAGAGCATGAGTATATATGAAGTGTTTATTTCTTTACTAAGCATTCATTCTAGAGTGAGAAACTATATAAAGTACATTTTTACAATAGATTTATGTAGACACTAAATTTTTGTAATTTGCACTTTGGTAACTCTTGGTTTGATTACACACTCTATCTATGATAAGTGTAAATTTCTCATTCCCCGCCTAACACTTTCTCTGAGGTCCGTTGTTTATCCTTACACACTAACATTTCGACACAATATAAGAATATAATACACAAAATAAATAAAAGAACATCAGTTTATCAACTCCAAACTTCATTTGGTATATTTTCTACTCTCATTCGGGTTTGTAAAGTTTGGTGGGAATTTATATTCTATCCTAACCATTACGTACGGTCTTGGACCAACATGTATTCTAATTTGACTTTCAAATCAATATCTTTCATTGGGTCTTATACTTCACATAGGTTGGTCTTTCATATATAAATCATCTACGAAACCCTATATAAGCAAGTAAACACTACTTCATTTGCTAAATTGGAACTCCTAAGGAAATGCATTAGAGCACTCACTTCATACACTTGCAAATGTTGGGGTTAGCACAAGGTTATACTGAGATAATATATATAAGATCTAAGTATACATGCAATAAAAACAGATATTCTACCGGAAGAAATATACAAAACAAGAGATTTAAATCAACACTAGATTTAATGTGGTTCTCCCAGTGTGGGCTACATCCACCAAGAAACAAGCCAATCTATTATCCAAAGCTTTCGGAAGATATACAATCTTCCACACATATCGATGTACAATACTTTCTTTCTCTCAAGCTTCTCCTTCTTCTCCACGAATTCTCTCTCACACAATTATTTTTTCACAATAATCATTAACTCCTTCAATTATTTCTTACTTCTAAACCCTATATTTTATGCTTATATAGGCATATAAAAACTTAGGGCACTTAGCCATGTATTTACAATCAATAGATATAATTCGAGAGTTAAATAAAACACTCCCTTGCAGACAGTAACCGACACTTTGGTTAGCCCTAACCAATGCCGAATTCTCCTTGCTTGACCGATGCCGGTCCCTTCATAGCGATGACAATTACTATGATTTCTGAAAGTTTAATATAGCATGCTAATCTGAAGTAATTGAGCTCCACAGCTCAACAATCTCCAAGTTGGAGATAAATTACTGTACTATACATGTACAATGTCATTCTTGGATCCTTTCCTTAGCTTTGTTTCTTCCTCTTCAAGTCTCAAACTTGAAGACCAATAGAAGTGGAGTGTAGCTCCAAATTCTCTTTTGCTAATGGCTTCGTTAGAATATCCGCAGGGTTTTCACTCGTATATGAATCTTCTCCAGTTTCATTTGCCCATCCTCCAATACTTTCCGTATGACGTGATATCTCAATTTGAATGCGTTTCATTCTAGAATGAAACATCAAGTTATTTTCCAAATGAATTACACTTTGACTGTCACTGAACAATTTGCAATGATCTTGCTCCTTTCCCAACTCTTCCATGAACCTTCTCATCCATATCATCTCTTTGCTAGCCTTTGTAGCTGCAACATACTCTTCCTATGTAGTAGACAAAGCCATAACCTTCTCGTAATATTGAAATCTAGCTAAGCGCCATTTCACCTACGTGAAAATATATCCAATAGCGCTCCTTCTACCTTCCGGATCTCCAACCATATCCAAATCAACATAGCCGCATAGAGAAATATCCAAACTCCATAGCATAACTGCATGCTAGATGTCCCTCTCAAATACCCGAGTATCCATTGGACTAATTTCAAATGCTCTTTACCTGGATTGGCCATAAATCTACCCACAACTCCCACTGCCTGTGCAATGTCTAGTCTGGTACAAACCATAACATACATGAGACTCCTAACTGCTGAAGCATATGGTACCCATGTCATGTATTTGACCACCTCATGTGATGAAGTACACAGATCTTTGCTCAATTTGAAGTGTCCAACCATAGGTGTACTCACCGGTTTTTAATCTTGCATGTTAAACCTTTTTAACACCTTACTGACATAAGCCTCCTGAGACAAATACAATATCTTGTTCTTCATGTCTATGTATTTACATGCCAAGGTTTCTTTTTGCAGATCCTAAATCCTTCATAGAAAATGTGTGAGCTAGCTTTCCCTTAAGCTCACCAATGTCCTGCATAGTAGATCATGTAATAAGCATATCATCCACATACAATAACAAAATAATATAGCTCCCATTTTCAAGCCTTTTGAAATAAACACAATGGTCAAATTCATATCTCAAATAACCATGCTCATGCATGAAACTATCAAACATCTAGTTGCTCTAAATGCAAATCATGTCATCGTAACTATACTCAATATAGTATGAATTGAAGTCATTTTAACAACGGAGAAAATATTTTACTAAAGTCAATACGCTTTATGTGCAAATCCCTTTACTACAAGCCTTGCCTTGTATTTTTTTGTCCACCCTCTTCTTCCTTGATCATGTAAACCCACTTGTTCGTAATGTCCTCTTACTCTTTGGAAACTTAACAAAATCCCACGTCTAGTTTTGTTCCAAGGAGTCCATCTTGTCATTCATGTTATCTTCCCACTTTGCACGTGGGTCTTATCTCGCATTGCTTCTTCAAAAAATTTTGGTTCACCATTATCAGTCAATAATAAATAAGATAGAGAAGGTGTACGTCTTTTTGGAGGTTTACTTACCCTTTGTGACCTTCTCATAGAAGTTTGGGGCACCAGAGGCTCATTCTGGACCTCTTGGACATTTGTTTCCATTGCAGCGGTGGATCGCGCCGGTCACTAGTAACCGATGCCATTCACTAAGTAACCGACGCCGATTACGCTAATCGATGCCAATTTAGCTCTTTTGTAACCGATGCTTTGGTTTAGGTTATTGTGTAACCCTGTAGGTATGAATTTTAAATCCGAGAGTTCATTTTCATTCATAAACTTCTCAACCGATTCGTCTTTGGGTACCAAAATTTGATCCTTGTACATTCTCTTTTCATTCTATCCAATGTCACTACTCTTAATAATTTTAGAATTATCTAAATCTCAAAAGGAATCGAAATCACCGGATCCATAACCAATGAAAGTGAATCTCTTGGATTTTGCATCCAACTTTTTCCTATTTTACTTATTAATATGCATAAAAGCTTCGAACCAAAAAATTTAAGAAAATAAAGATATACCTTTTTTCGGTCCAAGCTTCCTATGGTATTCCTCCATCTAGTGAACTTGAAGGCCCACGATTAATCAAATAAACCATTTGTATCAAACCGCATTCGCCCAAAACTACTAGGACAATCCAACATGTATCCTCATACTTCTAAAGACGTTCCATGAATGTCATGTTCATTATTTTTGCAACAATATTCTCTTGTGGTGTTCTTGAACCATCCTTTCTCTATGTAGTCCATTCAATGAACAATATTCATTTAAATCTTGGGTACAATATTCACCACCATTGTTATATCTAAGACAATTTAACTTTGAATTTGATTCATTCTCAACAAGGGCTTTCCATATTTTAAAAGTCTCAAAAACATCTGATTTTCATTTAATACAATAAACCCATACCTTTCTTATAGAATCATCAACGAAAGTAACATAATACTGGGATCCTCCATGGAGAGCTACCTTGGCTAGTCCCCACACATCGATCTCAATCTCTTTTAATTTCCAAAAACACAATGCTCACGAAATCAAGATCTAAATATTTCAAATATGATAACTTACCCTTAGCCTTTAAGATCTCGTATTCCTTTTTGACTCATATGGCCCGATTGATTATGCCACATGCATGCATCTTAATCTGAAGTAGATAACACAAAAATGAATCAATAACACAAATGGATAAATATAACGTTCCTACCTTCTTACCTCTTGCCACAACAAAAGCACCCTTGGTGAATTTCCAAGAGTCTTTTTGTGAATGTAACCATGTAATCAAATTCACCTAGTTGTTTTGCAGAAATAAGATTCCTCTTGAGGCTTGACACATGCCTCACATCTTTCAATACCCATGTATTTCCATTATACAATTTTAGATGAACTTCCCTTTACCAATAATACTACAAGGTTCATCATCACCCAAATAAACATGCCCAAAATTGCCCTGGACATAATTTTTGAAATAACCCTTATTAGGGGTTGCATGGAAAGAAGCTCTTGAATCTAAAACCCATGATTCTATTCTATTATCCAAAGAAAGAATAAGAGCATCTTGCATTACCTCTGCTGCAATATTTGCCTCTTTATTTGACTCTTTACCTTTGTTTAGGTGTTGGTTCTCTTTATCCTTTGACCAACAATCTTTCTTTGCATGTCCTTTCTTTCCACATTTCCAATAGGTAATTCCCTTACCTCTGGATTTAGATATGCCATCCCTTGACTTTGATTTCCCATTATTCTTACTCTTGGATCTCTCTTTACGTCTCTGTCTCTACTTTCTACATTCAAAGCATTCCCAAATGATTCCTCTGTACTTTTCCTACAAATTTCTTCATTCAAGATTATACTAACCACATCATCAAACTTAAAAATATTATTATCAGATTTTGTATTACTAACAACCATTACCAAGTTATCCCAACTATTAGGCAAAGAACATAAGAATAAAAGTACTTTCACTTCATCATCAAACGAGAATATCAACCGATTTTAACTGATTTACAATAGATAGGAAATCATTAAAATGACTAGATGCAGATCCACCTTCATGCATCTTAGACTAAATAGTTTCTTCATCAAATAAAATTTATTTGAAGCGCTGTGTTTTTCATATAAATTAGCAAGAGATTTCATTAACTCTCTCTGTAGAAGTCACTTCGTAATATGGAAGCCACATGAGATCTTTGCTAGGCTCAATCTTATAGATCCGAAATCCTTTATGTCAAGAATATTCCATTCTTCATTAGTCACATGGTTCACTTTAAGAGACCTCTTAGAAATCAGAGGTGGAAAATACCGCATCGAATATCCTCGGAACCGGTTTCATGGAAAGGCGATTTTTTTGGGGGTCCGACAATAAAATTTTTGCCTGATTTTTAAGTGGTGTGACAAAAGGCTGTAGACACGCGACATGAGATTTGTTGTCACACATTAATGAGGTGGTTGACACATGTTAACCGCCTTGTTGACGCGTGACAACAAATCTTTTGTGCGTATGCTCGTAGCCTTCACCCTCGGTAGTGTGACAACAAAATCTCCGTGTCATGCATCAATAAACTATCTTTCACGTGTCTACTTCCTCCGCACTCTTGTCGTGCATTAAAAAACTCTCCATGTCGCGTGTAAAAAAATCTCCATGTCATGCGTCGTGCCAACAAACTCTCCATGTTGCGCACAACAAACTCTTCCTATCGCGCGTCAACAAACTCTCTATCATGCATATGTAGCCTCCGCCCTTCTGTCACACGTTTGTAGCTGCCGCGCCTCCTTTCGTGCATTTACTGTACTTGATAATACATATACCCCAGGTGGTATGAGTGATCTAGAAGTGTTCTACCTGGCGAATAATCTAGAATTATATAGGGGATAGTTTAAATGGGTAGGCAAAGCCAACCCTTAAAAAAAAAATTAAGCTGTAATTTTTAGGCGAATGGGTCACCGACTCGCTCTAGAAAATTCTCCTTTTCAATTTTTTTCAAAAATGGAATATTCGCTATATTACGAATATTCACCACTAAAATTATCCCCGATTAGTCATTTTCATAGGTCTAGAATTTTCATCCAATGGTAAGTACAAATCTCTTTGATACAAATAATCCTCAATCTGCATCTTCCATAATTGATAATTTCAGTCATCAAACTTTTCTACCTTGTATTTGTTTTCTTTTGCCATTGTTGTAGCTCCCACTCAATAGAAAAACTATCTCGTGAGTAAATATGTCAATACATAAAACCCTCAAACAAAGCTCGATACCAATTTCGGGGTTAGCACAAGGTTTTATAGACAATATATATCAGATCTAAGCATACATGCAATAAAAGAAGATATTCTACCGTAAGAAATATATAAAACAAGAGATATAAATAAAAACCAGATTTAACATGGTTCACCCAGTGTGGGATACATCCACCAAGAAACAAGCCAATATATTATCCAAAGCTTTCAAAAGATATACAATTGAAGATTTAAAATCTTCCACACCTCTCAGATGTACAATACTTTCTTTCTCTCAAGCTTCTCCTTCTTCTCCAAGAATTCTCTCTCACACAATTATTTTCACAATAATCATCAAATCCTTCAATTTTTCTTACTTCTAAACCCTATATTTTATGCTTATATAGGCATATACAAAATTAGGGCACTTAGCCATGAAATTAAAATCAATAGATATGCTATAATACTAAAAATAGATATAATTCCCGAGAGTTAACTAAAACACTCCCGCACTTGTAACCGAAGTTGGTTATCCCTAACCGATGTCGACTTCTCCTTGCGACCGATGCCGGTTATAGGTGAGTGATGCCGGTCCCTCCATAACCTAAATATCACAAAGTGTCACATTTGAAGCCATGAGAGAAGCACCCACATCTGGTTTGAAGCTACAAACCATGTCAAAAAGCCATATCTCTCTTCCTTAAGCACTCAAACATCCTCTCTCCAAGTATTTAGAAAAAATGAACTCAAAGCAAGCATGGTCAAAGAAAATTTCAAATTTTATTAATCTATGTAGATATCACATGTTAGGTGGAGAACAACATGTAGTTTGAGGCCTCTTTGGAGTAGTGCCAATGTTGGTGGTGCATGGGGGTGCCCACAACCATTCTAGTGTTTTTTTTGCAAGAATCTTCATCCATGGATAAGGATTGAGATGATGATTAGTCCATATTGAGAGACATGCTTCATGTATGATAACTAGGGTTTGACATTATTAGAAAACACAAGAAGGTGAGTTCCACAAAAATTCACGAAACCAATCTAGAGTAGGTCCATGATCATAAATCATGGTTAGGATCATATGATACAGTCCTAATAGTTTGGTATGGCCCTGCCCTAGGTGGATTCATAGTCACAATTCCGGTTATGAAGGTCATCTAGATTCATATCACCCATTTCCAGGAGTGTACACTCTCGATCTCTTTAAGAGTCATATGTAATCATATAAGTGTCTCTATACATCCATTTTGTGTTTTCAATTACATGTTAGGTTGAGTGGTATATGCTATATTCTTTATATATAATATGAGATACAAATTTGAGTTATTATTTTTATTGTAACATATTTATATGATCTATAATCAAATCGAACCTAATCTAAAACCTAATTAAATTGACCTAATATTTAATTAAGGGTTGAAAAATTCCCGATTGATGCTATTTATGATATTATGAACCATTAAGCGCCTTAATTTAAGTAGTTAATTCTTAAAAAATATCCCAACTTTTAAAAGTATCCCGAAAACAATTATTTCCTTACATAGATCTAGTGAAGCGGGACCATCTATGGAGAATGGATAATTCCTCATAAGCCAAAAATATTTTCCTTTTCATACGATAAGTCTCTCTAACTCATTTTTTGTAATTTCAGTAACCACATGAGATCACAATGTGTTAGGATATGTAAACCTTCAAGATTATTTACTTTAAAACATGCACAATCCCAAATTGTTGTTCTACTTCAAATTATTTTATGTAAATGATGTAATATTTTCCTAATGAGCTAGACTTAATGTATTTTAGTTGTAGGAAGTTACTATATGACCATGCATTATAACCAAACTATATAAGATGTAAGAATTCGTTATAGGTCATAATTATGAATTAATTTAATAATGTTAACCATGCGTATTCATAATAATGTATTAATACTTGTAAATATGGTGTAATGATAATATTATTGCTTGAAATACATAAAGGTATAATTACATAGCTACACAAAGTGGTACATGTATGATTTGGGTGTGCATACTTGATGAAAAATTGTTCTCAATTTGGAAATGCTTTATCCTTGAAAATACAACGAGAAGCTACTATACGACAGAAAAGTGACATGCGAGCATGGGAATCTACAAGTGACTCTTCCTCGCACCCAACCTCCCGAGGTCATGCCGAGACAGCCGGTGGGTATGGAATATATGTGAGATGCAGATAAACTAGTTAGGCAATCTAATGTCTTCAATACGCACTAGCGGAATTTGCGAGTCTAAGGCAAAGAAGGCCCTCCTAACTTGAACTGGTGTGATAGATCGGTCAGCAAGGATGACTGCTCGAAGGCTCCAATCAATATCGAGCTCTGGCGTGATTCGATCTATAGGTTGTGGAATACGTGGAAAATGACCCGGGATAGTTTTGTGTACGTCTCCAGATAGGGTCATGAAATGAATGATGGATATAGTTACTTCTATGGGTGATTCTCTAGCCTAGTCCAGAATTCCCTAGCTCTGTTAGCTGCTGTGTCTAGCAAGGATAATTGTTCGATGATGATAGGTGGAAGTGGGGTAGACCGGAATACTAGTGTGTGTAGGCCAGTGTCTATGTCTAATTCTCCTATGGATTTGTTGGGCTGTGGGATTTGTGGGTCACAACCGTAGATTCTTAGTTGTTGTGGACCTGTTATGGTCATGTGTTAAATCAAGTCCTAATCCCTAGTATCCAGTAATCGTATGCTTTCTCAGCTTCTATATTTAGGATCAATAACTGTGTGATTTTCTCAGAATATCTTACAGGCGTTCGTGCAACCTGGATTCTTAGGCTGGTATCTATATCTAGAAGAGTGTCTCCTGCATCTGGCTGTGGGACCAAAGGATCACAACCAAAGGTTTGTTCTCTTTCAAACCCTTCTACAGTCATATGAATGTTGCCTAGGGTAATCTGTAGTTCGGTTGATTTGACCAAAACGTGTGTGCTTGGTCGTCTTCTATGTTTAGTCCACTCAACTGGGAATTGATTTGTTGCAAGCTTACCATTGTTCGGAAGACTTGGATCCTAAGATTTTGATCTATATCAGTTATCATTGTGATGAGATTGGGCTGAGGCACGATTGGCTCGAATACGTATTCCCTGGGCTCTCTAGGTCCCGTGATTGTCATACAAAAGCAACAATGTAAAATGAACTATAGTAAAATGAAATTTAACTATGTGAAGTATATCTATAGCATATATGACTTCTCTATTTTTTTGTGTTTTCTGACGAGCTTTATGAATTTAAGAAAGTAGCTATTTAAAATATCTAGAATTGACAGCTAAAATAACAATTTAAAACAAACAAAATAACCGAGTGTAGCTATCTGTCTGTGTAATTTGTAGATCTATTCTAAACAATAAAATAGCTTATCTAATCTATTTGCAAGACTCTCGATCCTACCTCAGAAGTGAGGAGTGAATCATAGTTTCTCAGAAACTATCAATCCCCCCAGACTTCCTCGGCAATATGAGAGTAGAATTAATTGAAATAAAGTAATTAACTACTCTATTTGATATGATTCTAACTAGAACTTTGAAAGCTAGAACCTGGATTCTGCAGAACAGTGGCGAATCCGATGGTGTGTGTGATCTTGTCCCCTCAGTGTGATCTCCTTGTTCCTTCGTGTTCACGTGGATCCAGAAAAGCGTGTAATGCTAGCATCAACAAAAGTAGATATTGGGACAAAGGTAGCTCAAGGCAAGACTGAATACAATGCGAGTAGGAGAGGGATAGCGCAAGAGTACAGAGCTTGGCTTATGTAATTCCTAGCGGGATCTATTGCGAGTCATGCAACATAAAGCATCCAGAACCTGAAACTATCTGTTTGAAGAACAAAACCTGCAACTTTAATGGCTTCCTAAGCTATTCTACTCCAATGGATTGGATGAAATAATAGCAGTGCTTGCACAAGATGGATATGTGGCTTACTAATAGTAAAACAATGCTAACTAAGCATGCAATGAAAGAAACTAAGAACTCTAAGCAAAATGAAAACTAAATCTATTGCAAAGAGAAATCAAGAGGCAAATTTTGAGGGCCATTTGCTTGAGCACAAGCCAACTATTTATAGCATTTGCATTTACCCAAGGTAAAAGCCAAATAGAACTCTTAAACTATAAACAATGGCAAAACACTATTCCAGGGAACCAGAATCATAAATGCAAGCTTATGGCGGTGAAAGAAAGCTGGTAAAACGTTGAAATTACGTGAGTCGTGTTAAAAGAGCTTTCTAGAAAATGCGTAAAGGACCGCCGCCCTGAGCAGGGTGGCGGTTATAGGACCACCGCCCAAGCGGGCGGCGGTTTCGTCACTGAAGAGAAAAAGGCCAAGAAAAGAGGGGAAAAGGGAAAAACAAAGCACGCGGGGGCTAAGCGGGGCATGCGGGATGTTAACGCACACTTGGAGAGCTTTTTGGATCCCGAACACCTTGCGAGGAGACCTGTATCATCATTGGGGCACATGTCACATTGTTTTGATAGTACAATACCTTACAATTTTGGGTACGTACATATTGCCCCCTCGGAGAAGCGTTTTAGCCATGAAGAGGCATAAAACGGTGGGTCCGAGTATGGCGGTCCCGAAATGGGAAGTTAGAAGTTATACCTGATACATCCGTGTGTTGAAATGATGCCGTCCAAAATTCCCGCTACTGCAAAAACGAAAAGAGAACTCAAGTGCAGATAGACACAATAGTTTGAAAAATAAACGCTAAAATAATAGGGAATGAGAACGTACCATTTGTGGGGATAGGAACTTACCTCTGTCGGCGCTCCAAACCTGTGAAAAGGTCATTTAAAATGAATCAGGGTGCTATATATATGAAAGTGGGCCCATTTTCCTATTCATTTGCGTGCGAGTCGATTTGATTGATTTTGAGCTCTGGGACCCACGGTGACGGTTTCTTGCGTGAGTAGAGTCAAAACGTCCGTGATGAGATAGCGATCATGCCTCCACGTGCGGAACATCGACCCGTGAGATCACAGGTTAGTTTTCTTCAGTTTATCCTTTTTACCCCCTTAAATTTGAAATGCTAAATATTTTGTCATGGGGGGGTAATTTTTGAAAATGTTAGTGTTAAAAGGTCCACCTAGGGGGGGCGCCTACTGGGTAGGCTTTGTTTTTAGGTAAAATGGTCATTTTTTGCACTTTTTAGGCTTTTTAAGTTTAAAAACCCGCGTGGGTTTCGGACCACGACCGTGGTTACTGACCGTTCGGGGTGGTGGTTACATGACCGCCGCCCTTAAGGCGGCGGTTACAAAACCGCCTCTCTGCTCAGGGCGGCGGTTTTGCACAGAATGCAAAAGGATCATCTGTTTGAAATTGTTTTTGCTTTTCTAGCATCTCTACGTGTTTTCGTGATTTTTCCAGTGTTACTCGGATGCTAACTTGCTCTGTTTTGTGTGTTTTTGGGTGTATGCAGGCGAGAGAGGAGTATATCCGGTGGAGTAGAGAGAGGGAGTGTGATTGGCTCCCAGGGGTACTAGATGCCCTCTCACAGGATGAGGAGGACACTCTTCAGCGGGCTGGGATACTACGTATTTCATGCGTGCCCCATGTTACACCATCTAGTCACATCCTTTGTGACTTGTTCTCATACTGGGATGCAGATCGGAACACCTTCCGATTGCCAGGGGTCCGTGGTGAGTGGACTATTACATTGGAGGATGTCTATCATATTCTGGGGGTCCCGATCATCGGGAGACGACTCACCCTAGAGACAAGCAGGTTCACGGGCACAGATTGCATAGTGGGCTACATATATGGGAGATGCAGTCATCTCCACGGGGTCGAAGAAGGGGGTTAGAGTTTGATCCATTCCTACTTTTCCCATCCCCTTACTTTTCCAGGCCATCATGGGGATCCTTGCCTCGAGACTGATTGGGGACAAGGGAGGAGACACTTTGTTATACTGTTGGTCCCCTATTATTGCACAGATAGAGGGGCACGGTCGGATATATGCCTGGGGAGCAGACATTCTTGGGACCACTTACCATGACTTATACAGGGTGGTCCGTTTACAGGGGCAGTCCTTGAGCCACCCGACCCTAGTCATGAGTTGGGTCTATGAGCACTTCATCCCCTACGACAGAGGTGTAGAGGTGACAGACCCCGGAGCTGTGAGGGCAGCTAGATGGACAGACATGTCGGTGCTTAGAGCACCTCATCAGCCAGTTGCCTCCTTGACTACTGCCAACATGGAGGCTACACCATACCAGACTATGGCAGGTATATGGGGCGAGGAGGCTCTTACCTTGATCTCCTGCTCCACCACAGGGTAGCTTATTGATAGGGTGGGGCGAGTGGAGATGCACCCCTTTGGCCGAGTTCCTCAGCAGTTTGGCTTACCATACATGGGTATGCTTCCCCTAGTGGCGCCAGTATACCGGTCCGAGAGGCCAGAGGGGGGCCTAGAGGCCGGGGTTGGACAGTGGTTACTCCTGGCGTTCCTATTGCAGCCAGGAGGATAGTACGTGCCAGAGGGAGAGCCGGTGCGCCTCGGGCACCCTTGCTTTAGATTGTCGTGGGTCCTGCCCATAGTAGTGATGACCCCATTGAGGTAGACTCCGAGTCTGAGGAGTTTACAGGGGGAGAGACAGAGGAGGAGACCGAGGACAGTGATCCTGAGTGGCACGACACCCAGGATATCATGCAGGCGGAGAGGGCCGAGCAGAGTGCAGAGAGGGTGACTCTGGTTTCAGAGGAGCCACTCTCCTGGGCCATGGGGAGGATGAGTCTGTTGCGGGGCGCTATGTTGCTCCAGCCATCAGGAGCAGCCCCTCAGTCGGCAGCGGCATCCGTGGCGGGCGCTGATCCCATAGATCCATCTTGGAGGCCTGGTGATCCGAGTAAGTTACCCTCTCTCCCTTTTAATGTTCGTTTTTAGTTAGGATCTCCTCAGTTGCTATCTTGTATTTCTAATTTCTTGTTTGGTTTCTAATTTGTTTTCTCCTTTGTTTTCAGAGACCGCCGATGAGTGGCGAGGTTTGATTCGTAGGGTATGCACTGATACCCTAATGATCCCCATGGAGAGGACCCACGCAGAGCTATCATGGACGCTGGGGAGCCTTCAACAGCCGGTAGACATACTGATGTCTTTGCCCCAGTCTGGCATGTGGCCAGGATGGTATCGACTCTCCGCACAGAGTTAGTGGGGTATAGGACGGCCAAGCACCTGATGAGGAGCCATTCTCGTGGTGAGACCGCTGGCTGCCCCTCGGGATCCTGAGCCCTCTGTGCACTCAGAGCGCCGGCGTAGCCGGAGTCCTAGGCGTGGGCGTGCGCCTTCAGAGGGGTCTCGTAGGGATTGAGAAGCCACTTGGCTCTCATAGTTTTTGTATGATACATTCTTTTGTATATCCCGGGCTCTTTGAGCGTTTTGACCATGCCTAGTGCATGATGGCATTGTACATAAATGTTGATCATTTATATATATGTATATTTGTTCTGGATCAAACTCTTGGCATTCATGGCTCACTTTCTATTTCCAGTTTCCTTATGTATACTATGATGTATGTTTTTTAGAATGTATGCAATGGTGAACAAATGATGCAAGTGTTTTACTTTCCTTTTTTGTATTTCATGATGTTGATATATGATGATGTAGATATAATGTGATTTTGAATCTTAGTTTCTGTAAGCAATTTGGATACTTCATATTTGTTTTGGCAAAGTGATGAAAATAAACCAGTACGATGAACAGATAAACCTGCCCCTACCCCCAACTCCACGCAACTAGTAAGATGTGAGGGCTTATCACCAAGAGTTGGGAAGGGCGCAAGTTATGAGATGTAGTGAAATGATAGTGATGGAAGACAGACAAAGCTTTGGTGGAACCAAATTAGGATACCACAAGTCCACTCCACGCGAGTGACTTCATAGTTTTGGATGCAACTTGCTTTGCGGTTTATCCAGACTTAGATCCTTAGATGGCCACATGGTAGACAAAATCTGGGTTTTTAGGATTTTAACTCTCTTGGGATCTTGAACATCTGATTCATTTGTTTTTGACTCAAAGCTTCAAGGTTTGAATTGTTTATGTATGACCTTTTGCATTTATTTGTCAAGAGGACCCCCTACACTTTGCCCCATGCTACTAGTAAGAAGCGTGGGTTTATCACCGTGGGCAAAGCATAGGCGAGTAAGGGCATTTCCATCCTTTCCCAACCCTACGTCACTAGTAAGAGATGCAAGCTCATCACCAAAGGTTGGTGGGGCAAGGAAATGTGTAAAATTAAAATTTTCTGTTTGATCAATGTTTGACTTGTTTATTTGAGTAAAATGTCGGTATGCATTTATTTCAAAGAGATATACATATGGGATAGATGTGACACCATGAAGCTTCTAGAAGCAGGACCATAGGCAAGACACCTACCCTAAGAAGAAACCAAAAGTGAGAATAAACTTGTAGATCTTGGTATGGGTTAAGACTTTGTCATGTCTAGCTTTATTTGATAAAATGATTCCAAGATAATTTGATGATATCATGAAAAATGGAGAGGTATGATTAGAAAGTTTATGCCAACAACATCATGAGTTTGTAATGAATTGCTTTGAGAATAGATTCCTTGATCACAATTTGTGTATGAAACAAGTGGACAATATGATCCTAATATATATATGAATATATATGTATATATATATATAAGTAGTGCTAGCTGCTCACGCGTAGAACCGCTTGAGGTGTAGGGAATTGATTGTTTCACCAAATTCCTCACCTTCTAGCGTACATAAGAGGTATGCACCATTTCCATAGTCCTTCATGACTCGGTATGGGCCCAACCATTTAGGCCGGAATTTCCTTCCTTTGCCGGTCTTCTTGTCGATCCGGCTGTCTAGCCTTAGAACTAGATCACCTTCATATATGTCGCATTCATAGACTTTCTTGTTATATTGCCGGCACATCCGGTCAGCATAGACTCTATGCCGTTGCTCAACATCTAACCTAGCTTCATCTAGGCTTTCTAGTTGGGAAAGACGTGCTTCTCTGTAAGCGTCTTCATCCAGAATCCCTTGTAATGAAATGCGGAGACTGGGTATTTCAACCTCAAGTGGGAGAACTGCCTCCGCCCGAATACTAGTGAGAAAGGAGTTGCTCCCGTTGGTGTTCTTATTGAGGTTCGGTGGGCCCATAAGGCCGGATATAACTTCAAGTGCCAATCTCATTTGTTTTCTTTCACCGTTTTAAGGAGAATGGCTTTTAGTGTTTTATTCGTCGCTTAGGCTGTCCGTTGGCTTGAGGGTAATACAAGGAAGCCGTATGATGGCTTATCTTAAATTTATTGCATAGTTCGCGAACCTCTTCATTCTTAAAAGAAGTTCCATTATCGGAGATAATGATTTGTGGGATACCGTACCTATAAATGATTTGGTTCAAAATGAACTTGGCGATTCTAAGAACAGGTACAGTAGTAAGAGGCATAGCCTCTACCCATTTGGTAAAATATTCGGTGGCCGTGATTATAAAATTATGGCCATCTGTGGACGAGGGAGAGAATTTCCCTATTAGATCTAGGCCCCATGTAGAAAAGGGCCATGGAGTAGCGATTGGTTATAGAGCTTGTGCCGGCATGTGGATCTCATGGGAGAATTCTTGGCACTTATGACACCTGCGTACGAACTCTACTGCGTCGTGTTCTAGAGTAGGCCAGAAATAGCCCATTCGATGTATTTTACGAGCGGTGGCATGGCCACCGAAGTGGCCTCCACACATTCCACTATGAGATTCATGGAGAATCTTCTTGGACTCTTCTACGTCGACACATCTTAGAAGCATTCCATCGAACACTTTCCGATAGAGCACTTGCTCTATAATGATGTATTTAGCTACGATAATACGTAACCGCCTTCTTTGTTGTAGTGTAGCCCCTTCTGGATACGTATGGTCCATGATATAATTAATGATATCAGTGTACCAGGGACACTCAGAGATAGAGGGTCGGGTTTCGATGTAGTATACGCACTCATCTGGAAAATCTAGATCTACTAGATCGCCTCCATCTAATGGGTTATCAGCTAACCAATCCATGATGATTTGTCCCTTAACTGATTTCTGATTTACAAATGTTAATTCGAATTCTCCCATTAGGGTTATAAAACGTCCAACCTTCTTAGATAAGGACCCTTGCGTGAGAAAAGTTCGCAAATGGTCCGTTTTTACCATGACCCTTGTTTCTTGATTCAGCATATAGTGTCTTAAGCGTTTGGTTGCAAAGACTATGGCGAGGCATTCTCGTTCTGCTTGTGTATAACGTGTTTCATAGTCGAGCAACGTTTGGCTAATGAAATAAATCACACGTTCTCTCTTGCCATCGTCTTCTTGAGCCAAGCATACAGGCTAGCGAGACACTGGTAGCTCGTGAATATAAAATTAACGGGTGGTCTAGTTTAGGTGGCATTAGCGTAGGTGGTGACAACAAGAAACGCTTAACTGCGTTGAAAGCTTCATTGTAATCTTCAGTCCAATCAATGCTATAGTCTTTCTTGAGTAAATTGTTGATTGGATGAATGGCGAAACTTAAGTCTGGGATGAATCTTCGGATTGCACCCAACTTTCCGAGAAATGACCTGATTCAGATTCATTCGAAGGTGGAACCATTTCGAGGACAACCCAAATTTTGGTTGGGTCAACATCTATCCCTCGTGACGATATGATGTAACCTAGGAGCCTCCCTCCTGTTACACCAAAGACACATTTTTTGGATTTAGCGTGACTCCGTATTCTATCAGACGTGAGAGAATGATGCGGAGTACTTCCGGATGGTCACAACGCTTTTTGGCTTTAGCCAACAAGTCATCTATGTAGGATTCCATGATTTTATGAATTAGATCGTGGAATATATATGTCATAGCTCGCTGGTATGTAGCACCAACGTTCTTGAGACCAAATGGCATAACAACATAGCAATAAGTTCCCCAAGGAGTTATAAACGTGGTTTTAGCTTGATCTTGTTTAGATATTTTGATTTGATTGTATCCCGAGAATCCATCCATGAGAGACAAAAGTTCAAACCCAGCTGTTGCATCAACAATGACATCAATGGATGGCAATGGGAAGTCGTCTTTAGGACACGCTTTGTTGATGTCTCGGAAATCTATGCAGATGCGTATCTTCCCATTCTTCTTGAGAATGGGAACGATATTAGATACCCATTGGGAGTAATCGACTGGCTTGATGAATCCTACTTGGAGGAGTTTTATTACCTCCTCTTTTACCATGAGAGCTACCTTGGGTTTCATGGGTCTCGATTTTTGTTTAACTGGATTTGCATCAGATTTAGTGACGAGGTTGTGCACTGCAATGTGGGGTGTAACTCCTGTCATTTCCTTATAATTGAATGCGAAAGCCTTCTGATGTTCTCTGAGAATTCGAGTGTGTATTTCTACTTCCTCTGGGGTTAACGAGGATCCTAGTTTCAATATCCTTGGTTCATCTTCCATTCCGATGTTAATATCAATCGTTTCTTCGATTAGAGAGGCGTTACCTTCTTCAAACTCAGGTGGCGCTGGAGGTAAATCCAAATCATCCCCATTTTCTACTGTGTATATGCTAGGTTCCATTTCCGAGGGAAGATCCATCATGGGATTTCCAAAGTAGGAAGATGAATGTGGGATTAAGGACAAATCTATCATATGATAGGAGAGATGTAGTGCCGCATAGGTGTTTAAGTAATCCAGAGTGGCCATATCACTATCAACATGGTCTAGGATAGTAGATTCATTTCCGTTTAAAAGAGAATTCGTCATTGTTTTTATCAATGGTTCATCACGAAGGGATACCATGAAACGGGTATCCTCTAACTCATTGCTTGGAGTAAAACGTGATGCTGAAGTTGCTATTGAATCGGCGAGAAGATTTTTCTCTCGCGGGATTGCTTCAATTGATATGAAGTCAAACTCCTTGCTTAAATCTAATACAACTTTTTGTAAAGTTGTAAGTGCTCGGCTTTGGTTTCATATATCTCAGAGACTTGGTTTTCTATTAATTGCGAGTCTCCTAAGACTCTGATGTTATCAACACCAATTCTCTTAGCTAAGATGAGGCCAAGGAGGAGGGCTTTGTACTCAGCGCTGTTGTTTGTGCACTCGAAATTTAGTTTAAAGGAAAAAGGTAAGACTTTTCCTTCAGGGGAAGTAAAGATTATACCTGCCCCCGCTCCGTAACGACATCTAGCTCCATCAAAATGGAGTGTCCAATATTTAGCTGGGAGTATAGATGTTGGGACATTTGCTGTGTTTGCGCATTCTACTTCCACCATGCAAAGATCCTCTGCTGGAAGAGAACCAACACCTAGGGAATATCCTATGCCTACTGAATCGAATGGTAAGAATATTGGTAGATCCTTTTCTAGCAATTCAACGATTTTTGCAGTAGTTCCTAATGATACTGTTTCTACAGTGTTAGCCTCATCTTTGGGGGTTGGGGTTGCTTTGGCTAGGCTCATAGTTTCAAGATCTGTCGTAGGTACCAACTTTTCTTTTGTTTTTGCGTCGGTAGGTTTATTAAGTTGGTTTGTTGGGAGTTCAAACTCCGAGTGCATGCCTGGTCTTTTCTTTAAGTCAGCTAGGTGTACATCAAATGGTTTTGGATCACCTTTGGCCACGAATATCTTTCCTAAATGTAAAAACCTTACTTCTTGAAATAGTGTAGAAGGGATTGCCTTCATGCGGTGTATCCATGGTCGGCCGAGGATCATATTATAGTTAGTTTCCCGATCTATAATATAAAACTCAGTCAAGATGGTTTTGGGTCCTAAGGTGACCGGTAATATTATAGTTCCAACCGAGGTGGCTTTAAGGCTATCATAGCCCCTTAGTGTGTTTCGAGTTGTGGAACAATTGGTTTCTCCATACCCTAGCTTTTGAAGGAAAGAGAAGGGGACTATGTTAACCGCTGCCCCATCGTCTATCATTGCGTGCTTCACATAGTTGTTATAAACCCATACTTGTAAATGTAAGGCTGGATCACCTTGGCGTGCGATCTCAGCATCTGTCGGCATTTTGTTTATCTCGAATATGAATTCGACGTCCCTATCTGCTTGCCTGGAGGATGAACATCAAAGTCCACATGATTTACCTATGTTTCAGGAGGTGGAGTGATGTTAATTAAATGACCTAAACCTAATGCTTCTAAAAGAGTAGCCCTGTGAGCAGGAGAGTTCTTTAGTAAGTCTAAGAATGAAATGTGCGAGAAGGTTTTTGTTAGGTCGTTAATCAAATCATAGGCACCCATAGGTTTTACTATGATTTGTTGGATGTCATCTACCTCTGGCAGGTGGCTTGGACTTGGCTGAGAGAAATACTCTCGCGTCCTTGTTATAGCTTTGATGGGTAGTTCAACATCTAACTCCACTAAACCGACTACCTTAGGTTGTGGCTGACTTCCTAGTTGTGGCGCAACTAATGGATTTAGCGAGGTTGAGGCTTCATGATCATTGTTTCCTGTCATTACACCCTTGTTCATCCCAGTTAGATTTAGCCTGTTGTTATCGTGATTTGGGAGTGGATCATTAAAGATCTTTAGGGGTGCATTTTGAGGGGAAACTGCCCCTGAAAAAGTATTTGATGTTGGTGACGTAGGATCTGCCAAGAACATATCCATGAAAAGTTGTCTTTGTTCATCTGGCAAGCATTGTATGAATTTATTGTAGTCACGGCACGTTCTAGTGTCATGGCCCCAAATTTTGTGGAAACCACAATATGAATTAGGATTGTAATTCCTAGTTTGTTGGTTTGATGTGTATTGTGGCCCAAAATTTTGATCAAACCGTTGTCTATTAAAATTTTGCGTTTGTTGTCTTTGGTTTGAATTCTGGTTTTGGTACCTAGTTGAATTTTGGCTTGGACCCTGTATGGGATTTCACCGTTGTTGTTGTTGTTGTTGTTGTTGTTGTGGATGATTAAAATCCACTGTATTGATTGTCGGGGTAAAGTTGTTATTTCGTTGGTTGTTTATTTGTGATGGAGTATTGACAACATTTACCTTTTTAGGCTGGTCGGTTACTCCATCTGTTGTTACACCCCAATTTTTGTTAAGGATTTTAGGTCCTTGATTGACGTTCGTGGTAGTAGGATAAGTTGTGGTGTTCTGGTTGGGGGTGATTAACCTCCCGTTTGCTCCATATGTTTTGTGACCACTATCAATTGCCGCTTGATCTATTCGAAGAGCGCTCTCAAGTACTTCATCGTAAGTTCTTAATGGGAACTTCTGGACTTCTTCCTTCACTTCTCTGCTAAGAGAATGAAGGAATAAATCACATAGTTCCATTTGATCCATGTTTGGAGCACTTGCCGAAGAATAAAGAACTGTACGCCACCTTTGGATGAAATGGGTGACAGATTCGTTGTGTTCTTGTTTGATGTGTAAGAACTCCCGATTCCTGTTCTTAATAATTTGTTCATGTCGAAGGCCTTGATGAACTCTGACATGAGTTGTTTGAATGAATGTATGGAAGCCTCAGGTATTCTATAATACCAATCAAGAGCGATGCCTTCCAAGGTTTTTGGGAATATTTTAGCAACAACCCCATCCCATGGGAGTAGTTCTCGAATGGCCGTAGCGTAAGCTTTGATATGTGCATTTGGATCTCCCTCACCTTTGTATTTGGGCAAATCGGGAGAGGTCTTGGAAGCATGACGCTTCGTATGGTGAAATCCAAGGGTTCTTTCAAATATTCTGAGTAAGTCCCTATCACATATTTTTCGACCATTGATGGTGCCTGTTGAGGGAGCGGTGGTGGAATGGGTTGTTGATATGGCGTAGCGTATGCATTATGGCGTAGGGGCATAAGGAAGCCCCTGTGTTTGAGAAAACATGCCAAGAGAGGAGAACATATCCCCTTGTGGTGATTTGGAGTATATGTTTAAGTATGACGGGGTACTGTCCAGGAATGGATTGTTTTGTACTAGACCGGGAGGAACAGTGTTAGAGATGGTGGGTCTAGTTGGCGTTTGTTGTGAATACTGAGGAGTCATGCCTAACGTGCCTACTCCTGTGAGGAGATCTATTTGGCTAGGAGGATTAGAATTTCCTATTTGTATGAATTGAGAATGATGATTTGCTTGGGCAAGTTCTAACCCTCTCACTTTTTCTACTAACGTTGAAATGATTTCATTTGGTGAAGTCACGGTGTTTTTCCGTAGTGGCGTTTGTTGTATACCATGGTTTTGTATAGGCACGTGATACCCCGCTATGAACTGATCACTATCTTTCCAAGTTTCTCCGAGGGTATTTCCTATATACAGTGGCATAGAGGTATTTTCTTGAAAAGAGACCTCGGGTTGTGTTTGTAAACCTCCTATAGGTGGATACATACTTCGAGAACGTTGGTCGTTCCTGGCATAACGTACCGAATATTCATCGTCTAAACCTCGGTATGAGTCTGATTGTCTACTAATTTGTGGTCTAAGCAGCATCTGAGGAGATGAACTAGATTCTCGGTGAACGTCATGTTATTCGAGCCTGAAGGCTCTGTTTGTTGCGTTTGAGTGAGCTGATCTAACTCCTCAGTTTGAAATGATGAGTTATATCTGATTCTCGGAGTTTGTGTTGACAACTGGTTAGTTGAGTAGTTGTCACCCCATACTGAGAGTGAGGGTGATGATTGTCTATTTTGTTGGGCGTAGTATGCCTCAAGACCCAAGAGGGGTCTGCCATATGCATCGAATCCCGACATATTCGGGGGGTATATGAATACCCGCAGAATAATGGGAGGGAGCGAAGGTGATGGTGAAAGCCAATGAGGCGGAAAAGATGAAAAGTATACTAACTTGGAAGGACACGTAACAATATGACTCCGAACTAGAAAGTAAGAAAGTTCACGTCGGGTTCACCAATTTTGTTGGTGAAGCTGATGTGAAGGCCGATGAGACGGAGAAGACAAAAGTGAAACACTTTGACAACACAAGTAAGAATAAGATTCCAGATTTAGAAAGTAGGAAGTTTCACGTCGGGTTCACCAATTTTGTAGGTGAAGCTGATGTGAAGGCTAATGAGGTATAGAAGGTGAAACAATTGTAAGTTTCACGTCGGGTTCACCAAAGGTGAAGTGATGTGAAAGGTATAGAAGGTGAAACAATTGTAAGTTTCACGTCGGGTTCACCAATTTTGTAGGTGAAGCTGATGTGAAGGCTAATGAGGTATAGAAGGTGAAACAATTGTAAGTTTCACGTCGGGTTCACCAATTTTGTAGGTGAAGCTGATGTGAAGGCTAATGAGGTATAGAAGGTGAAACAATTGTAAGTTTCACGTCGGGTTCACCAATTTTGTACGACGGAAAAGTGACATGCAAGCATGGGAATCTACAAGTGACTCTTCCTCGCACCCGACCTCCCGAGGTCGTGCCGAGATAGCCGGTGGGTATGGAATATATGTGAGATGCAGACAAACTAGTTAGGCAATCTAATGTCTTCAATACGCACTAGCGGAATTTACGAGTCTAAGGCAAAGAAGGCCCTCCTAACTTGAACTGGTGTGATAGATCGGTCAGCAAGGATGACTGCTCGAAGGCTCCAATCAATATCGAGCTCTGGTGTGATTCGATCTATAGGTTGTGGAATACGTGGAAAATGACCGGGATAGTTTCGTGTACGTCTCCGGATAGGGTCATGAAATGAATGATGGATATAGTTACTTCTATGGGTGATTCTCTAGCCTAGTCCAGAATTCCCTAGCTCTATTTAGCTGTTGTGTCTAGCAAGGATAATTGTTCGATGATGATAGGTGGAAGTGGGGTAGACCGGAATACTAGTGTGCGTAGGCCAGTGTCTATGTCTAATTCTCCTATGGATTCGTTGGGCTATGGATTTGTGGGTCACAACCGTAGATTCTTAGTTGTTGTGGACCTGTTATGGTCATGTGTTAAATCAAGTCCTAATCCCTAGTATCCAGTAATCGTATGCTTTCTCAGCTTCTATATTTAGGATCAATAACTGTGTGATTTTCTCAGAATATCTTACAGGCATTCGTGCAACCTGGATTCTTAGGCTGGTATCTATATCTAGAAGAGTGTCTCCTGCATCTGGCTGTGGGACCAAAGGATCACAACCAAAGGTTTGTTCTCTTTCAAACCCTTCTACAGTCATATGAATGTTGCCTAGGGTAATCTGTAGTTGGTTGATTGACCAAAACATGTGTGCTTGGTCATCTTCTATGTTTAGTCCACTCAAGCTGGGAATTGATTTGTTTGCAAGCTTAACATTGTTGGAAGACTTGGATCCTAAGATTTTGATCTATATCAGTTATCATTGTGATGAGATTGGGATGAGGCACGATTGGCTCGAATACGTATTCCCTGGGCTCTCTAGGTCCCGTGATTGTCATACAAAAGCAACAATGTAAAACGAACTACAGTAAAATGAAATTTAACTATGTGAAGTATATCTATAGCATATATGACTTCTCTATTTTTTTGTGTTTTCTGATGAGCTTTATGAATTTAAGAAAGCAAGCTATTTAAAATATCTAGAATTGACAGCTAAAATAACAATTTAAAACAAACAAAATAACCGAGTGTAGCTATCTGTCTATGTAATTTGTAGATCTATTCTAAACAATAAAATAGCTTATCTAATCTATTTGCAAGACTCTCGATCCTACCTCAGAAGTGAGGAGTGAATCATAGTTTCTCAAAAACTATCAATCCCCACAGCTTCCCTGGCAATATCGAGAGTAGAATTAACTGAAATAAAGTAATTAACTACTCTATTTGATATGATTCTAACTAGAACTTTGAAAGCTAGAACCTGGATTCTGCAGAACAGTGGCAAATCGATGGTGTGTGTGATCTTGTCCCCTCAGTGTGATCTCCTCGTTCCTTCGTGTTCACGTGGATCCAGAAAAGCGTGTAATGCTAGCATCAACAAAAGTAGATATTGGGACAAAGGTAGCTCAAGGCACAGACTGAATACAATGCGAGTAGGAGAGGGATAGCGCAAGAGTACAGAGCTTGGCTTATGCAATTCCTAGCGGATCTATTGTGAGTCATGCAACATAAAGCATCCAGAACCTGAAACTATCCTGTTTGAAGAACAAAACCTGCAACTTTAATGGCTTCCTAAGCTATTCTACTCCAATGGATTGGATGAAATAATAAAGTGCTTGCACAAGATGGATATGTGGCTTACTAACAGTAAAACAATGCTAACTAAGCATGCAATGAAAGAAACTAAGAACTCTAAGCAAAATGAAAACTAAATCTATTGCAAAGAGAAATCAGAGGCAAATTTTGAGGGGCCATTTGCTTGAGCACAAGCCAACTATTTATAGCATTTGCATTTACCCAAGGTAAAAGCCAAATAGAACTCTTAAACTATAAACAATGGCAAAACACTATTCCAGGGAACCAGAATCATAAATGCAAGCTTATGGCGGTGAAAGAAAGCTGGTAAAACGTTGAAATTATGTGAGTCGTGTTAAAAGAGATTTTTGGAAAACGCGTAAAGGACCACCGCCTTGAGTAGGGCGGGTTCTGAGACCGCCACCCTGCTCGGGGCGGCGGTTTCGTCACTAAAGAGAAAAAGGCCAAGAAAAGAGGGGAAAAGGGAAAAACAAAGCACACGGGGGCTAAGTGGGGCATGCGGGATGTTAACGCACACTTGGAGAGCTTTTCCGGATCCCGAACACCTTGCGAGGAGACTTGTATCATCATTGGGGCACATGTCACGTTGTTATGACAGTACAATACCTTACAATTTTGGGTACGCATAACTACTTTTGTCTAGGATTGTAGAACTATTGTATGGTCTTGAACTCTTCTATATGATTTTTAACTATTATGTATGGTCTTGGGTGTGTACACAATGGAACCTGCAAGTGACTATGATGACCTTTTCTTTGAAACCCTAGGTGTTACACATTTACAAAACCATTAAAATGATGTGATCCAAACTCAAACCCTAACCGTGGATGGGAGACCCTAAAAACGCGTTCAATGTGCCGGTTAAAGTGTAATCTATGCACCACCTACGTTGGAACTATTCTAAAGAGGCCTCAAACCACATGCGTTCTCCACCTAACATGTGATATCTATATGGATGTAACTAGTTTGGCAACTTGATCATTTGAAAATGTTTAGAGTGACTTTGGACCGCTTAATACATGGATCTTCGCTTTTAGGATACTTGATAATGGAGGAATATATACTCTTTGACATATTGAGTACTTCAAAAGCATTTTAATGGATATTCTAATTAATTTACTATTGTTTTAGATTTAGGAGATCTTTGGGTGCTTTAGTGTAGATATTTGTAATATGATCTTATGAGAGTGTGAGGTGAGTTATGAAGTGAATATGAATTACTTATATAGGCTTCAATAGGCTATATATTCACATTAAGGATGGAATAGGGAATAAAACCAACTCATAAAATGATTTGAAATTGGAAAAAGAGTCATTAGATAAGATGTCTTTGGGAGCTTACAAGTCGTCCAAAACCATAGTTCCCTATGAAAAGAACTATATGGTTTGCAAAAAGATTTTCTTGATGCAAACTCAATGTTAAGGAATGATTCTTGGATTTAATTACTACTTTGGGTAATTAATAATCCCCAAATGAATTATAAAGTAGTGTGTAAAGACAAGAAAGTAAAAAGGAGAGAGGAAGATACACACCGATTGGTCTTAGAATGTGAGAACTTGTCTTAGCATGAGACTAAAAACAAACTTGTCATTGCAAAACATAAGCTGCCAAATTTTGGTGTCTACATTATTATGCTTTTATTACATGTGTGTTAAATGATTTTTTTGGTGTGTGAATTTTATTTCTCTCAACTTATCCATGCACTTGCATGTTATACTAATTAATTTTTGTATGACATCGTGTTACATTTCCTTCCATATGAACTTGTTTTTATATTCCTTGATTGTTATAGGACATTCTTTGACATTGAGTGCTTTGTTCACTTGTTTGATTACTATAAGGTATTATGTTTCTTTCTTTCTTTAGACATATGATTAAGTTGTAATACTATCTTTTCTAAACATTCCATGTAAATTGTATGCTATATTTTTTGTTTTCTCTTACTTTTATATTGAATACCATGTTTTCTTTGTACACTTATGTGCTTTATGCCATGTTTTATTAGTACATTTATATGCTCTATGCTTTGTTTGCTCCATGATTTGTTTTCTCTATGCTTTTTTGATCATTTACATGGATTTTTATGCATGATTTCTATTTATGATCATTTCACATTGGAATTTAGGGGCATACTATGCCTTATAATTCCTATGAAAAATCACTTTCTATATCCTATAATGGAACAAACATTTGATGACATGTTACTTACTATATCTTTGACAAGATAACACATTATATGACATAAATTCTTATTTTTTGAGTTATTTTTGTTAGATACACATGGTTATGAAAACCTTATCTTATGAAACACATTGATTTGCTACACATGATGTATTGTACACATTTATTGACACACATGTATTATTCACATACTTATTTGGTGACATTACATTCATGTATTTATGGCTCTAGGCTATATGGTTGCACTTATTGAAAATTGGTTTTTAGAATCTTGATTGATAAATCATTTTTATTACATATTTATCATGACACTTTGGATCGATAAACATTATGAAATTAGATCATTGCTTGTTACACTTTATTTTCTTGATATTTGTTGTTACACTTTACTTTTATTGTTACACATTGTTCCAAACATGTTGATTTTTCATGACATTTTCTACTACACATTACCGTATGGACATTATTTTATTCTTTTAAAACTTATCGTATGCTGATGATCACACTTTATTTTTATCACTACTGGTTGCATGTTTTTTTACACACACAAAAACAACTTACATTACTAACACTAGTCAAGTCTGTTATGTATTGTTAGTCATGTCTCTTTGTGATGGGCCCATCATGACTGTATTAGGTCACTATGGATCTATTTAGCTTTGATTCAAGTTTCATTATCATGCTACTCATCCTATCACTACTATGAGATCTTTCTTAATATTTCTAGAACATTTTGATAATACGTTTCATTATTTTATGATCATACATGCTCTGGATATTACACTACTTTATCTTATAGATTCTACAAAATATTTTTTCTAACAAGTGCTATTATATCACAAGATATACACACTTTATTAGGTTACTTGATACACTAATTTTAATTTATATCATTGGTCATGTTACTACTCAATTTTACATGACTAAGACTTTATATTTTGACCTAAGTTATCCTTTCAACATCCCATATATCTAAAAAGTGGGACATACTATGGGGTTTTATAGAACATTGATAAAAATTTGAGATATAGTGCTTCAAATGACACGATTGAGGATATGTATGCATTTATTAAATCACATGATTATTGCATCATGACATATATACATATATTACATCACATGACTATTGCATCACAACATTTACATGGGTTCTTTCGAAACCACTGATTGATTTGGATGGTTACATGGCTTCACATAACAAGCCTAATTTCTATTGTTCTATTTATGTTCACATTATGTTTCCCTCACATACAACATTAGGGGAAAATATGTTTATAAGTTTCATTCTCTTTCTATTTAGATACTATTACCTCACATATAACACCAAGGATAAATGGGTTTACATGTTCATGATTTTACCTTTTTACTTTATGTTATTTAATAAATTTGTATTAATATCTTGTTTGTACTTTAATATAATTTTGTGCATGTGGCATGAAGATTCACATGCATGGATACACATGAAGGAGAAGGGAACACACATACTTGAATCTCACATATTACTTGAATTCATGGGAGGTTTATCTTTCATTTATATTTTAGTGAAGAAAATTTTAATGACTAGATTGAAATAAGGACAAAAGAAGATACCTAAATATAGAATTATTAGTATTTGGTAATTAATCCTTGGAATATACCTCATCCCATAAATCATTATGCACTTAATTGACTAATCCCTACATGTATTTTTTTGATAAACACTACCGACCACTAGGTCACACTATTTATCTATCTTTGACCAATCAAAATCTCATTCTTAGGATATTAAATATATCTGTAGAATTATGGCCGCCATCTCCAATAAATAGATTGCATGGTGCACTATGCTTAGATGAAGTTGGCCATGATAGGAAAAGTTTCCCGAGATGAATTTTTCTTGAGCGGAAAAATTCATCCTCGAAATCCCCAACATTCATATTTTCAAATGCATAATTTATCTTAATAGGTCACATGTAATTTGAGTGGGAAATCTTATTATAATAAATAACCTCTAAAATCACATTAACTTAAGCCATTATTAAATTCCTCATCACACCTCACATCTTTGGGTTTCTTAGGAGACCATAATAAAGAAATGAATTTCTACTTCATTCTCTCAAACATTTAAGCTATCATTAAGTCTACATAAACCTTATAAGACTACCATAGGAAAATTTACAAAGATACATCACATACCAAATATAATTTCTAAGTGTTGGGGGTCCTATTAGCATATTAATTTGCAAAAAAATTGTGATATACATCTTACACACATTCAATGATTGGGAAACTATGAGAATTTGATGCCTCTTTAGAGTATTTCTATGTAGACATGGTTAAAACCACTCAACCCAAATCAGACTAACCCCTTTTTAGATCCAAAAACTAAGAAGAAGAATCCTCTATTAGATGAATACATGTGATCATAAAAAGTTAACCTAAAAGGCGAAGGAAAAGAAGAAAACATAGTGCAGGAGGAAAGATTCAACAATAATCAACAGAGGAAAAATCTATCCATCCTCAACAAATTTTTTTGAGTGACTTTGTTCATAACCACGATACTTTATCTTGTAGTTAGAATCACACTCCTGGATTTTTAAAGAATTTTGACATGTTGGGTTGAAAAATTGCCTAAGTATTGAGAGGGCATGAAAAGGGGGTGTGCAGTGCGCACAAGTGTCGATCGAAGTGGGCGCACCTAGGAAGATCGGTTTTAGGACTTAGCTGATTTTGCATGTCACGGGCTAAAAATAGGAAAAATGGTTGGAGTGCGGCCCAAGTAAAGATAAAAGAAAGAAGACTTTGTGGCTAAGCAAGAGATATTTTGGGACTAAGATGGAAGATCAAAGGTCATGCATGGATCACGCTAATAATAGGATTAAAGTAGAGTTTATTTATAGATTAATCTATTATTATCCTTCTTGTAAAAGCATGCAATTGCTAGCGCATGACTATTTTGAGCATGCAATCTATTTTGAGATGCATGGGAGGTGAAGGGAAAGTCCCCACCCCTATATACATTTATTGATCTGCGCATAGTTTTGGACACCATGTATTAGACACCGTCTTGTAATAGTTATCTTTGTTATGATGTTCTAGCGTGCATGATTCTCTGGTGACTATTGTGATGTATTCAGCTTCTATTATGTAATATTTTGAGTATTAAGGATAATTTTGGATGGATTAAGTAATTTATCTAAGTACGGTGAACACATAGTGAAATTGATCTTAGTAATGGTTTGATTTGTTATATTTCCTTATTACATGTGTTTCCTTATGATGATTGTAATGATCTACATCTGAATGTATGTTTTGGTAATGGTAAATATGAACATGCATGCTAACATCTTGACAAGATTTCATAAAGGAGGGACCTAGTAGCTTTGTGCACTTTGGGTGAGCATTTAGATCTCTTTGGATGAAGTGTCAGCACACCTAGGAATTTGAGTGGAAATAAAAGACTACATTTTGGTTCCATTGTCGGGACATATTTTCAAACGGTTTACCAAGATATTGCATGTAGATGATGTACCGATTGAATCTTGCAAGCATTTAAAGTTGGGTAGATGACGGACATGACAGTTCACATCAAGATATGGTTCTAGACCTGATTTCAATGCACATAAGTGGGTAGAAGATCATCTATATCATAAGCTCTATGAGATTTTTTTCATTCTTTTTCCAATAGAATTATATGATTGGTTGTCGGCATACACAATAAAGAAAAGCTGGGTATCTGGACCGAGGTTTTGGATGCAAGAAGATTGCCAGACTTTGTTTGATGTAGATGAAGCTTGGAATCATGCTATAGATCATTGGTGGGATGGTGTAGTGCGTAGTTATACTTTGGAGTATGCTATTTATATGTATTCTTTTCCGAAGTTCCTAGTTTTAATTTATATGTGAGCCCAAATCTTACATATGCGTTATTCCTTTGGTAATTAAGATCTTGATGGTTCTACTTGATTTTAGAGAAACTACTAATGGCTATCTAAATCCCCACCACATGTAGGGGTAGGAGCGGGACTAGGTGTGGTTGAAGATGATGGAACCAAAGGTATAAAAGCATAGATAGGAAAAGTGGCTCAAGTATAATGAAGTGTGGGAGAGGGAATTGGAAAAGTAACGCGATGTTGAGGAGTCTATGGATTTGTGGAGGTAGATGACTCGTGAAGGATTTGAAGCTCACGTAGAATATGTGGAGCCGAAGCATCAGGTTCTCCCAACCTTAGGAAAGTGCAATCTGAGAATCCCTTCGGCCCGGATGAGAGCACGTCAGAGGAGGAAAGATTGAGGACCACAGGTGCACATCTGATCCCACACAGGGACCTGGCCCTTACACTTGATGTTCTAGTTCGAAGTAATCATTGAGAAAGAAAGCGAGTATAGGTAATCTACTAGATATGTGTAGATATCATTTTCCTTTGAATACATAAGTTTTTCAAACAACACATACACCTATGACAACACAAATGATAACATTATTTAGGGGTCCGATTGAAGGAATATATTTCATCATGATAGAGTGTGGGCACACAGAACATTGGGAATATGTCTGGAAGTACTAAAAATTCACGAGAAAATGGGAGTTTAGTTTAATACTATTGTTGGGATGCAAGGAAGTACATCAATCTGGTCCAATGCCCACCGCGGGAGGATTAGATGGGTCGAGGCAGATTAGAAGGATCAAGATCAAGCGGATCAAGTGGTTTTGGAGGTAGAGGAAATAATGGTGGGGGCTTTGGTTCTAGATCTAGTGGACAAGGTTTGCACGCCCCTCGGCTACATCAAGTTTACTACGAGATGTATCTTTACTTACCAAAGTATAAGGGGATTGAAGATGCAACAAAGCATGTGCACAAGTGTGAGATGCTATGACATGCTAAAAGAATTAAAACATTAGATAGGAAATAAAGTCAATTTTTTACTACTCTTGAGGCGTATGCATATTTGGTATAGGAAGTATGATCCACCCCAGATTGATGTGGATTATAATGCTTTGCGCTCTGCGTTTCTAGCTGATTTTCATATTCCAGAGTTTGAGTAGAAGAGTATCAACGTACTTAAAAACATTAAGTAGGGCCTATACGAGAGCGTAAGGGAATACAACACAGTTTTATTTTATTTTTGTCAAAATTTTCTTATGATATCCATCCTAGTCAACATGCATAGTGGTTTTTTGGTGGATTTCCAACTCCTTTCAGAAGGGTGCTATCTCATAAGACTTTTGTACATCCCTGCGATGCCTTGGAAGTAGCTCTATACGCCTGAGGTAGATGGAAGTGTGGACACTTTGTAGTAAGTTCGTTCTTAGAAGAACATATTGCAGCCTTGGAAAAGCAATTAGAGAAACTCTGCTAATTCAACTTATGAGACACATAGTGGGATATGGTTTATAGATTGCGAGGTCGAATGCCATACTAAGGATAGTTTCCCTCACAAGTCGGTGTGCGCCATGTTGCTAGATTGTGAGATCTATCATTTGGACCATGATGCAAGTAGATTCCATCTCTTACAATGCGTGATCCGAAGAATGTGTCTATGTATTATAAGATTTGCAAAACCCATACTCATGACACCGTTGACTATAGATTGATTGATCATATTCATGAAGCTATTGAGATTGGTGTGTGCTAGAATGGTGTGGAAAGTGGATCTAAGGAACATGGAGAACAACATAATGAAGGGCACACTAATGGGGATAACATAAATAGGGACTTCTGTGGAGGACATAGAGGTCGAGGTCGTGGTGGTGGCAGAAAAGGATTTCCTCGAGGAACTTTTTATACTTGTGGATCTCCTGATCATTATCAGTGCGAGTGCCCTCAGAATGTGGTTTTCTCATGGTGTGGAAAGCAACAAAAGTTTAAAGAATGTCTTGACTTATATGAGCACATGAGAAAGCATCACAAACAAGACAAGGGTGTGGGAATGATTAAGGTACAATACATAGTTCAAGATCAATGGATACTGAAGATAGAACCTACTCCTGAGTTACAACCTATTTTAGTTACTACACGCATCGAGTGCACACACACGTGAACCTCCAAATTATAATCCAACTATAAAAAGAAATAAGTGATAAATGCTAAGTATCCATATGCTACACATCGAAAGAGGTTTACCAGAGACTATGGATGTCATCGAGAGGATCTACTGAGGAGAGATTCATAGCAAGGAGCAGGCACACATTATGGACCGAAAAAGAAGGTTGAACTCCCACGAGAATGATGTAGGTGATGTGAAGGAGGTATGTCGAATGTTGTCGTAGGAGAACATCATCCCATTGTTAGGATAATGGTTATAAGAAAAGGTACCATACACTAGTTTTGAGCGCGAGAAGAAGATACTCCACGTAAATCTACCCCACATAATCATGAATTTTACAAGGAAATTACACTTGATGCAGTCATAGATGAATGGTTTCGAGCAACATTCTAACAAATACATGTGTGGAGGTTAATGTACTCATGTTGGATGCATGGAATCAAATGGGAAGACCACCATTGCAACCTTCTTTGAATGTGTTGTATATGGCAAATAGAACTAGGGCTATGCCTATTGGAGTACTAAAGGATGCATCTATTACAATTTAGGAGCCAAGTTTACTAGGGAATTTGAAGTATTAGAGCTTGCTAAAGCAGATAACTTCCCAACACTACTTGGGTGACCCTAGTGTTATGCCAATAATGCAGATTTGCACTTTAACAAGGGGTACATTAACTTTGAGAATAAGGAAGAACACATCATTATACCTTTAATTGATGCAAAGGCTACTCCGTATGTTGATCCTTTGAGTGAAGAAGACTTGAACAAGATATATGCATGCATAATCAGAGACCCTGAGGTAACTGAGCCATCTAAGGAAGGAGTGATACAGTGGGATGATGCTCAGTTAGTTAGTGACACCACAAGTATTGCTTGTGACAATTGGGTGCATGGAATGTATGAAGTGGTTGGGCAAGAGATTAATAACACAATTACTCACATGATCAAGTCATGCATGGTTAGGCATTTAGGAAGAAATCGGGTACCAAGGTACACCGGTGAGGGAAATGCTGATCTATATTTACGTGCCATGGAAGCCCATTGGATGAATGAAGGAGATAGGAGAAATATGTCGGTCTATACTCTACGCTGGACACCATCGCGCTGGTGGGATATACATAGAGACAACCTATTGGAAAGGTGACAAGTAAGAATTGAATTTTCTACTAGGTTCTTTAGGGAGCAATGTACCTTCTCAAATATGTGAATTTCATGGGAAGTCCCCTGCCTTGCATCACATCCAGAATTGTGAGAGACTTTGGACGGAGGGACAAGAGGCCTTACCACCATAACTCGGGTGCATAAGTTCTAATCTACCTTAAGTTTCTCTCTGTGTGTATGGTATGTACATGTGGAGTTGACAAGAGAAATAAATAATTGGTAAGAGATGACCTCAGGTATGATTCATACTTTTGATTATTTTTATACTAAGCCTCCAGTTAATGAAGCACTACAAATTATGAAGTGCCTTACCTTAGGAGATAGTGCAAAAGTTGAGGAGCTTTTGATAGAAATGTTTAGAGAGCTTGATTTAGAGGTGCAACATGATCTAGAAGAGACAAACGAAGAAGATATTGTCCGTGCTGGAAAGAAAAAGAAAAGGGTAAACTGGTGTACATGATAGATGATGATGATGATGTTAATAACATGGATGTGAACTACATTGAAGGTACACTCGAGGTGATGGAAATGGAAGATGAAAAGGCACACGCGTATCATGGCCCCATGAAAACAAATAAAGTTAACATTGAGTACGAGAGACATAGCCTAATGAGGCCATTATTGGTGAATATTGGTTAGAGTAGGAAGCGTCTAAAATTATTGAACTCTTGCGTGAATTCCAGGACTTATTTCTATAGGGCTATCATGAGTTAAAGGGAGTACACCCTTCTTTAGGGGAGATGAAAATCAAGCTTAAAGAAGGTACACACCCAGTTAGGAAGAGGCCTTACAAGATGAATCCTAACTTGCGCGTCAAGGTAAAGGAAGAAATTGATAAAATGCTCAAGTCTGGTATAATTGAGCCTATTGAGGAATCTGAATGGGTTAGCCCCATGGTCATCAACATTAAAAAGGATGGAAGGATAAGGATTTATGTGGACTATATGTCAACACAAATATTTCACAATAGACAATATTTAGCCCGATCTTATACTACTATTTAGAAGGTTCTCAATTGTACAAAGTAATAATTAGTCCCACCTTTTTCTTGTCTTTTATTTCATCTTTCTTGCATATTTCCGATGCTTATCACCCAATTTTATAACTACCCCAAGTTTCTAGCCCTAAATCAGGGTACCCCAGGCTATACTGGGGCACCTCAAGGTGCCCTGGTCTCATCCAAGGTGCCTCGGTCTGTGCACAACCTCTTTCAATTATTTTTGGGTCACTTCTAGCCATTGGTCATCCTTATCTTCTTCTTAGTCGTCCTTGTAGGATTAATTATGAAATTAAACTTGAGAGCCCTATAAATATAAAGCTTATAAGACCATAATGAGGGTCCTAGGTCTTTGCATCCTATCACTACTATCACTCCATCTAGGGCTGCATCTATTGAATCACTTGCATCCACATATCACCATACATTCAAGCTAGAAGTCTCGCATCTATTATAATATCTACATCTTCTATAGCTACCATAGCTTGCTATTTCACAAAGTGTAATTAACATGAGAGCACTTGGGGCATGACATACACACACTCACTAGAACTACATCGAGTGTCTGTAATGTAGTACTTCACTCAACGATAAATCCTTTGGTTTGGCGGCCGAGGTCAATCCGAACCCTTCTTGTTATTCTTGTATAGGGCATCATCTAGTTCATTCGACGAATCTAGTGTGACATGAATAGAGAGTAATCAAAGACACTTAATGACCATGCTAAATTTGGGTTTTGATGATTTATACTCTTTTGAGTGCCTAGAATGTAGACCGGGGTGCTTCAGGGCGCCCAAAGACACTCCAGTGCTTGTGTCACTCGGATAGTCCAAATCAGCCCTTGCGGGGGCCCTTGAGTGTTAAATCACACTACCAAGTTCCAGTTCCAGATCTGCGACAACTTGTGACAGTCTCATGTTATCAACTAAGTCTTTTCCTTACTCCCCTCTTGCATTCTAGGGTTTTATTTCCATTAGATAAAATCATGCAATTACTTTACATCACTTTAGCATATTATTTTTTTTGTCATTTATTACTGTTTAGCCTCTTTATTACAATGTTTTAGTCCTCCTATTTAGATTAACACTAGAACCCTAAATACCCCCTTTAGGTTCTTATTTTTGTTAATCATTTTGGTGAACCCATCATTTCTTTATCGCACTTTCTAAGGTGTAGTTTCCCCTTTTCCCATGGCCCAACCTCATGAGGACTTTACCGAAGCCCACCTTAAAGCCATCAACGATCACCTTGTTGAATGCCCACAGGATTTAGATTTACTTCTGCATGTGGCTCGTGAAGAGGCCACTAATTTGGCTGAGCTCAACCCCTTTATAGCCTTGCCCACTCAACCTCCTGCCTCTACACTTCCACCCATTTCTACTATTTCAATTTTAGTTCCCACTCCCACTAATCACTTTACCCCTCCTTTGGTCTCACATCAGTGACAAACATCCTCTGTTGGCAATCAGGATCTAACCTCCTTATATCACGATCTCCAGGCTCAAATTCGTAAGTGCATGTGCCACCATATTTCCTCTACAATATCGAACCTATATGTATACATCCTACATCATCCTATACATACCTCCTCTACTAGTCACTTCTACATCATCTATCTCATCCACGCTACACTAGTCATCATCCTATATGAGTCTAGTTTTCTATGTCATCCATACATCCTATACATTCTACATGCTACACTAGATTTCCTTATACTTGGGTCTAGTTTTATCTATTATCATTACAAATTATATTCCTATCTACACACTTATTTCATTACACCTTCCATACCCACATTTCCTACATATATCCTACCTATTCTACACCCTACACTAGATTTCCTTATACTTGGGTCTAGTTTCATCTCTCATCAAGTACACATTCTATTTCTACCTACCCACATACTACATTACATTTCCTACACCACACATTCACATACCTTGGTCATATACACTACATTGTTCTACACACTATGCGCACCACCCTATGATGCACTTTAGTTCCTCGGTCCATACTCGACTACCGAGGGTTTACAAATCAAATGGACCTTACATACATGCGACATGTCATCATACCACATTCATCGGACTCGACCAATGATCTAGGCTATATATCGTCACATAAACTCATCATCACATACCCCATAGTGGTATACACCTTATGTTAAATCACCACTCTCATCACAAATTTCTCATTCTACATTATCCTCTTACATCCAATCATCACCTATTCTATCATCCTCTTCTAAGTCATTCTACTACATCATCACCTCTCCTACTCATCCATTAGTGGTATATGATTTAGGATAAATCACCACCCTCACCTTATTCATCACATAGTGGTCTACACTTAGTGCTAACATCACCACCTTTTGTTATTCACCGCCTACTTATCTACACTTCATACACCCTCATCACTCATCTCGTAGTGACATACGCCATAGGCTAGATCATCACCTTCTTCTTCCATCTTATAGTGATATACGCTTAGGGCTAAATCATCACTCCTCTATCCAACCAAGTCATGGTATACGCTTAGGCTATAGGGTCCACACACACCTTTCTATATGATGCATTCCCATCCATTCATCTCATAGTGATATATGCTTAGGGTTGAGCGATCACTCCTTTATTCAACCAAGTCGTAGTATACACTTAGGCTAAAGGGTCCACGCACATTGTTCGATACCTCTCATTCTCATCCATTCATCTTACAATGATATATGCTTAGGGATAAATCATCAATCTTCGATCAAAAAATTCACCTATCGCATTACATCACCACTACACATACACAATCATCGCAGCGTGCTAGAGACAACCAACACTACTCGACCATTTCCCAATGGAGATCTCTTGTTTTCGATTCATTATTGACTACTGAGGGGGAAAAAAAAATGAACCTCACTACATACACTTCCATACACTCGGGGGACACGTTGCTCCTATCATTCCATATTGCATTCCATTCCATCCATCCACAACATACTGCATTGTCTTGGTAACATTTACTTTTGCTTACTAGTGTTTTTCATACTCATTCTATTACACATGTTAGCTTGCTTTCCTATATGCCATTATCATACACACATGCGTGGTCACACCTTTTTCTAGTGTGATTGGAGATACATGACATTTACACACGGCATGGATGCTCACCTTCTACCCTTACTATATTGGTCGCTAGGGGCATCCACATTTTGTCTCATACAGGTGCTATTGTTTCATTTTGTACTTAACATCTCATACTACTGGTTCATACACGTTTTGAAATATCAGTTTTCAATCTAATATGCTAACGGGTGTTCCATGTGCAACACTTGTTTTGCGGGACTACATTTTTTCCTTGACTATATATTTGTTTTTACTTGTCTACCTTATTTGCTATTGTATGTGGGTTTTTCCCTTTGCTTGTGTACACACTTTTCATTGTTTGTGGCCATGACGGCCTTACGTGTCTTCCGACATCATGAGTGATGTCCCATGTTTGAAACCCACTTTGTGCGGTCTCTTTGTTTTCTTGCGTGTTTACACTACTATACTTGGTAGTTTTTCTACATTGTTTGCATCTTTTACACTTATTTGCATGCATGTGTTCGGACTAAAACTTGTATTGGCTAACCATCCCCTTTTGTGCATGCCTTTGTATCTACCAAGTGCTTTCCCTTCCCCTTGCAGGTTGAGTTGGTTACAAGGTCAGAGTGTGGTTGGTCCTCTTTTGGGGCCACATTCTCCTTCCAGGGTCATCACATGCGCCCCCAAAGAGGGGGATCATTTAGGGTTTTTACTAACAAAACGTATCTACATCGGTTCACACACAGTGAGTGAGTTTAGACTAGTCTACGAACTCCATACATAATGGCCTTAACAGAACATGGTGTCCTTGTAAATTCTGCAGAGCGGTCACGGGCTCAGGGATTACAGTGGGTGTCCTCTCTACACTTATCTTTCCAGGTGGCATAGGATCACCCAAAAATTTAGTGCAAGACAAAAATATCTTTAACAAATTTCAAAAGAAGTGGTTAGATTTGGAGGACACAGAGCATTTCCTCCCTACACTTCTTCAAATTTAGGTGTGGCACGAGATTGCTTGAAAAAATCGCAACATTACAGGATATCCTTCTATAACCTTTTTATCGATAGCGATCAGGTGCACATGTTCCATTTTTCCATTTACACTTTCAATTCTAGCGTACTTTACAAAATATTTTTACATACATTCATATTTGACTACTTGATCATTTTCTCCTTGCGCAGTCCGCCGTATGAGAAACAAGTAGTCAAATTGGGGACAACAACAACAATAACAACAACAACAACAACAACAACAACAATAACAATACAATAACAAAAACAACAACAACAACAACAACATCAAAAACAAAGACAACACATCATGACAATACTTGCCATATTAACCATGCAAGTACACCACACACATGCAACAAACTACACACATGTTCGACCTAGGTTCACTCTCATCACTTTTATTTACATTTCACATCTTTAGAATCGACACTCCTCCCACATTTTTATTTTTTCATTCCATGCTTCTAGTCCATCGACACGTTTTGTTCTACACTGCACATGATCATCAAGTATGCTTTTCTATCTACTTTATGTTACTTGAGATGTTCGCTCACCAACACAAAGTGGGGAAAATATAAACACAAATATTGCACATTCGACAATATTTAGCCCAACTTTATACTAGTATTTAGAAGGTTCTCAAGTGTACAAAGTACTAATTAATCCCACCTTTTGGCCACTTTTTTTTATCTCTGTTATTTCATCTTTCCCACGTATTTCCTGCTATCCAAAATTCACCCCTCAAGGTAAATTTGATAACATGCATCAAGTTCTTTAGTCCCAAGCAAATAGATTGATTTAAGGCAAAGAATCGTGTTTCGGGGTCCCCTCGGCTTCTTTCTAACTCTCTGTCCAAGAAGAAAACCCGGCAAGTTTTAAAAATGTGAAAAAATTACAAAAGCCAAGCTTGGTGCTGAAAAAATGAAGAAAATCGGCTAAGTCCTAGTCTACTTGTGATTGAGATAGTTTGGGACATCTGGGCCAAAAGTACGCATGCCTTGAATCAGATCGAGTTTGGCGCAAGTTGGTCCATTTCGGGCGGTTTGGAGATTTTTGTCCCAGACAATTTGGGACATCCGGGCCAAAAAGTACGCGGAGGGCCTTGGGCGGCGATTCGGCCAAACAGGGGACTTTAAATGCAGGGACAGTTGGGCCAAAAGTACGCGTGGGACGCGAAAAGCCGAAAGAGCCGAGGGTGAATGGAATCTTGCCATGTGTCTTCACCCCAAACGAGAACAAGAAAGGCCGATTCGGCCGAAGCAGATATTTTCATCTCGGGACGGCTGGGACAAAGGTACACGTGGGACGCGAGGGACGCGAAAAGTCGAAGCGGCCGGCAAAGAAGAAAAAGTCAACGTTTGACCCATGAAACTTCAAACGGCCATAACTTTTGGCCCGAGCTCCGATTTTCACAAAATTGGAATTTCTGGAATGACACGACGTCCTCGATGATTTTTAATGAGGGTAGATATATTTAATTAAGAGAAACATATTCGGCTTCAGTCAATTAATGCTCATTCCCGTCAAATGACAGAAAACGCATGCGGACCCAAAATAGTTGCCGCTCGAAGGCCATAACTTTTGCATTTCTCAACGAAATCACACAAAATTGGTACCGTTGGAATTGTGGCTCCAAGCCCGATGCAAAAAAATCAAGAAATTCTATATTTGATGAGAGATTGATTGATATTTTTAAGAAAACGTGGCCGGGTTCATAACAGTGTTTTATTTGGTGGTTGGGAGTGCAATTAAGAGGCATGGTCATCATTCTTTCTCTGTTGCAGCACATGGGACAGTATGGGGAGCCTTTTGCAAGTAATATATAATCATTTTACTCCATTTAATGCCTCTTACAAGTGGTTGAAGGATAGATTTCAGGATTTTCATTTTCCCTTCTCTTTCCCTTCTCATTTTTCTATAAATTGGAGTGTTGGGCTCATTGTAGAGGGGGAGTTTTCAGATAGCAAAGCTCTGTCAAAATTGCTTTGTGAAGCCAATGTGCTGCAGGCCCTTGTAGTGGACTCCTTGCATGGTGATCCAGGCCCTTATCCTGTAATAGATTGAACTGTGCATATCATGAAGCAATAAAATATCAGTTTGTGGATATATCTTCCCCCTGCTGTGTTTTCTTGCATTCTTCTTGCCCCTTTAATCTTTCTACAAGAATATTGTGTCTATTATTATGTTCTTGCAGGGATCCATTATCATTGTGTATGCTTAGAATATTTTTGTGAATGCATTTTGCTAGATTATGGAGAACTTTCATCACCTCTTCTAGTGTGTACTTTGCTTCTGTATTTCACACATTTGGAGACTACTTCACACCCTCCTTTTCGGTGTATCACCGCTTTAGTGTAGGCTTTTATTTTATGCACTCTCTCTCCCTAGTCCTTGGAAATTTAGATTAGAATAGTTAGTTTCCTTGCATTAGAGTAGATTGTGGCGGGTAGTTTAGGAGCAAGAACCCGACTTTCTCGGAGGTCTATCTCAAGTAGCAAGTCCCACAACTTGGAGATAGTACCCATGTTATCCAATCACACCATGATTTCAAGTATATGCACTTGTATAAACACATGGGTGCTTTGTGATTCGGTGATAACATTTCCTATTGCTTATCATCCCATTTCTAACTTCCCCAAGTTTCTAGCCTAAATCGGGGCACCCCAGTCATCTTGGGGTGCCGTGGTCCCACCTGAGTGCCTTGGTTTGTGCAAAACCTCTTTCACTTCTTTTTGGGTCACTTCTAGACGTTGGTCATCCTTATCTTCTTCTCAATCAGCCTTGTCGGGATTAATTATGAAATTAAACTTGAGAGCCCTATAAATATAAAGCTTATAAGACCATAATGAGGGTCCTAGGTCATTGCATCCTATCACTACTATCACTCCATCTAGGGCTGCATCTATTACATCACTTGCATCCACATAACACCATACATTCAAGCTAGGAAGTCTGCATCACACACATTCTTAGAGGAGGAGGGATTCTATTCATTCTATTCTACTATCTACATCTTCTATAGCTACTAATAGCTTGCTATTTCACATAGTACAACTGCACGAGAGCACCTAGGGAACGACATACACACACTCACCAGAACTACATTAGGGTCCGTAATGTAGTGCAACGCTCAATGATAAGTCCACCGGTTTGGCGGCTGAGGTCAGTCTAACCCCTTCTTCTTCTTCTTGTGCAGGGCATCATCCAGGTTCATCCAAGTAAATACAAGTGTGATAGACAAAGAGTATTCAGAGACACTTAACGACCGTGCTAAATTAGGGTTTTAAGCATTTATATTGTTCCGAGTTCCCAGATTGCAGACCGGGGTGCCTCGAGGTGCCCCAAGTACACTCCCACACACATGTGTTACTTCAGATAATGTAAATCTTCCCTTCTGGGGCCCCGAGTGTTAAATGCGCACCTGCCGAGTTCCAGATTTCGGATCTGCGACAACCTGCGACAGTCTCCTATTATCAGCTAAGTATTTTCCTTACTCCCATTTTACATTCTAAGGTTTTATTTCCATTAGATAAAATCATGCAATTACTTAACGTTTTAGTCCTTCTATTTAGATTAAAATTAGAACCCTAAATACCCCCTTACGATTCTTATTTTAGTTAATCACTATAGAGAACTTCATTCCGCATGTGTGATTGATCCTTTCCCCACCCCATTCATAGAATAAATTATTTTTGGAGTTGCTTGGCGCGAGATATATTCCTTTACAAATGGGTTTTCAAGTTATCATCAAGTGATCATATCGGAAGAAGACCAACGAAAATAACTTTTACCACTTTGAATGGGAAGTTTTGCATACACTGTTGTGCCCTTTGGACTAAAAAATACACCATCGGTGTTTTCACACATTGTTTTTTAGGCATTTCAAAACTTCATTCATAGGTTCTTGCAAATTTATTTGGATGATTGGACAGTATATGACTTAGTCAAGGATCATTGTGACAATCCAAGGCTCATGTTTGAGAAGTGCAGGAAGTAGAGCATCTCTCTTACTATTAAAAGTGTATCTTTGCAACACCTTTTGGCACTTTACTTGGGCATATAATTTGTAAGGAAGGATTGTTGGTGGACCCAACCAAGATAGTTGTGATCTTGGGTTTGGAAGAACCTAATAATTAGAGTGAAGTGCATGGATTTTTGGGACATATAGGGTATTACAAGAAATTCATTAAAGGCTATGCATGTTAGGAAACGAGGGATAAAATATGCAGATGAGTCCCTCATAGAATCACAACAGTAGAAACTAATATGTAGAAAATATTACAGATCTAAAATAAAAGTGCAAAATAAAAATAACACAACACAAAGAGACATTATTTAACGTGGTTTACCCAATTTAGGCTACATCCACCAAGAATCATTTGCTCAGATTTTATTACAAGCCACTTTGCTCTCTCAATACAATACCCATATCTCTGTTTGGAGCTATGCTCAGCAAACTCTACAAAATTCACACCTGAATTCATACACATCTTCAATGTTACATCATCCCTACCATATGCAAAACCACATAAGTAGACAACTACTTAAGTAGTTTTACAAAACCGTTGGTATCAAAACCATGGGCCAAAACTATCCCATAAACATATGGGTCAAAAATCCGCCCATATGAAAAAAACACATTTCTCGGTATATCGGGCATGTTTTGTTTCGAGGCCAATTTTTTTGGGGTTTGTGCCTGAACCCCTGTTACAAGGGATGTCATTGTTGAACCCCACTCGGGCGTGGCCCGGCCCCGAATCTCGGCGAGACAATTGTGGAAAGTGTACAATACTCTTAGTGTACAGTCTTCAACACTTTCACACATGAAAACAAGCTCCACAACCTAACAATGCAAATATTTCCGCGCCTTGGAGGAATTGTTGAAAACTAAATGAAATTTCTATTGGGGTGACGTGCAACAAGAGACAATTGAAACATTGAAAGAAAGGTTTGAACATTGCACTTATTTTTCCCTTTCCTTCGTGGGAAAAACCCTTTCATGTTCATGTTGATGCTTTTGGAATGGTAATTGGTGTAATGTTAACACAACTAGGAGAAGGAATTGTGGATCATCCCATTTGCTTTGTAAGAAGGAAGTTGACAACCACGTAGAATAATTATACAACTACTAAGCGCGAGGATTTGTCTATGATTTATGCACTACACAAGTTTAGAAAATACTTGTTGGCAACACCCTATATCTTCTTTACAAATCATACGACGCTTAAGTATTTGGTCAAAAACCTGTTTTGGGAGGGCACATTTGCGGAGTGGATACTACTATTTTAGGAATTTGATTTACGGTTGTTATAAAACTAGGAAAGAGAAATTCAGGGCCTGACCACTTGTCAAGGATCAATTTGGTGAGGACACCCATAATATTGAGGACATAATTTCAGATGCACAACTTTTTAGATTAAACCACGTGCCCACAAATTTAGAGGATATTGTAGTATTTTTGTGTACGAAATAGGAACCCAAAGAAATGAGGACATTAGAGAAGAAATATCTTACAATACGTGTGACGCCTTACCAAGCAATAGGTGGAGATTTGTACAAGCTAGGCCATGATGAAGTTTTATCTTTGGTGTGTTCGAAGCATGGGGTGTGACTATTATGGAAGAAGATTGTGGTGGAATTGCATAGGTCATTGCGTTGGGGATGCTACCGCATGTAATATTTTTATGGCTAGCCTTTGGTGGGAATTGTTTTATAAGGATATTAAAGAATATGTCAAGGTGTGTGATTATTATCGCGATTTGCACTAGGGAAGCCTAAAACTAGAGATGAGATGCCTTTGAGGCCTATTGCAAGCACTGAGCCTTTTGACAAGTGGGCTATAGATTTTGTAGGTCCTATTTCACCACCTATATGCAGAAATAATGAATGATATATTATTACTTGTATAGACTATTTGACAAGGTGGGCGTAAGCAACACCTACAAAGGATTGCATAATAGCTACAACAACACGATTTTTATGGGAAAACATTATCACGGTATGGATGCCCATTGATTTTGACAAGTTATAGAGGAAATCATTTTGTTAATGAGACAATTAGGATTTTGTTGGCAACATTTATAGTGGCACACCATAAGACTACACCCTATCACATACATGCTAATGGTATTGCTAAAGCTTTCAACAAGATTCTGGGATAAACATTGAACAAAATCTGTGATGTTAGAAGAAAAGATTGGAATGATAAAGTATCTACTGTAATTTGGGCATCATTGAACAAAGGAGCTCTACTATGGCCGTGTTCAAATTCACTGGTTCGATTCTCTTTGCTTTAGCACTCACACTTTACGCTTGGTCGCACTTCAATTCACACTTCTCAACTCGAAAACTCAAGTATCATTGTTTTAAGTCTCGCATACATTAAAACAATGATGTCTAATGATATTGCTACCATTTATGTGAATTTGGTGGTTGGAAAGGTGGGAGTGGATAAGATGTACCTTAACCTTAAGCCCAAATTGGTGAAGGGTAAATATACTGAGAATGGGTTCAAACTCCCCGATATGCCAAAGGAAAACACATAGTTAGAACCATGCAAGAGGATCAACCGACTCCTCCCAAAACAAATGAGGAAGAACTTCAGGATGAAGAGGAGGAGATGGAAGACAATGATGCACTAGATCATGGTGCGAGAAAACAACCAAGCTGCAGTAATAAGAGGCCGCTTGAAAGTAATCCTCCTAGGAATGAAGAAGAAGAGGAAGTAAGGATGGAGAGGACATCGACGAGACATAGAAAAAAATAAGGCGACGCATTAGATCAAGGTTTTAGAAGAGTGTTGAGGATAACTAAGACCCAGTGCTAGTCTAGGACACTCTCAGCCATTGAGGAGGTCACCAAGGATATCACCCATCAAAAAAATCTTACAAAAGAAAACTAAGAGAAGGCGCAAGTATGTGCCCATGAACAAAAGTGAGGAAGAAATTTTAGATGAGGTTGTGCACATCGTGGAGGATAAACCGATGATTGAAGGAGGAGGAGAGGAGATTAAAGAAGAATAAGCTTAGAATGACACAGAGGCGCATGGTGAGCATAAGGAGGTAGACCCCACGAGAGGAGATGAAGAAAGAGAACAAAGCACTAGTGAGCCATTAGGTGAGCCTTACGGAGAAAATGGGGGTGCAACAGGTGGAGGCCCAATGCAGGTGCGGAAATAAATAGTCCTAAGGGAAGGCGGTCTAGAAGGAGTAAGGGAGAAGAAATTTTGAAGACACTGACTTGGGGTATGTCAATGATACTTCAAAGATCATCCGCACAAGGTTTCAGATAACCTTTACACCTGAGAAATTATATGGTTGGGATTTGATAGATCCCAAGGGTGAAAATATGCGCACTAGAAAACAACTTTCTGGAGCATGCAGACGGACATGGATGAATCTAAGTTCGATGTCAAGGAGGAAGCTTCTATTAAGCACGAGGATGAAGAAAGCACAAACACCCCATATGACAATAAAGGTGACTGAGTTCACAGATGAGCAAGCTAGCAATGCCTTGACGAAGATGGCGGTAGAAAAGTGGCAAGAAGGAACTTAGACAAAACAACCGTACTTAGGGACGTTGCTTGAAGATAATCAAAACAAGAAAAAGTAGATTGGGCAACTAATCGAGGTATGCAAAAAGGATGAGAAGCGAAAGAAGGACATCCTGAGACTTTTCTACGGAGATTGGAGGTGGAATTTTAGAGGCGTGTCTATAATTTGATGAATAAGAATTACCCTTCACCTTGCACTTTACGTAATATTGCGTCCATCTTCAGCTCAAGGAGAAGTCGGTAGTACAAGAGAAGACCGAGGAGCATGTGAAGGCCGAGAAAGAGAGGACGAAGAAGACCATACTACGCAGATTGAGTATGATGCCATACTCCAAAAATTGAAAGATGAATTAAAGAAGGAAAATTGGGCATTGAATAAATGTGAGGATCCCAAGAAGATCCTTAAGGTACATATAGAGCAGGAGGAGAACAAGGTTACATTAGCAAAGAAGGATGAGTCCTTGGGAAGAGAGGAAAAGTTGGCCATTCAGAAGAAAGAAGCACGATGCGCCTAAAGCTCTGCTAGGGATGTGTTATCACCTAATTTTGACTTCACAAAATTGATAAAAATAAAAATAATAAAAATGGGAATTTTGAAAATCAAGTGATTTTGTTTATTTAAAATAAATAAATAAATTGTTGTCAAATGATTCGAAATTCTAGCCTAGTTTCGGTATGATGTATTATTAAAAAAATTGTAACTAGGATTGGTTATTATTATTATTTTTATTTTTATAATAATAACAATTAAACAAGTAATATTATTCTTGCATTGTGAGGGTTTCGAGATCGAGACCTAACCCGCTTACATTGTTTTACGTGCCTGAGTCATTTTTCTGTGAAATTCATAATGGCCGAAAAGTCTAACAAATCTGCAGGAAGAGTGAAGAAGCCAGTGGAGAAATCAAACAAATCCATGCTCAAGTATGAATTCCAAGGAATCATCCCTCCCAGTTCCATTAAGTCAGCATATGACAATATCACTGATACAAATCTAGGTCACATCAATGTGCAACAATTCTACGAACGGGTGGCGAAGGCAAAACTATATTCTCGAGATAGGATTTACCATAGTGGTCTACCTCAAGCAACAACATTTCCTGTCTCGGTGTAGTGTCCAAATTTGTTTATCGCTTGTGTGGAGCATTATGATCCTGAGAGACGAGGAATTTTAAAAGATAATTGCGAGCCTTTCCTCTCAATCACACAAGATCACATTGAGGAATTGCTTGGCATACCTGAGTTTCCTGAGAATGTGGATATCACTCACTAGTCAACACAAGAATTTTGGGATGAAGAACCCCTTAGGTGGAGCAAGATGGTTAATAACAATTGGTTAGTGACCAAGAGGCCTTGAATTGACCGGCTTCCCAAAGAAAAAGATCACCGCGTTGAGTTCGTGGAAGAAATCGAGACATAATTACTCTCCTAAGTCAAGTTTTGGTTTACCCTCTGCTAATATTTTCCACCCATGGATGTATTAGTTTATCTGTATCATCCTTGCCAAGAAAGAGTTTTTTGATTTAGCCACCATTATCAGTAATACCCTTCACAAACAATTGATAAAAATTAAGATGATTGGATGCTTCTACATGACATCGTATCTGACTTATGCAGTAGTAAGAAGAAAGCTATTTTAGACTCGAAACAAGAGGAGTCATGGGGCCATCAAATAGTGTCTTCCATTACTATCCGCAACTAAGTTTCAAAAATAGCTCTCACCATTTTAGAAGAGTCAACGATGCATTCACCTTCCGCGTGATTCGGAACCTGAATCGGAATACAAAGGAAAGATTTTCTAAAGAAGCCATGAATGTCATTTCCCAATGGGGAACCTAGTTTATTCAATTTTCATCCTTTTCCTACATTCACGTGAGTGGCTTTGCTGGTACTCCATAGAAGCTTCCTAAGTATGTCAGTGATGATGGGCATTAATGGAGCTTGCGACAACTATTCCAAGTTCACTGTCTTCTCAATGACAAGCACCGTTTAGGAATTCATTTCCAAATCCAAATCGAGGAATACCAATGTCCAAATCTTTTCAGTGCACAACTCATGTAAAAAGAGTTTGCTCTCATCACAATTCATCCATATGTGAAGAGATCCCGTTTCATATCAATGGATATATGCAGAGAAAATTCTTGGAGCAAAGTATCAACATAACGTAGTACCATGGAAGATTTATGGGCTGCCTGTTCAGATGAACATGAAGTAAGAAGACGAGAGTTTTCTCGCCTAACACTTTCTTAGATCAAGGCCTTTCACATTAAGAACCCTCCTGATTCATTTGTAAATGATGATGAAGATGTTATTGATCCCTCATATGATGCAGTTGTTTTTACCCCGTTGCCTCAAATTGGTGAACCAAAAGAGATGATTTTTCTCTTGATAGCGAATCAACCAATTCTTGAAAGAAGCATATCTTGGTACAACAAAGAACTTGCCAAGTTACAATCAATTCAAGATCATACTTCAGGATCACAAAATTGCCAACTTGAGGAGGTCTTTATTCAACCAAAGCTCCTTCTCAATCAACCTCCGTACCATCCAATCATATACAACAAGCAAGAAAGGAGTGGTTTCCAAAATCCACTTCAACGAATAATGTGCCACGAGGAGAAAAATCTTAAAGCCCTAGCCATGGTGAAGGAAGAGAACATGTATCAGGATTTTCTACTTCAAGTAGAGATTCTTCTACTCACATTGTTAATAGCTCTCAAAATCTCGTGACAAACGATCTTGAGCAATGCCTTGCACAGCGTCTACTCAAGTGCAGGTAGTCCAAATATCAAATACTTCGGAGCATGTGGTTAATGAAGAAATTTCCCAAGATCTCCTGAATGATCAAGAGGTGGATATTGAGGTTATTTCTCCTCAAATCGAGGTCATGGATAGGATTCTTACATGATCTCATGATGTCGAGAACAATGAGAATATTGCTTTGAGCTCTAGGATTTTGTATGCGGAAATAGTGAATGATACTCCTTCCTAGGTTGATTCCGAGGTTAAGAAAAGGAAGAGGATTTTCAAGGCAATTAACATTGATTTTGATGCCCTTTTCAAACTTTTGAATGATGTCATTCCTAAGAAGCCTAAGGTGCTTTCTCGAATAATGGTGGATAATGACGGAAACAAATTTGCAGATCTTGCCATCCCACAAGTTGATAAGGAGCGTGATGCCATGACACCTATTGATTATGAAGTTTCCAGACTTGGACTTGGGAGGTCCACATTAGAAAGTGACATGGCAATGGCTCAAGATTTAATTGATATCATGCTAAAGAGACTTGAGAAATATAAGTCTCAAAACTCTCAGCTCAAGGTTGAAAAGAATCAATTGGTGGAATATGTTCAACATCTGATAAATCCCATATCATCCACTTTCCCAGTACCTGATGTAGTGGCTTCCCCTAATGAAGAAAATCTCAATTTGTCAAAAGAAATAAACACATTGGGCCATGTCACTAAAACTTGGCTTTCAGAGATTCTCGTTTTAGGCCAAGGGACGATCAAAACAACGGTTAAGCTCCATGAAGATGTCAGTGCATATCTTGATCCAATTATTTCTTTCAAGGAAAATTTTGTTTCTAATATATTGAATTTAGATGAGATATTGCCCAGTTTACAGGAGATGACGAGTATGGAATCCTCAGTTTTAGCCATTGAAGGAATTCTCAAATTTGAACATTGAGGGACACATTTTCTTTGGTGTCTGCATCTCAAATCAAGGAAGACACTTCTCGAGGATTCTATTATCCATTATGAGAGCATATGCAATGATTCCTTCACTTCACTCGCCTTGATTCAAGAATTCATAGTTGAGATCCTTACTGACCTCGTAAATGAGCATAATCAAAGGTGTTCATCGGAATAGGTGGAAGAGCAATTTTCACAATTGTTTAAGGACATGTACACTCCTGCCAATAATTTCTCATCAGTTTCAATGGAGCGGTGCATCAAATTAAAAAATTTATTTGAGAACGATCAATAAAAAAATATTAATTTAAATGATAAGCCAAGTAGGATTCTTGAATTTCATTTATTTTGTGAGCCTATTCTTCGACCAAATGAACCTCCAGAAGAAGAAAATATGTTTGAAACTTTAGGAAGGTTTAGATCCTTTCAACTGGAAAAAGCGGCAAATCCTAATTTCACTGGCGGTTCAGGGAGATAGTTTTCTTGGTATCTAACGAAGTGGGAGAGTCCATTTCTCATACGCTTGAGATAGGTGGACCCCATTTCAATGGATAAGGCATTGGTTATTATTGTATATTTTAAAAGTGGATTTTTAAGAAAAGGATGTTGTTATTTACTTTCGGGAAGTGTGGATAACTTAAGTGGTTTCTATTTTTAGTTGTTTTTAATAAGGTTGGTTAGAAAAGTCAAAGGTCACTTAAGTGCCTTATTTAATGATCATGTAAAACCCTAACTACGTTGTAACCAACTTTTGGGTTATAAAAGGAAGTGAGGGGCTCATTTGTAAAGGGTGACTTTGAGAGAGGAGAAGAAAGTGATTTTGTATGCAAGCTTTGATTCAAAGAAGAAACTTTGTGTTCTTTTGAGAAGACATTTTGGAGTTAATGAAATATGAACTTTGTGTCCCATTCATTGTTTCTTATAGCATTTGATGTTCTTATGTTCATTAGATGTTAGTGTTTGAATCTTGCATGCAAATATTGTCTTTGATCTTATTGTCAATGTTATTAATCTGTTGTTCTAGTTCATAGTGATCAAGCTCTGATTATCTACATGCTCACACGTGTTCCCTTTTACATATTCTTATTTAGCTAACTCAAACTCCATTTTATTTGTGTTAGTTATCCATCTTTCCTCTTCGTGCAATATTAGGCTCTGTTTTTACCTAACTCTTGCATGTTCTTTCAATTCATTCCATTTCACTCCTTTCCTTCATTCCATTCCATCTCCCTCATTCACTTTTTCTTTCCATTGATGTTCCAAAACACCCCCCACATACAATTTTGAATGTACAAATGTAAATACAGTTTTGGTTTTCAATAAAGGCAGCCTCACCTTCATTGAGGAGGGACTTCGTTCCCACACTATTACATGTCATTTACATGTGTGCAAATCCACATGCTAACAATATGCACATGAGATACGAGATAAAGGAGCTAGGGCGCTAGTTGCACAAAGAATGAGCTTAATGGATGTCATGATATCGAGGTTAGTTGGTATAATAAGGGAATTAAAGCACAAGGGTCAAGATATGACTTTGTAAGAAATGGAGAAGATCCTTGGGGATGTACCTGAAAAAGCAAAGAAGGGGCTAGGAGAGTGGAACGAGTTGGAGGCCGACATAAATAAGGAATATCCTGAACTCCTGCTCCCAATTGAGGATTGAGGAAAACTGGTTATTCTTTCATTTGATTCATTCTTTCATTATGGAATAACTTATTCTTTATTATTATATTATTTGGAGAGATAAGTTGTGCAACCCCATTCTTTGAGGATGAAAATGTAATTAGTGTGGGGTAATGTTGGGTTGGAAAAATTTCTTAAGTATTGAGAGGGTGCAAAAAGTGTGTGCGTAGGCACGTGAAAGTGTCGGTTGAAGTGGGGCATGCCCGGGAATATTGGTTTTAGGATTTAGTCAATTTTGCATGTCAGGGGATAAAAATAGGAAAAATAGTTGGAGTGCGGCCTAAGTAAAGATAAAAGAAAGAAGACTTCGCGGCTAAGAAAGAGCTATTTTGGGACTAAAATGGAAGATCAAAGGTCATGCATGGATCACACTAATAATAGGATTAAAGTAGAGTTTATTTATAGATTAATATATTATTAGCCTTTTTGTAAAAGCATGCGATTCTTTAACGCATTACTATTTTGAGCATGCAAGATATTTTGAGATGCATTGGAGGTGAAGGGAAAGTTCCCACCCCTATATATATTATTTGATCTACATAGTTTTGGACACAGTGTATTAGAGACCGTAATGTAATAGAGTTATGTTTCTTCGATGTTTTAGCACACATGACTCTATGGTGACTATTGTGATGTATTCAACTTCTGTTATGTAATCTTTTGAGTATTAATGGATAATTATGGATGGATTCTAGTAATTGATGTAACTAAGTATGGTGAACACATAGTGCAATTGATCTTAGTAATGGTTTGATTTGTTATGTTTCCTTATTACATGTGTTTCCTTGTGATAATTGTAATGATCTACATCTAAATGAATGTTTTTGTAATGGTAAATATGAACATGCATGCTAACATCTTGACAAGATTTCATAAAGGAGGGACTTGGTACCTTCGCGTGCTTCGGGTGAACATTCGGATGTCTTTGGATGAAGTGCCAGCGCTCCTAAGCATTTGAGTGGAAATAAAATACTTTGCATGATAACACCCTCAAAATCCTCCTTGGACACACCTAGATCACATTTAGCTTGCTTTAATCTAAAATTTGTGTAATCTTCTCTAATCCTAACTTCTACTTTCATTTAGTTATCTTACCTATGCTATTGTAATTGTTGTTGTAGTTTGGACATGAATTGTAATCTAAATTTTTGTTATTCTTTAGTGTAATATGATCTTACCTCATCGTGCTACAAAATTATTTAATACCTTAATCATAATAAAACCTAATATTTACATTATAATTTGACACATATTTATTTATATCATTGACATATCCCATGGCTTAAAATTTTAAACATTTAAGGAATAAGTTATTAGAAATCACAAATTTTTCTTAGTAAAATGAGGATTGTCATGTTCCTTATTAGCATAATTTATTACATCGGTGTCAATTTCTCTTCTAGAGACCTATGACCTTCTAGATCTCTTAGTGAGCTTGGTCTTCACGTGGCTTGTGTGATCGTATATATACATCCTTTTGCTTTGAATAATGCAACAAATACAATTTTATTTTCCTTGATGTTGATCACTCTCAACATCTCCAATGAGGTTCAACCACACGTACGAGATGTAACGACATGAAAGGAAGATTGTGATGCTCTATCCACCATTTACGAGGTAAAGAACAAGATACGGATCCTCCATATCTTGTCAAATCTTCATACAAAAGTAGTATAAAATATGGAGAGAAAGTACAGGAATTCTTACATCGTGTGGCATAACTACAAGTAGAGATTTTGGCGCTCGATGAAATGTTGAAGGACAAACTACTAATCCCAATCACTCGAGAGCTATTCCCTCATAGTTTCAGACATTTGTCATGACATTGAACATCACAAAAAAGTGGTTTCATTTGAAGAACTGGTAAATATGCCCTAGTAGGAAGAAGACATCTAGACAATTCACGAGGACTTCAAAGACACGGAACTTATCTTGAGAAAACGTAAGAGTCACAAGTATTGAAATGGAAAACAAGAGAAGTAGTCCCAGAAGCATCCCCATAAGCAAGAAAAACAACTTAAGTCTCGGTAATTAGATTGATGGTGTCATATATGCACTAAAAATACAAATGAAACTACTAATTGTTGGTATAATGGCCAGACTTAAGGTAATTATGGAAAAGAGAACACATCCGGTCATAGTGATTCATAGTAATCCAAATTTCATCCTCATCACATGAAACATAAAGGACATGTTGCGCATCAACAAGATGATGACTCAAAAGAGGAAGTACCAAAGGTTTAAAATTGTGGCACACATCAAAACATTGTTCTAGTCTCCCAAACATTGTAACCTTTGTAGAACATTTGGTTGATTGACTTAGGTGGCAGAAGTAAGCATATGAAGGGTGATAGATTTTTATTCATTAACTATATCACACCACTTTGGAGATTAGGTTTGCATTACAAACAACAAGGAATACATTACGAAGGGATTGTCGGTTTCACCATTCCTCTTGGGATGAGAGGTTTTACCCTCACAAAGGTGCTCTATGTCCCTAGTTTGACCAAAAATATCTTGTTTGTCTCTCAGCTCTTGAATCACAAGATCAAGGTGGATTTCATGGTCTAGAAAGGCATAAAATCTTGTTTGATCTCATGAGAATGTATGATACTTGCTAGATATTTTTTGAAGGATCATTTTTTTACACTATATGTAATTTCATCCTTTGTAGTTGTTATCTTCCTCTAGACGGAGTCTACTACACTCTGGAATTATCAATATGGGCACCTTTATGTTGGATCCTTTTATTTTTGGAAATAAGGGATAAAATATGCGGAACAATCCCTCATAGAATCACAACAATAGGAGCTAATATGCAGAAAATATTAAAGATCTGGAAATAAAAGTGCGAACAAAAATAACACAACACAAAGAGACAATATTTAACGTGGTTCACCCAATTTGGGCCACATCCATGAAGAATCACTTGCTCGATTTTATTACAAGCCACCACTCTCTCAATACACTACCCGAATTTCTTTGGAGCTATGCTTAACAAACTCTACATAATTCACACCTGAATTCAGACACATCTGCAATGTTACATTATATTCCTACCATATGCATAAAACCACATAAGTAGACAATTGCTTAAGAAGTTTTACAAAACCGTGGGTATTAAAACCATGGTGTAAATCCCTCCCATAAACCTATGGGTCAAAAATCCCACCCATATGAGAAAAAGCACGTTTCCCGGTATATCGAGCACGTTTTAAGGCCAATTTTTTTTAGGAGCTGCGCCCAGAACCCCGAACCCCGGTGAGACAACTATGGAAAGTGTACAATACTCTTATTGTAAAATCTTCAACACTTACACACATGAAAAACATGCTCCACAACCTAACATTTATCAACTCAATTCTAAAGAGATAGTTTGAGGGCTTATTCTGCTCTTTCAATCCTTACCTATCTATTTTGGATGTTTGGGGAGCAAACAATATCGGGATCCATTTGAGCCGAGTTCCTTTCATGCCAAGAAACATCTCAAGGTTGTATATACCGATTTGTGTGGAACCTTTCCTATTTCCTTTTAGAGATTTCAATACTTCCAGTTGTTGATAGGTGAATATTCTTATAATACATGGGTATTCTTTCTCCAGAAGAAGAGTGAATCATTTATCAATATTCAAGCTTTATATCCGTAACTTTTTCAATAGACCAGACAACCTTTTCTTATCCTCTACTCGGAGTCAAGGAGGAATTCATGTAAAATAAATTCTTGGCACTCCTAAAGGAGAAAAACATCCCACAACATCACACAACACTTGAATTCCCTATATGCCCCAAAAAAATGGTATTATAGAATGCTATAATTAGATTGTCATGGAGATGGCTCATTGCATGCTTTCCACTACAAGTTGGAGAACATATTTTGGGTAGAAGAAAGCAGTCCAGAAAGTTGTATATCTTCTCGAATCAGGATCCTACAAATATCTTACATGATAAGACACAAGATGAGGTATGGAGTAATAATAAGCCTTCAATCTCCTGACCTAGATTATTTGGTTGTACAACATACATGCATGTCTCAAACAAAAAGAGGTATAAGATCGATATGAAGACACTATATTTTTGGGGTACAATACTACCTCAAAGGCATATCATTTCATGGATCTTAAGACACATAAGATATATGATAGTAAATATGTGGTTTTTGATGAGTCATCATTTGACTTATTCCCACACAAATAAGAGTCGGTACGACCTCCTCTCTGATTGCTTTCATAGTTAGATGATGGGCAAGAAGAATCTTCACACAAGGAAAATGAGCTATGTGGAAAATTATTTGTTGATCTCGGTCCTTTGGAAACTCATTATTCACATTAGCAACAAAAGTAAAATCTTAAATGGGTTCAAAGAATCGTCGTCAGGGACTCCCACCTGAAATCTCTCCTAGATGCTTCATCAAGAGTTAGAATGAGAAGACATATGAGAAATGAAGTAAATATCACACTCATGAGTTTAGTGGTTGTGCACCAAACTTGATACAATTTGAGAGCACTTAGTCAAAAGCGAGTGGGAAAAAACCATGGATACCGAATATGACTCACGATCTAGAATCAGACATGGGAACTTGTTGATCTTCCTGCATGAAAGAAATCCATTGGTTGCAAATGGATTTTCAAAACAAAATACAAGGAATATGGATCTATTGACAAGTACAAAGAATGACTAGTTACAAAGGGATATGCTCAACAAGAAGGAATTGACTATGAGGAGACCTTTGCACCTCTGTGAAGATCTAGACTATACGAGTTATTTGTACACCGACAACATAAAAATGATAGAAACTTGAGTAGATGGACATAAAAAGTACTTTCTTGAATGGTGATATCAAATAAGAAGTATACATGACCCAACGGAAGGATTTGTCGACGAGTAACATCCTATAAAGGTATGTCATCTAATTAAGTCTCTTTATGGACTTAAACAAACACCCAAGGCATAATACATTAAAATAGATGATCATCTATTGCAACATGGCTTCACCCGTAGCCCCATATATTTAAATTTGTATATTAAGAAAGTAGGCAAAAATATTTCCATTGTTATTTTTTTATGTAGATGATCTTGTGATCACATGGAGCTTAGACAATCTCGTCAAAGATGTAAAGAATGATATGAAGAAATCCTTTGACATGACAGATTTGGGGCTACTTCATTACTATCTTGGCTTGGAAATATGGTAGAAGAAGAATCACATTTTTATCTCGTAGATGAAATATTCCAAGAAACTCCTAAAAAATATGGAATGTATGATTGTAAACTGTGTCCACTCCAATGGAGAAAGGTTTGCAACTTTCTAGATTCTAGGATTCACCTCAAGTAGATGCTACTCACTATGGAAGCTTATTGGGAGTCTCATTTACTTAACTTATACTAGACCAGACCTATGATTTGCTAACATCTTTCCAAATTCATGTAGAAGCCGAAGAAATGTCACTTGGGTAGATCTGAAGAAGTTTTGAAATATGTCCGAGGTACAATTTATTACGGTCTCGTCAAAAGAACTCTTAGTTCTTCTTATAGGGATATACCAACTCGGACTATAATGGATCTGTTGATGATAGGAAATCAACTTCAGGATATGTTTTTCATCTCATATTTGGACCTATCTTGTGGATTAACAAGAAGTAAACTATTGTTGCTCTCTCATCCACTAAGGCAGAGTATTGTGCCACACAAGGAGATGTGCGCAAAGCAATTTAGTTTCACCACATTAAGTTAATATGGACATTCTTGAAGAAAATGCACCTATCATTCATTGTGATAATCAGGGTGTGTTGAAGCTTGTGAAGAATCAAGTTTTCCATGAATGAACAAAGTAAATTGAGGTTGAATGTCATTACATTTGAGAATTTTTTTGAACCACCACATCTAATTCCAATACTACCCAATGATTCTCAAGTAGTTGATATACTCACCAAGTCTCTTGGAAATGTGAAATTTGAGTTATTAGGGGCACATTTGAAAAACTAATGTAATAAGAGGGAATGTTGGCGTAATTTATTACATTGCTATCGATTTCTCTTCTAGAGACCCATGAACTTCCATATCTCTTCGCGCACTTGGTTTTCATGTGGCATGTGAGATTTGCATACATACATCCTTTTGCTTTGAACAATGCAATGAATAAAATTTTTATAGATTTATTTTTAAACATTCCTTATCTATTCTATTAAATAAACGAATTTGTATACATAGACAAAGATGCTTATGCCTTTAATTCAAAAGGCCCCATATATACATCCCAAAAAAATTCTACGTTATAGCAATCTAAACTATTAAAAATATGGCCACCTTTAGAAAAAAATCATAAAAATGTGGATGAGAGATGATTAAGCTATCGTATGATACCTGGTTATTGATTTCCATCTACATAAGCATAATGCTTTGCCGTATCATCTTTGCGAGGAGCTTTAACTTTACCTATTCTTAGTATCTTCGTACTAGAATTTGTTGCAATAGACCAAAAGAGGAGATACAAATTGAAGCGTGTAGAAGGTGGAAATAGATCAATAAATATGTATATAAGATTTACAAGCTAGTATAGATTTATAAAATAGTTTATTTAAAAATAGACAACTTCAAAAGTTAGGTAATCCATCTAATTCTATCCAAGAATCCATTATGAATGAATATGTGACCCCTAAAAAGGTTAGATGACCATAGTAGCAAAATGTCAACTATAAAGTTAACGATTTGACCACCGAATGCCACAAAGGAAAAGTAAAAACAACTATAAAATCAAAGTCACAAGCATCCCCTTTGTACAATATTTATTATGGATGATCTTATTTATGCTTTCTAAGGATAGTTACAATTATGTGAATGAGTTAGTTCTAACTACGAGGTGTAGCATACATCTATATCATTTCATTCATTTTAGAGGTGAAAATTCATGATCTTCCTTACAGTACAATACATGGGAGTATTATTTGTTCTTTCGGTTGGGTAGTTTTCAGTTGTATATACATATTTTAGGGTTATTGTCTTGTTTCAATATTATTCATAGATATTTGTGATTTCAAGTATTCAAAGGAGATGATACCCGAGCTAGAAGTCCATGTAGTGAAATACCTTAATACCTCAATAGACATGTGCACACTTTTGGGACACCCAACTACCTCCCTTTTGCATTTCATATTGTTCTGATGTAATGTATTCATTCATAATGTGATGACATATGTGTTGCATGGTTTTTGGATTGCAAGTTCTATGTTATGTGCAAATGTTGGTTTATCCACTAAGCGGTTGTAGCCTAGGTGACATATAGATAGAAAGAAGATTAAAGGGAAACAAATGGAAAGGAAATAAGTTTCATGATCAATATTGGCAACTTTTTTTAAAGAAAATTGGGACACATACACATTTGTATGGTTAATAAGATCATTATACCCTCTTAGAATTAAACATCTCTTATCATGACATTAAAAGTGGGCATTAGCATTAAAAGCTTAAGTTGTATTAAGATGCACCATTTTGGAATATCATGGGATGTAAAGTTAGCATGAAGCAATTGAATTGAATTTTCATTGGTGACTCAATGGTCCCTTTTGGTAATTATTACAATTTTTGTGAGATTTTGTATTTGAATTATTTTTTTGGTAATTATTACAACCTTTTGTTAGATTTTGCATTCGAATGTTTTTGAAAACCATTCAAATTTCAGTTGTTCAATTATAGAATTATAAATGGAAGGTGGAAGAGAAAGGAAGAAGTTATAGTAGAAGAAATGGATATTTCTATAGATTTGGAGGCTAGTCACCATTTTTGTACTAAGAGAAAATTTTAAAATATAGGGAAAGGACAAAGAAACACATAATCTACAACATTAAGCTGGAGGATTGGAAATAGAAAGGAAAATAAAAACATATTTACTAGGTATTCTTGGGTGAACTTGCATTTAAGCATGTTCTCCCTTGCTTTTGGATAAGAAATATGAATGGGGAATTGAGAATAAGGGTCAAAATGATACATGATATGTTTGATATCCATTTGATTTTCATAGTGTTGTTGAAAAATGTATCTCTTTTCCCTCCATGGTGTCTAACCACATTATTATTAGCAAGTGATCTATCATTATGATAATGTGGGGTTTTGGAGAAATTACAATTGGGTTAAGACTGTGATTTGGGTGTGTTAATTAAATTGGTTATTGCATTTTTGGTATTTACTATTTTGTCTTGCATATTTGACGTATTTTTACTCTAGTCAATAATATATTTCCAAAATAAGGTTTCCATTCACCCTACCTTTCATATGAAGAAGGAAATGGACTAACAAGATTCAGAGGTTATGATTTCCTATTTATTGCCGATGTTTTTGTTGTTTGAATGTTGCATGATCAATGCTTGATTATTTCTTATTTGTATTTATTCATGTTACATTCTTTGTGGAGGTAGTGGTGTCTTATTTTATGTTCTCTTTTCCATTGATGTAATTAGCCCACTAATGGTTGCACATGGTAAGGGCAATCCATAACTTATCTCAAGACTCAAGGAGGACTCATCTTCTCCCATTTTTGTTGTGTTGAGCACTTGGATCCATATCAAGCTACACTTCATCTCTTCAATAAACATTACTTTTTGTGTGTGTAAGTGTGTTTATATATATAACATGATGCTTGTCTATCCTTGGGATTAGAACATTCTTTATTCATAAAATTAGAGTCTCTTTCTCTCTCACACACAATATTTATATAGTCTCTCTATCTCACACATGCACTATCTCTCTCTTTCTCTTTATAAACTCTAATTTTATGAATGGACAATGTTCTAATCCCAAGGAAAGACCTGCATCATGTAATGGTTTTAAGCTAGAGGAATATATGATCCTATTATTATACTCTAATTGTTATTGTTGATTGCAACCCTTTTTGATATAGATATATGCCTAGCTGTGATCTTTTGAGAGGACTTACGAAGATTTAGGATTGTTAACTACAAAAGGTAAGGTACTACCCCCTTTTTTTGGTATCACGACTCTTTATAGTACCTTTGGTATTAATTTTGCTTGGTTTGAGAAGATCATCTTGAATCATGAGTGTAATGAAACAGTTGTGAATTGAACCTTATAGGTCTGTTTTTACTATTGGATGATAATATTTCTGTTGAGTAATCATTACTTATGAGAAGGGCTTTGCAATGTGGTGTAGTCGTGCAATTAGGAGTCCCAACGAAGGAAGCGCAACCCTACAACTGTAAAAATCACACAATAGATCTGCACATACCAATACATCATTTTTATTGATTTAATGAATAAACGATCTGGTTACAATCCATCACAGAAACCTCTTCATGTGACTTACCTGCTCCTAATTATCCTATGCTATACAACATAGATATATATGTCTCTCATACCTCTTTATCCAATCCTCATATCTGGATCTTCCTCACCACCTCAGTCCCCGCTCTTCCCCCGCGCATGTTCGACTCTCTCTCCCTTAGTTTTAGATCTCCCTATGGTTTTCTATGGACATACTCTCTGCTCCTTTGTAGATATTCAACTCTACTTCTTCCTTCCGACTATACTCATGAGTACTCTTTCCTCCTCTACTCGAATTTCTCTTTCTTCAATCTAAATTTTTCTACGGATTCCTCCTCTGAGTTCTTAGGATTCGATCCTCATCAATGATTCACCACCTGTTTCCATAATGTCCTATCATCTGCCGCTTATCATAGATTCAGTCTCTTGGAATCTTGAGTATTTTATTTCCTTGCATGTCACTCCTTGTAAAATTAGAAATCTATACACTCGATCTCTGCGCGCCACGAATTCCCATTAGCTTATCCTCTTCATCCAGATTATCTCCAAGCTCTTTGGATTCCCAATGCTCAACTAAATTTCTTGAGCAATGTGCTTCTCTTTCACGATCCTTCATTCATTGGGCACTTCTGCCTTTTGGCGGCTTCCTCCACAGTCTCCTTCTCGCGCTTTTGCTTCATCCACTTCTCCACACACTCTTCTTGCCTCTTATCGAAAAGTTCTCGTCTATTTTTGTCCCCGTGCAAATCCGGCTCTCTTTCACTTCACTCCTCTTCTGGGCACTCTTCTCTACACACGCTCGTCTTCATTTCTTAGCCAAACCCTCGCCTTCCTCAACAAACTTGTTAGCAAGTTGTGTTACTTAGTTGATTTACGCTAATATGGTATCGCTGTTAATTTGCTAAGCCTATAAATACATAGGCACACCAGTGTGTGTCTATATATATATATACATATATACAAACAATAACAAGTAATGATAAGTTTCTACAAAAAAACATATTTCAAGTATTTAGAGAAGAGTACATAGCATTTATTTGTGGGATTGATTAAAGCATTAAAAATGATAAGGATTGAGCCTCTTGCATTACATTGAAGGGTGTTATGTATTATTTGAAGCACACAAATATAATCATAAAATTAGTTTTTACTTTCTAAAAATTACAAACACGTATTGGAGCAGTTTTGATAATTCTTTATTTACCCTAAATTTTCAGATTAATTCTTCGTATAATTTTGACCTATTCTCCCATACACATTTTTGCTAACTTCCTCTCCACTCACATTACAAATACACACACACACACACACACACATATATTTCAATTACTTTAATTTCCTATGCTCCCAAAATATGGATTATGCACTTTCAAATCTGATTATTAAATTATCTTCATTAGAACTATTTTCCACATCTCCAAACCAAAGACCACTTTTAAAGAAGTGCAATAATGAACATCTTAAAGAAGTGCAACAAAGACCATCCTAAAGAAGTGTAAATGGTAGTATTGATGAATAAGCAATTTTTTTCTTTAAGTGGCGTTGATGGTAATTCTAAATAGTAATATTGTTTTAGAATTCATGTGGGCCATTTTTCCATTTAACGTACTTGATTAGCCAAGGTAAAACAATAGGGTGGCGTCTCAATTTTTCCACTAAATGGACTATTGCATCATTATGTTTTTTTGGATTCGGATGCATAGATTGACAAAGTGTTTGGGGGTTCAAAAAGTCTCTCTGTACTCATGAAATGGATGATTTACGACCTATATGAATATTATTTCATACAAATGAAGCGAGTTCTTGATGTTAGTTATTCCAATTAATATTCACATTAAACATTTAAAGCAATCACTCATTTAGATCTATTTTCTTTGAGTGATTAATGAGTTATTTAATATATTTCTTTAGGTGTTGACTATTCAATGAGTTATTTAACATTTTTAAAATGTATTTATTTTATTGATTAATAATAAATTCAACTTACTAATATATGATAAATTTAAGTAGAGCCATAAAAGACTATATCAAACAAAAGTTGTGGAAAATATATCAAAATGTTAAGGATTTATCATATTTAATATATAATCATATAATGTGACAGTATGTAAGAAAAGGAAAAAAACACCCACAATATACACAATAATTTATTGGTTGGCCAATATTTCAACCTTAATAATATATGTAATAGATCCGAGTTTTAAACCATCCTCTTACCATCAATATTAGGGTTCAATTCAAATTATGGACGAACAACTGGATTTCAAAACATACCAACATTATTGCTCAAGATTTTGTTACCACCATTGCATTTACATACCCATTTCTGGGCTTAGTGATACATTTTTGGAGGCACCTCTTCAAATCACAGCTTGGGTGTAGCTCTTATTTCCCAACCGTAATTTTTATTCCACCTAATTTTCACCCGTTTGACTCTCTTTCTCTTTAATTATTTCGTCTTCTGTGAAAGCTTTTTGTATTTCTCTGTAGGACAGTAGGCCTGTTAAAATAATGCACAATATATTTGCAGAAGGATGTGGAAGCTCCCTGAGCCCCATTCCAATTAATTTGTTGACCCTAAATTTAGCTTCTCCAACGAAAGTAATTAGACGGGGATGTAAATGACAATAAAAAGAGGCTGTCTTGATCACAACAGCAGAATCAACACGGTATTTAACCAAATGTTAGACATGATTCGTGTGCAACCACCGTCAAAATTAGTTTCAAATGAATGGAATGGAAAAGAGTTTTTCCAAAAGAAGATTTAAGTGGAAAAAGACAAACAAATTTGTATTTTATATGGCTCTGGTGATTTCGTTCCAACAACATCTTTATTTTCAAGATATTATTGTTTTACCAAATGAGATGTGAGTCATGCCTTGTTATTTGGGACTATTTTGTTACCTCCTGTCATATGTTTATTGTAACTATGATGTTTTCTAATAAAACATGCGATTCACCTTTAAACACTAGCAATTGCATGTGATTTGCTCGATGGAAACGTAGAAGGAGATGTGTTGAGGAAGTAAAACTTGAGGGAGGAAAGCGAGAAAGGAAGAGGGGCTTTGAAGAAAGGTTTTGAGGAAGGAGACGTCTTGGGGTGGGAAAATGTTGGGGGAACCAATGAGAAACCCATATTTCTTACGACCAGACACAATTGAACAATGTGACATTTTTTCAATTGCTTGTAAGAGAAAGGAGTTGTGGTGTGCAAGTTGTTGAGTCAATGTACTTTTGAGATATCTTTGAAAGGATGGGTGGTCAAAGACTATTTGGATGGAAAATTTACATGTGCGTATGAATCTTGAACTTTACATATGTTACGTACGGAAACTCTATGTTTAGGGTTCCTTATGTCATTAATTTCATGCACATTTACAATAATGTTTTTGTTTAGCAATTAATGTAGCAATGAGGGTTTCCCCTCATCAGTAGCCCTAACGACACCATCCATCTACAATCACTGACAAGAAACCTCGTCCTTCTATTTCCTCAATGTATATCATGCACAACCATCGAGAATCTCATTTTGAAATACCTATCAATGTAATTAATGTTTGAGGCATTGACAAAAGAGGAAAATTAGATTTTGTGTTTGTTCGGGAACATTCCTTCAATCCTTTAGCCCTTCAAAGTTTATAAATAATGAACATTCTTTTTGAAGATTATACTTATGTTGATTGGTTGTTAGATATTGCTCACATTGGCGTAGTTTGGAAAATGGTTACGAATGTACTTTTTTAACATCATGAATTCAACAACCAGTATCATGTAGTATTATTTGTGGATAATTCATTATTGGCCTATATTTTTTGTGTATATATAAGTGATGCTATCTACTTTTACAATCCATGTTTTTTCGACACAATTGAGGTTTTTGAATTGTGGGTTTGTTTCTATTAATTCTCCATTACCTTAGAGGCTTTATAGAGAATCCTTCACTAATGCATATACAAAGGAAGTTGACATATGTTTGTGCCCATCACACTTCTATTAGTGGCTTCAGTGTACCGCCAAATGCATTTTATATGAAATTTCATAATATGTCGACATTATTTTCAAAAGTTAATAATGATGTGGTTCATGAGATATCCATGCAACACTAAATAGGAAACAATTTGCACACATTAGAAATATGAGATGGTAAAGATAAAAAAAGTTAAATGTGGGAAATGTATTAATGTTGGGAATTTCCTTTTTCATGATAGTCATTCTTCTCCAAAGAAGGAAAGACGGATAGGGTGGCTATTTCACTTTGGGTGTGTAGGTCAACATCAACAATAACATACTATAGTGGGTCCATTCATTGCAATATTTTGGGAATGAAAGATGATGTTTGATTATGCACGACATGACATTGACATTATTTTAGAATGTTAGTAATGAGGTGGTTCATGAGTATCCATGTAGCACCAAATAGTAAACAATTTCCACATGTTAGGACTACGAGATCACAAAGATTAAAAAAACTAAATCTATGAAATATATTAATGTTAGGCATTGTCTACTTCATGGTCGCCATTCTTCTCCAAAAGAGGAAATATTTATCGGGTGGCCTTACCATGGTTTACAAAGGACTATTTATTTCCAACGCAGGTAGATTAATCTTGATACTTTTCAATATATTAACTTTGATAGGATGGTCTAGTTGTATACTTTCATTATTCAATCAAAATTATGTTTGATTGCAAATCCTAACATATGATAAAACAATAGTCAAAAGGATGGTTTTTAGTTTAGAGTCGAACATCAATGACCACTCATGCTCCATCACCTTCGTTGAAAAATCTTGTCAAAAGTAAATTAAAAATGTATATTAGTAAAAATAAAAGGATGAGTTGTGTAACTTGTAAGATATATAAGTATGTTGGTTGTAGAATTTGATATTTTGAAAATGAGCAATAGTCAGGGGACATTAGTCCCTCCTCTTAATGGGAGAGGTTCCCTTATTGAACACAAAAGAGAAAAGAAAAACCTTATTTACAATATAAACACTTGTTCAACATTTTGGTGAAGATTTTGATATTTTAGATGTCTTCCTCAAAAGATTTTCAATACAGAAGAAAGGAGAAATAGAAGAACTGGTATTCAAAAGCAAGAGAAGAGAACTTTCAAACATATAGATAGCAGAATAATATCTTACTGATGCTTGATAAAATAACAAGATTTAGACTATGCATATAAAAACACAGGACATGCATGTATTAGACACAAAGTTCCAAATACACTTATCAATTGAAAGACACAAAGTTCTTGCTTAAATATGCATAGCTTTATATGAATCAAACAAGGAACATAAAGAGATAAAGCATGAGAGAGGGTGAAACTTCTTCTGTATTGAATAGTTCAATGTTCCTTTTACATCCAGATATCAAAATCCTGATCCTTTTCAATGACAAGAAAAGTCCTTTAAATAACCACTAAATGGTTACAAAGAGCCTTTCGATTTCGTTTGTTTTAATCTCAAAAGTTAGTATCTAATTAAATATTACAAACTTAATTTATCTCTTATTTCCATAACACATGACTAAAGAGATAAATCCACCTTAATTATATATTTTAAATAAGAAAGGAAAATATGAACTAGGATCTTTGAGATGCTAGTAGAAGCACTTGAAGTCCCCTTTGTCTTAAGCAATTGATTTCTGAATCTTTTCAATGCTTCAGCTATGTCCATTCCTCGAGAGAATTGTTGTATTGGCGGTTGCATGAGTCCAAATTCCTAAACACTTCTCCATTTATTTTTCGAACTCTGTATTTTCCAAGAACTCTTTATTGGCATTTGTGATAACAACCTATAGTGTGCAAATTTCTTTCATCTTCTCCTTGGATATGGTGTCTTACTTGAACAAATATTCTTTAACAAAAGTCTTGAACTAAGATTTGATCTCTTGAATAGTGAATTTATCATTTGAACTCTCTTTGAAGATTTGGCAATGAATATCCATGAAGGCAAGACATGACACAGGATTTAAAATATTCTCCTTTTTGTAACATATTTATGAGCTCTCCAATGGTTTCTTCAAGAACCTTTATTTTCCAATCAATCTTTGAAAACCCATTGCTTGGACAGATTCAACTTTACATCATCAAAAACTTATTTTCCAAAAGGATTTGTACATCTATCTCACTCATCAATCTGAGATCTTGAATGCACTCACTCCACAATTTCAACTCCCTATCCAACTCACTGAGTGTTGTAGTGAATTTTAATTGAATCTTAGCAATTTTCTCATATGCCTTGAATGCTTCCTCAATGAAATTTAGACCTGTGATTATCAAGTCATCAACCATAGCTTCCATTGCCTTCCCATAAGTGGCATGCTTATGAATGTATTTGATGGCTTGAACCTCATCATTGGACATGATGGTAGGAGGTGGGATGGAAGCTAGGGGAGTTGGGTCAAGTACCTTATCTTACGCAATAAGGATTTGATGAAACTTGACAAAATTTGATTATGTTCCTCTAACTACTCTTGTGTATGCTTCCCTTTTCAACTCTTTCAATTACTTTAAAAATTGTCTCCCTAAGATTATGCACCTCACTTTCAGGTGTCGATTCACCAAGAGCAATTATTGTCAATTCCAAATCACCCATTGATAGGTCTTTTTCATCTTTGTCAAGCTTGGGTTTTGTAATTTCCATGAATTGCTTGACCTTGGGAATTTGAAACCAATCTTGATGTGACTTTGGCCTTTTTTTGCTTTGGAGGAGGACTAGTACTGTTATTCAATTTTACCCCTCGGGAAAATTGATCAAACATGACCTTGCATAAGAAAATCGGAGGGGTTGTTTGAGGCCGGTGGGCTCACAATCGATCCCGAATCTAGAACAGGAGGGCTCGACAATGGAAGAGCAAGGTTGGAAAATGGGGCCAAATAACTTGAGGAGATCGGAGCTCAAAATGAAGAAAACGGGAAAGGCTTGAAGTTTTAGGGCTTCACATAGTGTTCACTTGAGGCCCCGAATTGGCTAAGTATGGAAGAGTTAGCAGAAGCCCCCACGTGTCTCGGCGGTGCACCTTCAAGGGTTGAATCGAGCAGGGTCCCCAAATAAGTGCAGGATCTCCACGTGGTCGAGTCAAAGGTTATACCGGCTATTGAAAAGTCTCAAAGGACCGGCGGAAGGAAGCACGTGTCAACTCAACGTGAATTTAGAGGTGAAATATAAACGGGGTCTCCAAACATGTGCAGTCCCTCCATGTGGTCGAGAAAAAAGGGGGCGAGTAGGCCGTTGAATTGGATAAGTATTGAAGAGTCGGCGAAGCCCCACGTGTCTCGGACGGTGCACCCTCAAGGGTCGAATACGGAGGCGGTCCCCAAATGAGTGCTATCGCGCCACATGGTCGTGGTCCGTCAGGAAGGTTTCATCGACCATTGAAAATTCCAAGCTTGGAACAAGCTAGCGGAAGATTCCACGTGCCTCATCGGCGTAAATTTAAAAGAAAAAAATTGGAAATAGGTCCCAAATTTATGCCATCCCTCCACGTGTCTCGGGTCGGATGTAGTACTCCACCGAACAGGAGGGGCTTAGCCAGAACACAAAGGAAATAGAGCAGGGCCGTGGATGACGCCACGAGTCTCTTCGGAACAACTTCAAGAGCAGAAGGAGGGGGTGAAGCCTTAAGGTGCGCGGGGCTACCACATGGATCTCACATGAATAAACTCTTTTAAGAATTATGATCCCCCGTTAAACGCCCAACCTCGAAATTTAGACAATCATATCTTTCATTTGGAAGCTCGGATTTGAGTGGGAAAAGCTTTTTTGAAAAGCTCCCAACGCTTGCTACTCACCTGCCACCATTAATGAGAAATGATGAATTCAGTCCCCCATTTTTAAGGTTGTCAAGCTTCTCACTTACCACCATAATGAGGTTTGGTTTCCCTTTCTTTCCCATGAAGGAACGTTAATGAAGGTACAGGTGGTGTCATGGAATCCATCGGTTTTGTAGGTGAATTTAGTGCATTTTTGGGGTGGTTGGAGTAGGATCTCAAATTATTCCCTCCTTTCTCTCTTATTCTCCCTATATATTGTAAGGAGGGGCAATTTTCTAAATGTTGGTCATCTTTTCCCTCTTGCCCCCTCCCTCTTTCTTCCCTAGGGTAGAATGTGGTGTCTAAGCCTCCTCTTTTGGCTCTGTAATGGCATTTTCTTGTCCGTTGCCCACTAATGGTGTACCTGTGAAATCTTGGAGCAATCAAATTTGTTTCGTGATGCATTTTTCCATACTTGCTTATTTTATTGTCTCTTCTCACCTCTCATCATTTCGGGGTATACTGTACATACAGTGTTTATTGCGAGTTGGAGCCGTGTGTTTAATGGGTTGAAGTGGTGTTCATGTGTGAAATGTACCTTTGGTTTGTGATGCATTTGTTCATCCCCTCCATTTCTCACCTTTCTCCATTTCAGGTAGCTGATATTGTGACCAAATACCTCCTTCTCTGGTGTACCACTACTTTAGTGTAGGATTTGTTTTCATTCACTCTCTCTCCCTGGTCCCTTGGAAGGTTAGATTAGGATTAGATAGTTTGTCCGCACTAGAGTAGCTTGTGCAGGGGTAGTTTAGGAGCAGGAACCCTCCTTATCTAGAGGACCATCTCAATTTCACAAGTCAAATAGCTTGAGAGATGGTCCCATGTTATGCAGATCACACCGGATGCCCCACTCAAATATGAGGCCACTCGAAGTCTTTGTGATTTTGCACTAACAGTTTTGGCATGCCCGGTGGGACATTGAAGTTATATTTTCTCATCTTTCGAGGTGTCTCATTATCAAACAACAAACCTTAAGCCACCAAATGACCACACTAACGGTTTGGCACGCCCAATGTGAACGGTTTGAAGCACCTTACCACTTCACTTCATCTGGTTTGATGTGCTCTTGGTGAATATCTTAGCCTTAAGAGGCACTTTCAAGCACATATGGCGACTCCATTTGGTCAACAACCCATTCTCTCGAGTTACTGAGTTTCCGTCCATCCATTTTCATCCATTTTTCTTTCCATATCTTTCATTTTATTCCATTCTATGAAGTTGTGCAATCATGGCTTCATTCCCGTAGTGGAATTCACCCACTGAGTGCAACCAGCCTCTAACGAGTTTCACAACTCCTCCAAATCAGCATTATGATTAGATGCAAAACCATCATGCTTACCCATATGAGCAAAGTGTCAAAGCTAGTTTGGCTATGGAGCTTATCAAGAGCGTAGGTACACATACGATGGTGAAAGTTATGTACAGAATGCTAGTTTGCTAGAGAAGATCCAAAGAATGGAGGCTAGCATGGTGCAATCCAAGGATACAAGACATATGAAGGCATTCAAGATTGGTTCTGGTCACCTTGTCCACGGGAGGCCCTTTTCTAAGACACCACAACCCGTAGTAGAAGCTTAATTTCATGGTCGAGATGCTGCCCCAACTTGCGCAATGGACTAAGGAGATTGAGGCTTATGAGTTGGACACAAGATAATTTTTTCAATGGGTAAGTCCACCATCTCATAGATTTTCTTTTCCTCTTTCTCGATCATTATCATCGCATCAGTGTCATGAATCTAGCTTCCCATCTGCTGGCCCAAGTGTTTATTCCCTTCTCCATCCCCTAGTTTTCCATATCACCTCAATTCTTCTACCCTTTTTACCTTCCAAATTCAAGTCCCATCCATGAGAAGCAAAAGTAGTGCCTTCCCCTCCACCACGAGATAAGGAAACAACTAGTGGAGACCCGCCCATCACTCCTCTTACTTTCTCATGTCCATGTTGGGAAGAAATTCCAAAAACTAGTCAAGGAGAGAAGTAAGAAGAAGAGCTAAGAAAAGAAGAAATGATCAAAATCTTGGTGAGCTTGGCTATCAGATTTGGAATTAAAAAGATCCCCTTGATGGCTAAACCTTCGAGAGGAGGCGGGGTCGGACCACAAGTGATGGAAGTTGAGTTTGGAGTAGAAGAAGAACAAGAAGAAGAAGAAGAAGATCAACAATCTGTTTGCTTTGAATGTAGTGTCCATAATGGCACTTTGTCTGAAGAAGATGCTAATCTAATCTAAAAGCGCACAACTAGTTAAGAGGGATGAAGAACAACTAGCTCCAAGTCCCATTGAAGAGGAGCAACTGGAAGAGATCAAATTAGAGTTGAGGCCACTTGATGAAGAAAGCATTATTGAATATTTTTTATTTCATTTGAAGGGCCTAATTTGATTGATGAACCCATGACAGAGGAGAGCTTTCAATAAAACTTGCTGCACCAAACAATCCTCTAGAGCAGTGGATTAAAGATTTTGATTTAACAAATTTCATGCTAGAGGAAGAGGCTATCCAAGAGCAAGTCGGTCTTTAGGAAGCAACGAGAGGAAGGAAAAGGGCACAAGGATCCCATCTTTTCCACACCATCCACCGGGAAGGTCCACAAGAAGAATCCACTCTTGGAGTCGATTGCAGAACAATGGGCACATCCATCGGATCGAGACCATGCTCAATCAGTACTTGGCTTCGTTGGATCCAATGGAGAAGCCAACACCGGTCATGCTTACTTGAGGGCATGAGGATGAGTATCAAAGCACCAAGAGTCACCATCAAGAACTCTAGGAGTCCAATGCCAATCAACTTGAGGAGGTATTTCTAATTGTTGTTGATACCTTGATGATATGGGTGGAAGATCGACCTCTTGTTAGTTTTACACTCATTATAAAATCCATGTTTAGTGCCAAATTATATACATGGCCACGTTTTTTAAAAAAGGGAAGCTATTTCTCCTGCTTGTGGTAGGCATTTTTAGATTTTCTTTGTTAGGGTTAGTGTAGAGTACGAGTAGAATTTCTTTCAAAGAAAAGAAGTGCTTTTGCACACTCTACATGTTCCACTTGGAACATGTATGCTTTTTAGTTTTTTTACATAGTGTGTGTTGTGGTGTTTTGTTGCTCGTACACGGTCCATTTCTTAAAGTAGGTGAAGGTCCTAGGTCATGACAATTTTCTACTCTCGAAATCTCATCTTCAAGTTTTCTTATGAAAATTGAAAGTGCAAACAACATGACAAGTTCAAGGTCACCAAGTGCGAGCATCGATTCAAGTTTCAAGAACAGGATCGGTATTAGGCTACCGTCCATGACTACGTGTCCAATGGATACTTCAAGGAAATTGATCTGTTCACATAGCAGGCATGTGATCCCATGAGTCGCCAAATTGTTGTCTAATTTAGTCCCTCGAGAAAAATTGATCAAACATGACCTTGCATAAGAAAATAAGAGGGGTCATTTCAGTCAGGTGGGCTCATAATCGAACCCGAATCTGGAATAGGCGGGCTCAACAATGGGAGAGCAAGGTTAGAAAATGGGGCCAAATAACCCGAGGAGATCAGAGCTCAAAAGGAAGAAAATGGGGAAAGGCTCAAAGTTTAGGACTTCACACGGTGTTCACTTGAGGCCCTGAATCGGCTAAGTATGGAAGAATCGGTGGAAGCCCCAAGTGTCTCAACGACGCACCTTCAAGGGTCGAATCGAGCAGGGTCCCCAAACAAGTGCGGGATCTCCACATGGTCGAGTCTAAAAGGTTATACCGGCTGTTGAAAAGTCTCAAAGGACCGACGGAAGGAAACATGTGTACACTCAACGTGAATTTAGAGGTGAAATATAAACGGGGTCTCCAAACGTGTGCAGTCCCTCCATGTGGTCGAGTAAAAAAGGGGGCGAGTAGGCCGTTGAATTGGATAAGTATTGAAGAGTCAGCGAAGCCCCACGTGTCTCGACGGTGCACCCTCAAGGGTCGAATCGGAGGCGGTCCCCAAATGAGCTCTATCGCGCCACATGGTCGTGGTCCGAGGAAGGTTTCACCGACCGTTGAAAATTCCAAGCTTGGAACAAGCTAGCGGAAGCTTCCACGTGCCTCATCGGTGCAAATTTAAAAGAAAAAATTGGAAATAGGTCCCAAATTTATGCCAGCCCTCCACGTGTCTCGGGTCGATGTAGTACTCCACCGAACAGGGAGGGGCTTAGCCATAACACAAAGGAAATAGAGCAGCCGTGGATGACGCCACGAGTCTCTTGGAACAACTTCAAGAGCGAGAAGGAGGGGGTGAAGCCTTAAGGTGCGTGGGGCTACCACATGGATCTCACATGAATAAAATCTTTTAAGAATCATGATCCCCGTTAAACGCCCAACCTCGAAATTTAGACAATCATATCTTTCATTTGGAATCGGATTTTGGGAAAAGATTTTTTTGAAAAGCTCCCAATGCCTGCTACTCACACCGCCACCATTAATGAGAAATGATGAATTCGGTCCCCCATTTTTAAGGTTGTCAAGCTTCTCACTTACCACCATAATGAGGTTTGGTTTCCTTTCTTTCCCATGAAGGAACGTTAATGAAGGTACGGGTGGTGTCATGGAATCCATCGGTTTTGCAGTGAATTTAGTGCATTTTTGGGGTGGTTGGAGTAGGATCTCAAATTATTCCCTCCTTTCTCTCTTATTCTCCCTATATATTGTAAGGAGGGGCAATTTTCTAAATGTTGGTCATCTTTTCCCTCTTGCCCCCTCCCTCTTTCTTCCCTAGGGTAGAATGTGGTGTCTAAGCCTCCTCTCTTGGCTCTGTAATGGCATTTTCTTGCCCCTTGCCCACTAATGGTGTACCCTGTGAAATATTGGAGCAATCAAATTTGTTTCGTGATGCATTTTTCCATACTTGCTTATTTTATTGTCTCTTCTCGCCTCTCATCATTTCAGTAGGGTATCTTGTACATACTTTTGGTGTTTATTGCAGGTTGGAGCCGTGTGTAATGGGTTGAAGTGGTGTTCGTGTGAAATGTACCTTTGGTTTGTGATGCATCTGTTCATCCCCTCCATTGCTCACCTATCTCCATTTCAAGTAGCTGATATTTTGACCAACAACCTCCTTCTCTAGTGTACCACCGCTTTAGTGTAGGATTTGTTTTCATTCACTCTCTCTCCCTGGTCCCTTGGAAGGTTAGATTAGGATTAGATAGTTTGTCTGCACTAGAGTAGCTTGTGGTAGGTAGGTTTTAGTAGTAGAACCATCCTTATCCGGAGGACCATCTCAATTTCGCAAGTCAAATAGCTTGAGAGATGGCCCCATGTTATCTGATCACATCGGATGCCCTACTCAAATATGAGGCCATTCGGGGGGTTTGTGATTTTGCACTAATAGTTTTGGCACGCCTGGTAGGACATTGAAGTTATATTTTCTCATATTTTGAGGTTTCTCATTATCAAACAACAAACCTTAAGCCACCAAATGACCACACTAACAGCTTTGGCACGCCAATGTGAACGGTTTGAAGCACCTTACCACTTCACTTCATCCGGTTTGATGTGCTCTTGGTGAATATCTTAGCCTTAAGAGGCACTTTCAAGCACATATGGCGACTCCATTTTGTCAACAAACCATTCTCTCGAGTTACATGGTTTCCGTCCATTCATTTTCATCCATTTTTCTTTCCATATCTTTCATTTTATTCCATTCTATGAAGTTGTGCAATCATGGCTTCATTCCCGCATGGAATTCACACTGCAATAGTGCAACCAGCCTCTAACGAGTTTCACAACTCCCCCAAATCAGCATTATGATCAGATGCGAACCATCATGCTTACCCATATGAGCAGTGTCAAAGCCGGTTTGGCTATGGAGCTTATCAAGAGCAAGGGTACACATATGATGGTGAAAGTTATGTAGAGAATGCTAGTTTGTTGGAGAAGATCCAAAGAATGGAGGCTAGCATGGTGCAATCCAAGGATACAAGACATATGAAGGCATTCAAGATTGGTTGCAGGTCACCTTGTCCACGGGAGGCCCTTTTATAAGACACTACAACCCGCCGTAGAAGCTTAATTTCATAGTCGAGATGCTGCCCCAACTTGTGCAATGGACTAAGGAGATTGAGGCTTATGAGTTGGACACAAGACAACTTTGTCAATGGGTAAGTCCGCCATCTCATATATTTTCTTTTCCTCTTTCTCGATCATTATCATCACATCAGTGTCATGAATCTAGCTTCCCATCTGCTGGCCCAAGTGTTGATTCCCCTTCTCCATCCCCTAGTCTTCCATATCACCTCAATTCTTCTACCCTTTTTACCTTCCAAATTCAAGTCCCCTCCATGAGAAGCAAAAGTAGTACCTTTTCCTCCACCACATATAAGGAAATAACTAGTGGAGACCCGCCCATCACTCCTCTTACTTTCCCGTGTCCGTGTTGGGAAGAAATTCCAAAAACTAGTCAAGGAGAGTAGTAAGAAGAAGAGCTAAGAAAGAAGAAATGATCAAAATCTTGGTGAGCTTGGCTATCAGATTTGGAATTAAAAAGATCCCCTTGATGGTTAAACCTTCAGAGGAGGTCGGGGTCAGACCACAAGTGGTGGAAGTTGAGTTTGCAGCAGAAGAAGAACAAGAAGAAGAAGAAGAAGATCAATAATCTGTTTGCTTTGAATGCAAAGTGTCCATAATGGCACTCTGTTTCAAGAAGATGCTTGATCTAATATAAACTACACAACTAGTTAAGAGGGATGAAGAACAACTAGCTCCAAGTCCCATTGAAGAGGAGAAATTGGAAGAGATCAAATTAGAGTTGAGGCCACTTGATGAAGAAAGCATTATTGAATATTTTTTTCTTTCATTTGAAGGGCCTAATTTGATTGATGAACCCATGACAGAGGAGAGCTTTCAAGAAGAACTTTCTGCACCAAACAATCCTCTAGAGGAGTGGATCAAATATTTTGAAATTTCATGCTAGAGGAAGAGGCTATCCAAGAGGAATTCGGTCTTCAGAAGCAACAGAGGAAGGAAAAGGGCACGAGGATCCCATCTTTTCGACACCATCCACCTAGGAAGGTTTGCAAGAAGACTCCACTCTTGGAGTCAGATTGCAGAACAATGGGCACATCCATTGGATCAGACCATGCCCAATCAGGTACTTGGCTTCATTGGATCCAAGGTAGAAGCCAACACCTACCATGCTTACTTGAGGGCATGAGGATGAGTATCAAAGCACCAAGAGTCACCATCAAGACCTCTAGAGTCCAATGCCAATCAAGTTGAGGAGGTATTTTTGATTGATGTTGATACCTTGATGATATGGGTGGAAGATCGACCTCTTGTTAGTTTTACACTCATTATAAAATCCATGTTTAGTGCTAAATTATATACATGGCCATGTTTTAAAAAAAAAAAAGGAAGCTATTTCTCCCTACCTGTGGTAGGATTTTTTTAGCTTTTCTTTGTTAGGGTTAGTGTAGGAGTAGGAGTAGAATTTCTTTCAGTAGAAGAAGTGCTTTTGCACACTCTACATGTTCCACTTGGAGCATGTATGATTTTCAGTTTTTTACATAGTGTGTGTTGTGGTGTTTTGTTGCTCGTACAGGGTCCATTTCGAAAGTAGGTGAAGGTCCTAGGTCATGACAATTTTCTACTCTCAGAAATCTCATCTTCAAGTTTTCTTATGAAAATTGAAAGTGCAAACAATGGGACAAGTTCAAGGTCACCAAGTGCGAGCATCGGATTCAAGTTTCAAGAACAGGATCGGTATTAGGCTACCGTCCATGACTACGTGTCCAATGGATACTTCAAGGAAATTGATCCGTTCACATAGCAGGCATGTGATCCCATGAGTCACCAAATTGTAATCTAATTTTGTCCCTCGAGAAAAATTGATCAAACATGACCTTGCATATGAAAATCGAGGGTCATTTCAGTCCGGTGGGCTCATAATTGATCCCAAATATGGAATAGGTAGGCTCAACAATGGGAGAGCAAGGTTGGAAAATGGGGCCAAATAACTGAGGAGATCAGAGCTCAAAAGGAATAAAATGGGGAAAGGGTCGAAGTTTTAGGACTTCACATAGTGTTCACTTGAGTCCCTGAATTGGGTAAGTATGGAAGAATCGGTGGAAGCCCCAAAGTGTCTCAACGATGCACCTTCAAGGGTCGAATCCGAATAGGGTCCCCAAACAAGTGCGGGATCTCCATGTGGTTAGAGTCTAAAAGGTTATACCAGCCATTGAAAAGTCTCAAAGGATAGGTGGAAGAAAACGCGTGCCCACCGACGCGACTTCGAGAGGTGGAAATATAAACGTGGTCTCTAAATGTGCACTGAGTCCTCCACGTGGTCAAAGTAAAAAAGGGGCGAGCGGCCGTTGAATCGAGATAAGTATTGAAGCTTAGTGAAAGCCCCCACGTGTCTTGATGATGCACCCTTAAGGGTCAAATCTGCGGAGGTGGTCCCCAAACGAGCGCTACCCCTCCACGTGGTTGGGATCTCGAGGAATGTTTCACTATTCGTTGAAAAGACCAAGCTTGGAATAGGCTAGTGGAAGCCTCCACATGCCTCATCGGCACAACTTCAAAAGCAAAACTTGTAAGCGGGTCCCAAATGTGTGCCACCCCTCCATGTGTCTTGGGTCGGACGTAGTACTCCGGCTGACTAGGAGGAGCTTAGCCGTAACACAAAGGAAATATAGCAAGCTTGTGGACGATACCATGTGTCTCTTCGGCACAACTTCAAGAGCGGAAGGAGGGGGTGAAGCCTTAAGGCATGTGGGGCTGCCACGTGGATCTCACATGAATAAAATATTTTAAGAATTATGAGCCCATGTTAAACACCCAACCTTGACATTCAGACAGTCATATCTTTCATTTGGAAGCTCGAATTTGAGTAGAAAAAGTTTTTTTGGAAAGCTCCTAATGCCTCGCTACGCACCTTTGCCACCATTAATGAGAAATGATGAATTTAGTTCGCTATTTTTAAGGTTGTCGGGCTTCTAACTTACCACCATAATGAGGTTTGGTTTCCTTTCTTTCCCAACAAGATACGTTAATGAATGCACAGGTGTTGTCATGGAATCCATCAAATTTTTAGGTGAATTCGAAGGCATTTTTGGGGTGGTTGGAGTAGGATCTCAAATTCTTCCCTCCTTTCTATCTTATTCTCCCTATATATTGTAATGAGGGGAAATTTTCTAAATGTTGGTCATCTTTTCCCTCCTGCCCCCTCTCTCTTTCTTCCCTAGGGTAGAATGTGGTGTCTAATCCTCCTCTCTTGGCTCTGTAATGGCATTTTCTTGCCCTTTGCCCACCGATGATGTACCATGTGAAATCTTGGAGCAATCAAATTTGTTGCGTGATGCATTTGTCCATCCTTGCTTATTTTATTATCTATTCTCGCCTCTCATCGTTTAGGGTATATTGTGCATACTTCTGGTGTCTATTATAGGTTTTGGGAGCCGTGTTTAATGGGTTGAAGTGGTGTTTCATGTGAAATGTACCTTTGGTTTGTGATGCATCTGTTCATCCCCTCCATTTCTCACCTCTCTCCATTTTAGGCAACCGAGATTGTGACTAACAACTTCCTTCTCTACGGTATACCACCACTTTAGTGTAGGATTTGTTTTCATGCACTCTCTCTCCTGGTCCCTTGGAAGGTTATATTAGGATTAGATAGTTTTTCTGCACTAGAGTAGCTTGTGGCAGGTAGTTTAGGAGCAGGAACCAACCTTCTGCGGAGAAACATCTCAATTTCGCAAGCCCCACGGCTTGAGAGATGGTCCCATGTTATGTAGATCACACCGAATGCCCCACTCAAATCCGAGGCCATTCGGGGTGCTATGATTTTGCACTAACATTACCTAAAAAGAGTGCCAAAGTGCATCAAAATTAGGAGCAACCACACTTGAAGTGGCCTTCATTTTCTTGCTTTCTAACATTGGTTGTACCAGGAAAATGAAGAACTTGAAGTGGAAGGAGCAATGGGCCCAAGTGCTAGATGCACTCATCGCACTTAGAGTTTGCACAATAGCCACTTCTAACACAAAGGTCTCAGCTTGGGTGACAGGAGCTTCCTTAGTAGATATTTCCATAGATTCTGAAACTATTTTCTTTGATTGATCTTCCTTCATACTACTTTCTTCAGGGATATTCTCCTCAAGCTTTTCCTTCTCTTTTCCTTCACTATCATCATCGCCAAGGTCCACAATTGCTCCCTCATCAGGTATTGTTTCAGTTTTCTTAGGAGAGGGCTTCCTCTCACTCTCTTGAGTAACCTCAACTACCTTATCATCCTTCTTATCTCTTCCCTTCTTTGTGTACACCAGAGTTGAAGATTTTGGATGAGAAGGAATAAATTTTTCATGTGTCTCAGGAGCTAATAAATGTATTTATTTTTGAGAGGTAGACTTGGATTTCAATGCCTTGATCATCTTCATATTTCTATCAAACCAAAGTCTAGTTCTTACCAAGACAGGATTGATGAGCTCTTTTAAGTCATCTCTCTCCTTAACAAACCAATCAATGGTTTTAATATGAGTGTGTTTGATTGAAATCTTGTATTCAAGGGACTGCATATCCTCGACATCATCCTCTAATCTTTCAAGGACATCATATATACCAAAATCCATGATTTTTGTAGGGATAATCTTCCATAGTACCTTCTTTGGGATTCATAATCATCAGAACAATCAACCCAGTAGTCTTCAATATTAGCAAGATGTTGATAACCCATTTTGAAATTGGTGGAATTGAACTCCTTAATATCAAAGAAATTTCTAGGATTATAATAGTGGAGGGTAAAAGGAGTAATGGTTATATCAATGTTCTAAGAATCCAATGAAATCTTACAAGTGTGATTGGGGGAACTGAATACCTACAATCTTCTTATCCCTGCAGGTTCTATGAAATTTATCCAACTATCTGCATATCTCAACCAAAGCCATCTTGTCACTACAGACATAGGGATTTTCAGGGGCTGTCCTTCAAATCCAGCCAATCATATATATGAAAATTTCCTGAATTGAGTGAAAAATCTGCCATAGATGTTGATCAGTTGTTTTTCCTCATCTGAGAATCTTCTAGCAGTATCTCCTTCCAACAATCTGACAATGTACATAGTGAATGCATCATTCACTCTCTGAAATGATGATTGTTGACCTTCAGAGTCAACTGTGGATGATACATATAAATAGGTGCATATTTCTTGTCTTCCACAAGGGAGAAACCTAATCATTCTCTATAAGACACAATGGTGTACATTAGATAGGAGGTCATGTAGAAGGTTCGAGTCCTCTCAACATCTGCCAATTTCTCGGTCAAAGTTATCAAAAATTATTCCTGCCTAGTTCAAGATTTGCTTACCCTCACATATAATATTGATATAGGGGCACACCCAGTAATGAAACTTATTGGTGGAGGGAATTCCCATAATCCTAGAAAGGAGAGTGATGACATATGGCAATTCTTCATAGAAATCAACCCCGAACATTGTCTTGGGTAGCCTTGAGCTCATTTCTTTGGGTTCTTAAACCAAGACTTGGCCACTCGCTCTTGTACTATTCACCTGTCTTGATAAAAATAAGTTGTGCTTGATCCTTAGTAAGAATATTTGAGCCCTCAATCATGGGTATTCTAAAAGTAGTGCGAATACAATCTTCATTGAGTTGAGCCACCACACGACCTTGAGGATCAACAATTTCCTTTGCTTTTGGGTTTTAATCGGAATTGAAAGCTAGTATTGTATCGACACATTGGATTGAAATGGGGAAGCCCCTTGCCTCTCGTGATTCCACTATCCTTGATCGGTGGGAATTGTGAGAAGGGTTTTGACAATTAATACATGCCCAAAAATTGTCCAAATTAAGGTGCTTGAGCTTTGTTATCCCCAATACAGTATAGCCATCTCTAAGGTAGAGAGGTGCTCGTTTCATTTGAAATTGATCTTCATTTTATGATAGGAGCATAAAATATCTATGAGAGAAATTTCCTTAGTTCCTTGATCAATACCTTGATGATTCACAACTTCTCTAATATCTATAAATTTTGAAAACAATAGAGTAGGACTTGGCCATGGCTACAAATAATAGAGAAAAGGGAACTCGAAAGGTCTTTAGCAAATACAAGCAAGATGGTAAAAATGACCAGTTACCCGACTATTTATGCACATTTAAACTCAAGTAGGTTGGTGAGGTGAAATAAATGAGGTAATAAATACCCTATGTCCACCTAAAACAATGAGAATTAGAAAAGGTGGAACAAAGGTGCACAATTGACCCATGGGACATTCATACATTTGGGATGCATGAAGCTGAAATAGCCAATTTGCGGTAAAGGCGAAAAAACTTACACAATTGTCCCAAGGGACATTGGGACATTTGGGATGTGCAGAGCCAAAATAGCCGCAATGAATGGAAATTAGAAAAGCAGACTTGCAGGGAAATGACGGTTAGGAGCACTCGGGACATGTGGGAGAAGAAAAGCTAAAACACCCGTAGTACACTAAAATTAGATAAGTCGAAACATTTGACAGACAACCCTTGGGACATTGGGACACCATTTCTCTAAAAATCTGAAAAGACTGAAAAATAAATGAAAAGCAAGACCAATCGATACAATTGAAAAATTAGGGAACAAAAATGCCGGAGGAACTTGGGACATCGGGAAAGAAAAAGTGAAATATCCGCATAACACTGAAAAATCCTTAAAACTCAAATTTTGAAAAAATGGATCATTTTTGAAACTAGCTCTTTCTCAGGGGATCCTTCTCAAGGGAATTTAACAGTCACCTAACCCAAAAATTTTTAAAATGGAGAAAAAAATTCACAACTCTTGGGGAGGTGACAACAACTAGCTCTTTCTAGGGACATGGCTTGGATTGAGCACCATGACAACAAGACACAACATGAACCCCAGAATCTCATGATTTATAGGATAGACCAGTGCCTTATCCATTGGGAAAAATAGAGTCAAGGATGAAACAATATAGAAGAGACACCTACACAACACCAAACAAAGACCAAAAATGAAAACTATACAAGACTATACAAAGGACTGCCTAGCAACCTAGGACTAAAACAACTTCAAGTTTTGCCCACTATATGGCAATGGAAGAGATGTTACATCAATATAGTCAAAGTAGAAATAATTTTCTCCAGCAAAGTGTTTGATCTTGAAAGGACCCAACCAGAGAGAATCAAATTTTCCATGACTTCCTCGAGGCTCCCGCCTCTTGTCCCAAAGTAGAATAATGTCTCCAACTAGAAGTCTCTAGGTCTAGCCTTTTTATCAAATAGTTGTTTGACTCTTTGTTGAAGTGCAAGAAAACCTATCCACCACTTGCAATCTATCCTCATCTAACTTATATAGGTACATGATTCTCTTCTCCAAAGCACTAGTAAAGTTTGAATCTTCAATGGTCTTCATCGCTCTACAATGGAAGTTCTACTGATCCTTGACAACTAAGCTTTAGTTCCATACACCACCGAAAAGAGACATCCCAATTTCCCTTTTGGGAGTAATTCTATCTGCCCAAAGAACATCATACAACTTCTTATGCCAATTCCTCTGTGAGTCATTGACAAGCTTTCAAATGATGGTTACCAAATTCTTGTTTGTTGATTTTTCTTGTCCATTTCCTTAGGGGCAATAGTCAGAAGAATGTGCAAGAAAATTTCATACCCATAGCAAAAATCCATCATTTCGGAAGAAGAGAAGTTGGAGGCATTATCGATGACAATTTTACTAGGTACCCAAAATCGATAAGAATGTTTTCCTTGATAAAGTTACATATCACTTCAGAGGTTGTGCTTTTTACTAGAACGGACTCCACCCATTTGGTGAAATAATCGGTGGAAGTTAATACATGGGTGTGTCCAGCACTGGAATGAGGATTAAGAGTATCCATGAAGTCTAGTCCCTATTTTAAAAAGGGTTCTTCTATCACTACTGGTTTGCGTGACAAAGTGGCTAGCTTAGGCCTTCCCAAAAAAAGTTTGGCAAGCTTCACATTTACTCACCCATTTAGTTGCATCTCGAAATAGGGTTGGCTAGTAGTAGCCTACATGAAGGATTTTATGAGAAGTCACAGCGGATGAGAAATTCCCTCCACAATCTTGATCATGAAATGCTCTAAGCAACCTCTTTTGTTTTTTTCTGTCCACACATCTGAGAAACCTTCCATCAATCCCTCTTTTGAACAAGGAATTGTCCCAAAGTACATCTTGCACAAATCTCAGCTTAATGGGTCTCTTTTCTCTAGCATTTAGGCAAGACGAGAATTCTCCATAAGTAAGAAAATGGGAAATGTCAGTATACCATTCATCTATGGAACTGATGAAGAGAACAGTGGGAATATTTGTGCCTTATTTAGGAGAGTTATCTTCACAACTCGTAACAATTAACTCAAAGAGCCCTTTTCCCCAGAATAACTTAGTTGGCCTAATTTCCAAATCATACTCTTACACCTTTTCCATCCAATTTCCTCTTTTGGTCCCAAATTCTTTCTTTGTGTGAGAATAGACTTAACCGTTGTATCCGCGACATAGATAGTAGAGTGAGAACTCGAGGATATAGAATCGAAATTGCTTGATTGCCTTAACCATGACAAAAACATATTTCTCAATCTGAGTATATTTCAATTTTGAGCTTTAAGGACATAAATCATGAAAGAAATTCGTAGCTCACATCCCTCAGGATTCTTCTGTGTTAGAATAACAGCTAAAGTATTCTCAGTAGCATAACAATAGATCAAGAAATCCTTCTCAAAATCAGGGCAAACAAGAATGGGAGTTCAAGAAATTACCTTTTTGATATTTTCAAAAGATTCTTTCCCTTCTAGTGTCCAACAAAAATATTGTTTTCCTTTCATCATCCGGGCTACACTCATGGTTAGCTTTGCAAAATCAGAATAAATCTCCTTAAAAAAATCTTTCCAAAGAAAGAATGCACACCTTTTTTACTTGTGGGGAGAGGAATTCACTGGATAGCTTGCACCCTCTCTAGATCTATCTTGGTTCCCTCTTTGGAAACAATGTGTCCAAGCAACTTGCCTTCAGTGACTCCAAAAATAGACTTTTTGGATTGAGAGATACTCCATGTTCCCTGCACTTTTGAAGGACAGTTTCAAGATGTTGGAAATGATCTTCCCTTCTCTTGGAAAAGACAATTAAATCATCCAGATACACAATAATACATTTTCCTTTCAAAGACCAAAAGCCAAATCCATTTCCCATTGGAAAGTGGGACTGGTATTAATCGGATGAATGACATCCTCTTATAAGAAAAAGTTCCCCATGGAGTTGTGAAATCCGTCTTGTCTTTGATCGGGGACATCAACCTCAACCCGATTATACCACGAAAATCCATCCAAAGCATAGATAATATTTCAAATCTGGTATGATCCATCATGGGAACTGGATAATTATCCTTGAGGTAGGCTTGGTTTAGATTTCTCTTGTTCTCTAAAGGCTCCTTTATGCATCTTGAGAGACTTCAATTGACCATGGGTTTCACTATTATCCTCCATGTTTAAATACTTTAGGTTGATCCAATAATCTTGGACTATTTTATGACCTTAAGCCATTGGTATATGATCTTAAGCCCACTCACATGGAGCACAATGAAGATTTTATGAGATCCCCCAAATAACGTACACCATATTTCTAGTTTTATAGTTGAAACCTTCTAAACGTTAACTTCCATTTGACTCTATGATTTCTAAATATGTTAAGATGATAAACATTGAACTCCATCACAATTACAATAGGACATGCTTCTTTATACTCTTCACTTGCAAAAATCTAATTTTTTTGTTAAGCCTCATGATGAAAACTTAAAAACTTTTCTTGATAGTATGAAAATAAAAAACCGAGAATAGGAAAAAATGAGATATCAAGTATAAATTTCAAAAAGCATACAAAGAACAAAAAAGTATGATATATTATATAAATATAAATTTTGCCACACCTAAAGGTCACAACAAGTTAGGGCATGTGTTGGTGACCTCCCACTAAATTGGGACAAGCTGTTGACAATCCTTCCACGTGGTAGGATATGCGCGAACACACATTGATTCAAAAACCACAATTGAATTTTATCTAGCTATTTTTGACCATATTTTTCTCATGTTTTTGTATTGTTCGTGCGTGTAAAGGTTCGACAGGATGGTAAGAAGAATTTGACCATATTTTTCTTACCGATCTAATTCAATATAGATGGGTAACAAGGCTTTCTTTGGTGGGATGTAACTACTGCGAATGGCGGAGCTGAAGGGATGTGTGAACAATGTGAAGAGAATGTATCGTTGCCTCATACATCACTTTGGATTTGACATGCCCAATGTGAACGGTTTGAAGCACCTTACCACTTCACTTCATTTGGTTTGATGTGCTCTTGGTGAATATCTCAGCCTTAAGAGGCACTTTCAAGCACATCTGGTGACTCCATTTGGTCAATAACCCATTCTCTAAGTTACTGAGACTCTCCTTCCATCCATTTTCATCTATTTTTCTTTCCATATCTTTCATTTTATTCCATTCTATGAAGTTGTGCAATCATGGCTTCATTCCCGTCTTCGAATTCACACCCGCAGAGTGCAACCACCTCTAACGAGTTTCACAACTCCTCCAAATCAGCATTATTATCGGATGCGAGAACCATCATGCTTACCCATATGAGCGGTGTCAAAGCCGGTTTGGCTATGGAGCTTATCAAGAGCAAGGGTACACATACGATGGTGAAAGTTATGTAGAGAATGCTAGTTTTCTTTGTAGAAGATCCAATGAATGGAGGCTAGCATGGTGCAATCCAGGATACAACACATATGAAGGCATTCAAGATTGGTTGCAGTCACCTTGTCTATGGGGAGGCCCTTTTCTAAGACACCACAACCCATAGTAGAAGCTTAATTTCATGGTCGAGATGCTGCCCCAACTCATGCAATGGACTAAGGAGATTGAGGTTTATGAGTTGGACACAAGACAACTTTTTCAATGGGTAAGTCTACCATCTCATAGATTTTTTTCCTCTTTCTCGATCATTATCATCGCATCAATGTCATGAACCTAGCTTCCCATCTGCTTTGGCCCAAGTGTTGATTCCCCTTCTCCATCCCCTAGTTTTCCATATCACCTCAATTCTTCTACCCTGTTTACCTTCCAAATTCAAGTCCCCTCCATGAGAACCAAAAGTAGTGCGTTCCCCTCCACCAAAGATAAGGAAACAACTAGTGGAGACCCCACCCATCACTCCTCTTACTTTCCCGAGTCCATGTTGGGAAGAAATTCCAAAAACTAGTCAAGGAGAGCGGTAAGAAGAAGAGCTAAGAAAAGAAGAAATGATCAAAATCTTGGTGAGCTTGGCTATCGAGTTGGAATTAAAAATATCCCCTTGATGGTTAAACCTTTAGAGGAGGCCGGGGGTCGGACCACACAAGTGGTGGAAGTTGTGTTTGGAGCGAGAAGAAGAACAAGAAGAAGAAGAAGAAGATCAACAATCTTTTGCTTTGAAACGAGTGTCCATAATGGCACTTTTACGAAGAAGATCTTTGATCTAATCTAAAGCGCACAACTAGTTAAGAGGTATGAAGAACAACTAGCTCCAAGTCCCATTGAAGAGGAGAAATTGGAAGAGATCAAATTAGAGTTGAGGCCACTTGATGAAGAAAGCATTATTGAATATTGTTTTCTTTCATTTGAAGGGCCTAATTTGATTGATGAACCCATGACAGAGGAGAGCTTTCAAGAAGAACTTGCTGCACCAAACAATCCTCTAGAGCAGTGGATCAAAGATTTTGATTTAACAAATTTCATGCTAGAGGAAGAGGCTATCCAAGAGCAAGTCAGTCTTTAGGAAGCAAGAGAGGAAGGAAAAGGGCACAAGGATCCCATCTTTTCCACACCATCCACCCTAGGAAGGTCCGCAAGAAGACTCCACTCTTGGAGTCGATTGCGAAACAATGGGCACATCCATCGAGATCGGACCATGCCCATTAGGTACTTGGCTTCATTGGATCCAATGGAGAAGCCAACACCAGTCATGCTTACTTCAGGGCATGAGGATGAGTATTAAAGCACCAAGAGTAACCATCAAGACCTCTAGGAGTCCAATGCATATCAACTTGAGGAGGTATTTTTGATTGATGTTGATACCTTGATGATATGGGTGGAAGATCGACCTCTTGTTAGTTTTACATTCATTATAAAATCCATGTTTAGTGCCAAATTATATACATGGCCACGTTTTTAAAAAAAAAAGGGAAGCTATTTCTCCCGCCAGTGGTAGGCATTTTTTTGATTTTCTTTGTTAGGGTTAGTGTAGGAGTAGGAGTAGATTTTCTTTCAGCAGAAGAAGTGCTTTTGCACACTCTACATGTTCCACTTGGAGCATGTATGATTTTCGATTTTTACATAGTGTGTGTTGTGGTGTTTTGTTGCTCGTACACGGTCCATTTTGAAAGTAGGTGAAGGTCCTAGGTCATGACAATTTTCTACTCTCGAAATCTCATCTTCAAGTTTTCTTATGAAAATTGAAAGTGCAAACAACGGGACAAGTTCAAGGTCACCAAGTGTGAGCATCGGATTCAAGTTTCAAGAACAGGATCGGTATTAGGCTACTCGTCCATGACTACGTGTCCAATGGATACTTCAAGGAAATTGATCCGTTCACATAGCAGCATGTGATCCCATGAGTCACCAAATTGTTATCTAATTTAGTCCCTCGAGAAAAATTGATCAAACATGACCTTGCATAAGAAAATCAGAGAGGGTCATTTCGGTCTAGTGGGCTCATAATCGATCCCGAACTGGAATAGGCGGGCTCAACAATGGGAGAGCAAGGTTGGAAAATGGGGACAAATAACCCGAGGAGATCGGAGCTCAAAAGGAAGAAAACGGGGAAAGGCTCGAAGTTTTAGGACTTCACACAGTGTTCACTCGAGGCCCTGAATCGGGTAAGTATGGAAGAATTAGTGGAAGCCACCAAGTGTCTCAACGACTCACCTTCAAGGATCGAATCAGAGCGGGGTCCCCAAACAAGTGCGGGATCTCCACGTGGTCGAGTCTAAAAGGTTATACAGGCTGTTGAAAAGTCTCACAGACCGACGGAAGGAAACACGTGTCAACCGAGCGTGAATTCGGAGGTAAAATATAAACAGGGTCTCCAAATGTGTGTAGTCCCTCCACGTGGTCGAGTAAAAAAGGGGACAAAGTCGGCCATTGAATTGGATAAGTATTGAAGAGTCGTGAAGCCCCACGTGTCTCGACGATGCACCCTCAAGGGTCGAACTGGAGTCGGTCCCTAAATGAGCGCCACCAACACATGGTCGTGGTCCGAGGGAGGTTTCATCGGCCGTTGAAAAGTCCAAGCTTGGAACAAGCTAGCGGAAGCTTCCACATGCCTCATCGGCGTAAATTTAAAAGAAAACTTGGAAATAGGTCCCAAACTTATGCCATCCCTCCATGTGTCTTGGGTTAGATGTAGTACTCCACCGAACAGGAGGGGCTTAGCGAGAACACAAAGGAAATAGAGCGCAGGCCATGGATGACACCACGAGTCTCTTGAGAACAACTTCAAGAGCGAGAAGGAGGGGGTGAAGCCTTAAGGTGCACGGGGCTACCACGTGGATCTCACACGAATAAATTCTTTTAAGAATTATGATCCCCGTTAAACACCCAACCTCGAAATTTAGACAATCATATGTGTCATTTGGAAGCTCCGATTTGAGCGGGAAAAGTTTTTTTTTGAAAAGCTCCCAACGCCCGCTACTCACACCCGCCACCATTAATGAGAAATGATGAATTCAGTCCGCCATTTTTGAGGCTATCAAGCTTCTCACCTACCACCATAATGAGGTTTGGTTTCCCTTTCTTTCCCAACAAGGAACATTAATGAAGGTACAATTGGTGTCATGGAATCCATCGGTTTTGCAAGTGAATTTAGTGCATTTTTGGGGTGGTTGGAGTAGGATCTCAAATTATTCCCTCCTTTCTCTCTTATTCTCCCTATATATTGTAAGGAGGGGCAATTTTCTAAATGTTGGTCATCTTTTCCCTCTTGCCCCCTCCCTCTTTCTTCCCTAGGGTAAAATGTGGTGTCTAAGCCTCCTCTCTTGGCTCTGTAATTTCATTTTCTTGCCCCTTGCCCACTAATGGTGTACCTGTGAAATATTGGAGCAATCAAATTTGTTTCGTGATGCATTTTTCCATACTTGCTTATTTTATTGTCTCTTCTCGCCTCTCATCATTTTAGGGTATACTGTACATACTTACTGGGTGTTTATTGTAGGTTGGAGCCATGTTTAATGGGTTGAAGTGGTGTTCTGTGTGAAATGTACCTTTGGTTTGTGATGCATCTGTTCATCCCTCCATTTCTCACCTCTCTCCATTTCAAGCACCGATATTGTGACCAACAACCTCCTTCTACGGTGTACCACCGCTTTAGTGTAGGATTTGTTTTCATTCACTCTCTCTCCCTGGTCCCTTGGAAGGTTAGATTAGGATTAGATAGTTTATGTCTGCACTAGAGTAGCTTGTGGCGGAGTAGTTTAGCAAAGTATGAACCATTCTTATCGAAGGACCATCTCAATTTCACAAGTCAAATAGCTTGAGAGATGGTCCCATGTTTGCAGATCACACCGGATGCCTCACTCAAACCGAGGCCATTCAGGGAAGTCTTTGTGATTTTGCACTAACATTTTTGGCACACCGGTGGGACATTGAAGTTATATTTTCTCATCTTTCGAGGTGTCTCATTATCAAACAACAAACCTTAAGCCACCAAATGACCACACTAACAGTTTTGGCACGCCCAATGTGAACGGTTTGAAGCACCTTACCACTTCACTTCATCGGTTTGATGTGCTCTTGGTGAATATCTCATCCTTAAGAGGCACTTTCAAGCACATCTGGCGACTCCATTTGGTCAACAACCCATTCTCTCGAGTTACGAGACTTTCCGTCCATCCATTTTTACCATTTTTCTTTCCATATCTTTCATTTTATTCCATTCTAAGAAGTTGTGCAATCATGGCTTCATTCCCGTAGTGGAATTCACACCCGCAGTAGTGCAACCAGCCTCTAACGAGTTTCACAACTCCTCCAAATCAGCATTATTATCGGATGCGAGAACCATCGTGCTTACCCATATGAGCGAGTGTCAAAGCCGGTTTGGCTATGGAGCTTATCAAGAGCAAGGGTACACATACGATGGTGAAAGTTATGTAGAGAATGCTAGTTTGCTGGAGAAGATCCAAAGAATGGAGGCTAACATGGTGCAATCCAGGGATACAACACATATGAAAGCATTCAAGATTGGTTGCAGGTCACCTTGTCCATGGGGAGGCCCTTTAATAAGACACTACAACCCGCAGAGAAGCTTAATTTCATGGTCGAGATGCTGCCCCAACTTGCGCAATGGACTAAGGAGATTGAGGCTTATGAGTTGGACACAAGACAACTTTGTCAATGGGTAAGTCCGCCATCTCATAGATTTTCTTTTCCTCTTTCTCGATCATTATCATCGCATCGGTGTCACCACATATAAGGAAACAACTAGTGGAGACCCCGCCCATCACTCCTCTTTCTTTCTCGTGTCCATGTTGGGAAGAAATTCCAAAAACTAGTCAAGGAGAGCAATAAGAAGAAGAGCTAAGAAAGACGAAATGATCAAAATCTTGGTAAGCTTGGCTCTCAGATTTGGGATTAAAAATATCCCCTTGATGGTTAAACCTTTAGAGGAGGCCGGGGCAGACCACAAGTGGTGGAAGTTGAGTTTGGAGCAGAAGAAGAACAAGAACAACAAGAAGAAGATCAACAATCTATTTGCTTTGAATGTAGTGTCCATAATGGCACTTTGTCTAAAGAAGATGCTGATCTAATCTAAACTGCACAACTAGTTAAGAGGGATGAAGAACAACTAGCTCCAAGTCCCATTGAAGAGGAGAAATTGGAAGAGATCAAATTAGAGTTGAGGCCACTTGATAAAGAAAGCATTATTGAATATTGTTTTCTTTCATTTGAAGGGCCTAATTTGATTGATGAACCCATGACGGAGGAGAGATTTCAAGAAGAACTTGTTGCACCAAACAATCCTCTAGAGCAGTGGATCAAAGATTTTGATTTAACAAATTTCATGCTAGAGGAAGAGGCTATCCAAGAGAAATTCAGTCTTCAGGAAGCAACGAGAGGAAGGAAAAGGGCACGAGGATCCCATCTTTTCCACACCATCCACCTAGGAAGGTCCGCAAGAAGACTCCACTCTTGGAGTCGTTGCGAGAACAATGGGCACATCCATCGATTAGGCCGTGCCCAAATAGGTAGTTGGCTTCATTGGATCCAAGGAGAAGCCAACACCGGTCATGCTTACTTGGGCATGAGGATGTGTATCAAAGCACCAAGAGTCACCATCAAGACCTCTAGGAGTCCAATGCCAATCAACTTGAGGAGGTATTTTTGATTGATGTTGATACCTTGATGATATGGGTGGAAGATCAACCTCTTGTTAGTTTTACACTCATTATAAAATCCATGTTTAGTGCCAAATTATATACATGGCCACGTTTTTTAAAAAAAAGGGAAGCTATTTCTCCCTGCCTGTGGTAGGATTTTTTTAGCTTTTCTTTGTTAGGGTTAGTGTAGGAGTAGGAGTAGATTTTCTTTTAGTAGAAGAAGTGCTTTTGCACACTCTACATGTTCCACTTGGAGCATGTATGATTTTCAGTTTTTTTACATAGTGTGTGTTGTGGTGTTTTGTTGCTCGTACGGGGTCCATTTCGAAAGTAGGTGAAGGTCCTAGGTCATGACAATTTTCTACTCTCGGGAAATCTCATCTTCAAGTTTTCTTATGAAAATTGAAAGTGCAAACAACGGGACAAGTTCAAGGTCACCAAGTGCGAGCATCGGATTCAAGTTTCAAGAACAGGATCAGTATTAGGCTACCGTCCATGACTACGTGTCCAATGGATACTTCAAGGAAATTGATCCGTTCACATAGCAGGCATGTGATCCCATGAGTCACCAAATTGTTGTTTAATTTTGCCCCTCGAGAAAAATTGATCAAACATGACCTTGCATAAGAAAATCGAGAGGGGTCATTTTAGTCTAGTGGGCTCATAATCGATCCCAAATCTGGAATAGGCGGGCTCAACAATGGGAGAGCAAGGTTGGAAAATGGGGCCAAATAACCCGAGGAGATCGGAGCTCAAAAGGAAGAAAACGGGGAAAGGCTTGAAGTTTTAGGACTTCACACAATGTTCACTCGAGGCCCTGAATCGGGTAAGTATGGAAGAATTAGTGGAAGCCACCAAGTATCTCAACGACGCACCTTCAAGGGTCAGGTTATACCGGCCATTAAAAAGTCTCAAAGGATAGGTGGAAGAAAACATGTACCGGTTCGACGTGACTTGAGAGGTGGAAATATAAACAGGGTCTCCAAATGTGCACAAGTCCTCCACGTGGTCAAAGTAAACAAGGGGGCAGAGGCGCGTTGAATCGAGATAAGTATTGAAGATTCGGTGAAAGCCCCACGTGTCTCGATGACGCACCCTTAAGGGTCAAATCGGAGGTGGTCCCCAAACAAGCGCTACCCCTCCACATGGTTGGGATCGAGGAATGTTTCACTTGGTCGTTGAAAAGTCCAAGCTTGGAATAGGCTAGTGGAAGCCTCCACGTGCCTCATCGGCACAACTTCAAAAGCAAAACTTGGAAGGAGGTCCCAAATGTGTGCCACCCCTCCATGTGTCTTGGGTCGGATGTAGTACTCCGGCCTGACTAGGAGGGGCTTAGCTTGAACACAAAGGAAATATAGCAAGCTTGCGGACGACGCCATGTGTCTCTTCGGTGCAACTTCAAGAGTGGAAGGAGGGGGTGAAGCCTTAAGGCATGTGGGGCTGCCACATGGATCTCACATGAATAAAATATTTTAAGAATCATGAGCCCATGTTAAACACCCAACATTGACATTCAGATAGTCATATCTTTCATTTGGAAGCTCGAATTTGAGCGGAAAAAGTTTTTTTTGGAAAGCTCCCAATGCCTGCTACTCACCTACCACCACTAATGAGAAATGATGAATTCAGTCCGCTATTTTTAAGGTTGTTAGGATTCTCACTTACCACCATAATGAGGTTTGGTTTCCTTTTCTTTCCAAACAAGGAATGTTAATGAATGCATAGGTGTTGTCATGGAATCCATAAATTTTTAGGTGAATTTAGTGCATTTTTGGGGTGGTTGGAGTAGGTGAAATCAATGCATTTTGGGGTGGTTGGAGTAGGATCTCAAATTCTTCCCTCCTTTCTATCTTATTCTCCCTATATATTGTAATGAGGGGAAATTTTCTAAATGTTGGTCATCTTTTCCCTCCCGCCCCTCTCTCTTTCTTCCCTAGGTAGAATGTGGTGTCTAATCCTCCTCTCTTGGCTCTGTAATGGCATTTTCTTGCCCTTTTCCCACCGATGATGTACCATGTGAAATCTTGGAGCAATTAAATATGTTGCATGATGCATTTGTCCATCCTTGCTTATTTTATTATCTCTTCTCGCCTCTCATCGTTTTAGGGTATATTGTGCATACTCTGATGTCTATTGTAGGTTTTGGGATCCATGTTTAATGGGTTGAAGTGGTGTTCCATGTGAAATGTACCTTTGGTTTGTGATGCATCTGTTCATCCCCTACATTTCTCACCTCTCTCCATTTTAGGCAAGCGAGATTGTGACTAACAACCTCCTTCTCTCGATATACCACCGCTTTAGTGTAGGCTTTGTTTTCATGCACTCTCTCTCCTGGTCCCTTGGAAGGTTAGATTATGATTAGATAGTTTGTATGCACTAGAGTAGCTTGTGGCAGGTAGTTTAGGAGCAGGAACCAACCTTCTCTAGAGGAACATCTCAATTTCGCAAGTCCCACAACTTGAGAGATGGTCCCATGTTATGTAGTTCACACCGGATGCCCCACTCAAATCTGAGGCCATTCGGGGGTGCTATGATTTTGCACTAACATTACCTAAAAGAGATGCCTTTGCATCAAAATTTGGAGCAACCACACTTGAAGTGGCCTTCCTTTTCTTGCTTTCTAACATTGGTTGTACCCAGGAAAATGAAGAACTTGAAGTGGAAGGAGCAATGGGCCCAAGTGTAGATGCACTCATCGCACTTAGAGTTTGCACAACAGCCACTTCTAACACATAGGTCTCAGCTTGGGTGATAGGAGCTTCCTTAGTAGATATTTCCATAGATTCGAAACCATTTTCTTTGGTGATCTTCCTTCATACTACTTTCTTGAGGATATTCTCCTCAAGCTTTTCCTTCTCGTTTCCTTCTTCACTGTCATCATCGCCAAGGTCCACAATTGCTCCCTCATCAAGTATTATTTCAATATTCTTAGGAGAGGGCTGCCTCTAACTCTCTTGAGTAACCTCAACTACCTTATCATCCTTCTTATTTCTTCTCTTCTTTGTGTACACGAGTTGAAGATTCGGATGAGAAGGAATAAAATTTTCATGTGTCTCGGGAGCTAATAAATGTATTTATTTTTTAGAGGTAAAATTATATTGAGAGGTAGACTTGGAATTCAATGCCTTGATCATCTTCATATTTCTATCAAACCAAAGTCTAGTTCTTATCAAGATAGGATTGATGAGCTCTTTTAAGTCATCTCTCTCCATAACAAACCAATCAATGGTTTTAATATGAGTGTGTTTGATTGAACTATTGTATTCAAGGGATTTGCATATCCTCGACATCATCCTCTAATCCTTCAAGGACATCATATATACCAAAATCCATGATTTGTTGTAGGGATAATCTTCCATAGTACCTTCTTCGGGATTCATAATCATATGAACAATTAACCCAAGAGTCTTCATATCAGCTAGATCGATAACCCATTTTGAAATTGGTGGAATTGAACTCCTTAATATCAAAGAAATTTCTAGGCTTATAATAGTGGAGGGTAAGAGGAGTAATGGTTCTATCAATGTTCTAAGAATCCAATGAACTCTTACAAGTGTAGTTACCCAGTGTGATTGGGAACTAAATACCTACAATCTTCTTATCCTTGCAAGTTCTATGAAATTTATCCAACTATCTGCATATCTCAACCAAAGCCATCTTGTCACTACATTACATAGGGATTTTCAAGGGCTGTCCTTCAAATCCGCCAATTGTATATATGAAAATTTCCCAAATTGAGTGAAAAATCTGTCATAGATGTTGATCGGTTGTTTTGCCTCATCGAGAATCTTCTAGCAAAGATATCTCCTTCAAACAATCGACAATGTACATTGTGAATGCATCATTCACTCTCTGAAATGATGATTGTTGACCTTGAGTCAACTGTGGATGATATATATAAATAGGTGCATATTTCTTGTCTTCCACAAGAGAGAAATCTAATCATTCTCTATAAGACGCAATGGTGTACATTAGATAGGTGGTCATGTAGAAGGTTCAAGTCCTCTCAACATCGCCAATTTCTCGTCAAAGTTATCAAAAATTATTCTGCCTAGTTCAAGATTTGCTTACCCTCACATATAATATTGATATAGGGGCACATCCAGTAATGAAACTTATTGGTGGAGGGCATTCCCATAATCCTGGCAAGGAGAGTGATGACATCTGACAATTCTTCATGGAAATCAACCCTGAACATTGTCTTGGGTAGCCTTGAGGCTCCTTTCTTTGGGTTCTTAAACCAAGACTTGGCCACTCTGCTCTTTATCGTTTCATTCCTTTGTCTTGATAAAAATAAGTTTTGCTTGATCCTTAGTAAGAATATTTGAGCCCTCAATCATGGGTATTCTGAAAGCAAAGTGCGAATACAATCTTCATCGAGTTGAGCCACCACCTGACCTTGAGGATCAACAATTTCCTTTGTTTTTGGGTTAAAACTGGAATTGCAAGCTAGTATTGTATCGACACATTGGACTGAAATGGGGAAACCCCCTGCCTCTGTGATTCCACTATCCTTGATCAGCTAGGAATCGGGAGAAGGGTTTTGACAATTAATACAAGCCCAAAAATTGTCCAAATTAAGGTCTTTGAGCTTTGCTTATCCCCAATACCTAGTATAGCCATCTCTAAGGTAGAGAGGTGCTTGTGTCCTTTTAAACTGATCTTCATTTTATGATAGGAGCAGAAAATATCTATGAGAGAAATTTCCTTAGTTCCTCGATCAATACCTTGATGACTCACAACTTCTCTAATATCGTAAATTTTGAAAACAATAGAATAGGACTCGGCCACGGCTACAAATAATAGAGAAAAGGGAACTCGAATGGTCTTTAGCAAATACAAGCAAGATGGTAAAAATGACCAGATTACGACTATTTATTCACATTTAAACTCGAGTAGGTTGGTGAGGTGAAATAAATGAGGTAATAAATACCCTATTTCCACCTAAAACAATGAGAATTAGAAAAGGTGGAACAAAGGTGCACTGGGCCCTGATCCATGGGACATTCATACATTTGGGACGCGCGAAGCCGAAATAGCTAATTTGCGGTAAAGGCGAAAAAAACTTGCACAATTGTCCCGAGGACATTGGGACATTTGGGATGTGCGGAGCCAAAATAGCCGTAGTGAATAGAAATTAGAAAAGGCGGACTTGCGCAGGAAATGACGGTCGGGAGCACTCGGGACATGTGGGAGAAGAAAAGTGAAACACCCATAGTACACTAAAATTAGATAAGTCGAAACATTTGACACTGCATAACCCTTGCGACATTGGGACACCATTTCTCTAAAAATATGAAAAGATTGAAAAATAAAGGAAAAGCAAGACCAATCGACAAAATTGAAAAATTAGGGAACAAACAAGACGGAGGAACTTGGGACGGAGGGAAATTAAAAGCGAAATATCCGCATAACACCGAAAAATCCTTAAAACTCAAATTTTGAAAAAATGGATCATTTTTGAAACTAGCTCTTTCTCAAGGATCCTTCTCAAGGGAATTTAATAGTCACCTAACCCAAAAAAATTTGAAATTGAGAAAAAATTCACAACTCTTGGGGAGGTGACAACAATTGGCTCTTTCTAGGGACATGGCTTGGATTGAGCACCATGACAACAAGACACAACATGAACCCCGAGAATCTCATGATTTATAGGATAGACCAAAGTGCCTTATCCATTGGGAAAAATAGAGTCAAGGATGAAACAATATAGAGAGACACCCACACAACACCAAACAAAAACTAAAAATGAAAACTATACAAGATTATACAAAGGACTGCCTAGTAACCTAGGACTGAAACAACTTCAAGTATTGCCCACTATATGGAAATGGAAGAGATGTTCCATCCATATAGTCTAAGTAGAAATAATTTTCTCCAACAAAGTGTTTGATCTTGAAAGGACCCAACCAGAGAGAATCAAATTTTCCATGACTTCCTCGAGGCTCCCGCCTCTTGTCCCAAAGTAGAACAATGTCTCCAACCTGGAAGTCTCTAGGTCTAGCCTTTTTATCAAATAGTTGTTTTACTCTTTGTTGATGTGTAGCAATCCTATCCACCACTTGCAATTTGTCCTCATCCAACTTCTATAGGTACATGATTCTCTTCTCCAAAGCACTAGTAAAGTTTGAATCTTCAATGGTGTTCATCGGCCTACAATGTTGGAATTTCTACGATTATCGAAAACTAAGCTTGATTCCATACACCACCGAAAAGGAGACATCCCAATTTCCCTTTTGGGGGTAATTCTATCGCCCAAAGAACATCATACTGACTTCTTATGCCAATTCCTCTATGATTCATTAACAAGCTTTCGAATGATGGTTACCAAATTCTTGTTTGTTGATTTTGCTTGTCCATTTCCTTAGGGCGGTAGTCAGGAGGAAGAATGTGCAAGAAAATTTCATAACCATAGCAAATATCCATCATTTCGAAGAAGAGAAGTTGGAGGCATTATCAAAGTGACAATTTTACTAGGTACCCAAAATCGATAAGAATGTTTTCCTTGATAAAGTTACATATCACTTCGAGGTTGTGCTTTTTATCGAACGGACTCCACCCATTTGGTGAAATAATCGGTGGAAGTTAATACATGGGTGTGTCAAAGCCTTTGGAATGAGGATTAAAAGTATCCATGAAGTCTAGTCCCTATATTTAAAAGGGTTCTTCTATCACTCTTTGGTTTGCGTGACAAAGTGGCTAGCTTAGGCCTTCCCACAAAAGTTTGGCAAGCTTCACATTTACTCGCCATTTAGTTGCATCTCGAAATAGGGTTGGCCAGTAGTAGCCTACATGAAGGATTTTATGAGAAGTCATAGCGGATGAGAAATTTCCTCCACAAGCTTGATCATGAAATGCTCTAAGCAACCTCTTTTGTTGTTCTCTGTCCACACATCTGAGAAACCTTCCATCAATCCCTCTTTTGAACAAGGAATTGTCCCAAAGCACATACCGCATGAGATCTCGCGCTTAATGGATCTCTTTTCTCTAGCATTTAGGCGAGACGGGAATTCTCCATAAGTAAGAAAATGGGAAATGTCGTATACCATTCATCTATGGAACTCGATGAAGAGAACAAAGTGGGAATATTTGTGCCTTATTTAGGAGAGTTATCTTCACAACACCGTAACAATTAACTCAAAGAGCCCTTTTCCCGAGAATAACTTAGTTGGCCTAATTTCCAAATCATATTCTTACACCTTTGCCACCCAATTTCCTCTTTTGGTCCCAAATTCTTGTTGTGTGAGAATAGACTTAACCGTTGTATCCGGTACAAAGACAATAGAGTGAGAACTGAGGATATAGAAATGAAATTGCTTGATTGCCTTAACCATAACAAAAACATGTTTCTCAATCTGAGTATATTTCAATTCATGAGCTTTAAGGACATAAATCATGAAAGAAATGGGTAGCTCACATCCTTCAGGATTCTTCCGTGTTAGAATAACAACCAAAGTATTCTCAGTAGCATAACAATAGATCAAGAAATCCTTCTCAAAATTAGGGCAAACAAGAATGGGAGTTTAGGTAATTGCCTTTTTGATATTTTCAAAATCTTATTTCCCTTCTAGTGTCCAACAAAAAGATTGTTTTCCTTTCATCATCCGGGCTACACTCATGGTTAGCTTTGCAAAATCAGAATAAATCTCCTTTAAAAAATATGTTTCCAAAGAAAGAATGCACACCTTTTTACTTGTGGGGAGAGGAATTCACTGGATAGCTTGCACCCTCTCTAGATCTATCTTGGTTCCTCTCGTGGAAACAATGTGTCCAAGCAACTTGCCTTGATGACTCCAAAAATAGACTTTTTGGATTGAGAGATACTCCATGTTCCCCTGCACTTTCGAAGGACAAGTTTTCGGATGTTGGAAATGATCTTCCCTTCTCTTGGAAAAGACAGTTAAATCATCCAGATACACAATAATAAATTTTCCTTTCAAAGACCCAAAAGCCAAATCCATTTCCCGTTGGAAAGTGGCACCTGGTATTAATGGGATGAATGACATCCTCTTATAAGTAAAAGTTCCCCATGGAGTTGTGAAATCCGTCTTGTCTTGCCGATGGGAAATCAACCTCAACCCGAGTATACCCGAAAATCCATCCAAAGATAGATAATATTTCAAATCCGGTATGATCCATCATGGGAAGTGGATAATTATCCTTGAGGTAGGCTTGGTTTAGCTTTCTACTGTTCTCTAAAGGCTCCTTTATGCATCTTGAGAGACTTCAATTGACCATGGGTTTCACTATTATCCTCCATGTTTAAATACTTTAGGTTGATCAAATAATCTTGGACTATTTTATGACCTTAAGCCATTGGTATATGATCTTAAGCCCACTCACATGGAGCACAATGAAGATTTTATGAGATCCCCCAAATAACGTACACCATATTTCTAGTTTTATAGTTGAAACCTTCTAAACGTTAACTTCCATTTGACTCTATGGTTTCTAAATATGTTAAGATGATAAACATTGAACTCCATCACAATTACAATAGGACATGCTTCTTTATACTCTTCACTTGCAAAAATCTAAATTTTTTTGTGAAGCCTCATGATGAAAACTTAAAAACTTTTCTTGATAGTATGAAAATAAAAAACCCAGAATAGCAAAAAAATGAGATATCAAGTATAAATTTCAAAAAGCATACAAAGAACAAAAAAGTATGATATATTATATAAATATAAATTTTGCCACACCTAAAGGTCACAACAAGTTAGGGCATGTGTTGACTGACCTCCCACTAAATTGGGACAACTGTTGACAATCCTTCCACGTGGTAGGATATGCGCGAACACACATTGATTCAAAAACCACAATTGAATTTTATCTAGCTATTTTTGACCATATTTTTCTCATGTTTTTGTATTGTTCGTGCAGTGCTCGACAGGATGGTAAGAAGAATTTGACCATATTTTTCTTACCGATCTAATTCAATATAGATGGGTAACAAGGCTTTTCTGGTGGGATGTAACTACTTGGGAATGGCGGAGCTGAAGGGATGTGTGAACAATGTGAAGAGAATGTATTGTTGCCTCATACGTCACTTTGGATTTGAACAACAAAACATTACAGTGCTGATCGACACAGAAGACACTGAAAGCTTCGCTGAGATTAAGGGTGAGCCCACAAAAGCCAACATCAGGAGAGCCCTGAAAACATTGCTGCAGACTGCACAGCCCGAAGATGTGCTCTTCTTCCACTATAGCGGCCACGACACTCATCTGCCTACCGAGACCGGCGACCAAGATGATACCGGTTATGATGAATGCTTTGTTCCCTCTGATATGAATCTCATCACAGGTAGAATTTTTCTTTTCTGATTTTCTGCCGCTCCTAAAACTTTATATCGTGCACAATTCATTAAAATTCTTTTCTTGGCAAAAAAACTTTTATTTTTATTTTATGTTTTCAATCAGAGGAAGCATAAATTACCTATGAAAAAAATGTAGATCAAAATTTGTTTGCTCTCGAAATATTTTTAGTATACATACAGATCATGCTTGAATTGTTAATTCATGTAGTGCAATAATGAATGCGTAACACGAAAAGCGGGGAAGAATTAGTATGCGTCAAGGTGGGTAAACACTCGGTCACAACGAATGATACACAACCCAACACGGAAGCCACGTGAATGAGGGAGGAGATAGGCTCAGAGTCCAAAGTAGGCCAGAAGGACTACACGTGGACCTATTTCCACCTTTTTATTTTCAACGCATGTACTTGGGTGTGCTTTGCTCTGTTGATTTCCTGCAAACCGTATGAATCATCCGAGCTCATTCCAATAGAGTAAGGCCTTCAGCATAAATATTTACCTAGTGAATTAGGATTAATTATGTTTATAAGTGTTTTAATTCTCTAAAAAATTAATCAAGATTTTTAAATTTGGTGTTGTTTTATTATTATAAAGTAGTTTTTTTTTTTGTTTGCATAATGCAATCTAAAAAGATAGTTTAACGCCTATTTTCTCACAAAATTCAAGGAATATATTAAAAGGAAAACAACCCAAAGAATATTTGTTAATAACATGTTAATTTGGACAAGTAATAAATACAAACATAAATACACTACAACGATATGGTAATCAAATAGTCCAATAAATAAATTAGGTGTCTACATAATGCCATATTTTGATATATGCAGGCATACAAATCGAAATCAAACACTTATAATTTTTTATAATTATCTTTCCTTTTGTTTAGAGGATCTACAATTAGTATGGGAGTAATAGTGATATGGAATTCAAAAGTAGAGACAAAATTCCTGATCTCTATAGTTAATGATTCCATAAATCGATAGATGTACAAAGATGAGGGATAATGGAATAACCATTTGTAAAACTTTGGCTAAACTTATTTTAAATGGAGTCAACATTCATATCCAAATTAAAAGGGTATTCATTGATCTATGTGATAAAAGGGACATATAAAGGGTGTATGCCCTTTGTAAAACCTTTTTTAAAATGATTTTACAATATATGTGTGTCTTTTGTAAAGGGTACATGTAATTTGTCAAGGGTGTGTGTCCTTTACAAAAAAAGGTATGCCTTATTTTCCTAAAATTTCCTCTACTTGCTTCACTTCAAAACAAGCATGGTTTTGGTTTGGGGATTTGGCCTCGAGCCTTGGACATGGATTTTAAATAATAATTTTATAAGATTTATCCACCTTCATTGATACAAATAATTCATTAATTTTATTTATTTTTATAGAAAATATATAGGTATGTAGGGGAGAAAATTTAGTTTTTGAAAACTTAATTTTTAAACATTACATTATTATTATTAATTATTACTAAATTTCTATTTAATATAGTTAATTATGGTTCATACAAATAACGTTACTATTAGTGTAATGTTTTTTGAAGGTTAATCAATTTGTTATCAAACTTATATATCAATAACATAGATATCATTTGCTACTCTAAAAAAACTAAATATATGGAGTTAAGATAAAAAAATTGTGTTCGTATAGTTGCATTTTTATTTTTACAAATTTCTTCACTCATAATTTAAATTCCATGTAAGGATTAAAAAAATAGTTTAAAAAATTAGAATATTATTTTATTTTTCAATTAATAAAATAAATAATTAGTTTTATCAAAAAAATGTGTCCACACACATAGAATTGTGCTATGTGTTATCCAAAATCCACCCCTCAAGGTAAATTTTGGTAACTTATGCAAATTCTTCAGGGTCAAGTAGGTTGAAATGGTTCGAGGGCAAAAAATTAGGCTTTTAAGGTTCCTCTCCTCTTTTCTCTAACTCCCCTGTCAAGAAAAATCCAAGAAGTTGAAATAATTGTAAAAGGTGCAAAAACATTCGGCTGTGCTAGTGAGATGTGGCAAAATTGGGTTTATGTAGTCCGGACCATGCATGGTACATGTAGGACATCTCGGAACCCGCGGAGCCGAAATGGTGATTTACATGCAAATCGACAAAGTCAGTTTTTTTGGCCCAGACTGCACAGGTACGTGGGGGACGTCTGAGACCCAAAAGATGGAAGTTGAGTTTGGAGCAGAAGAAGAACAAGAAGAAGAAGAAGAAGATCAACAATCTGTTTGCTTTGAATGTAGTGTCCATAATGGCACTTTGTCTGAAGAAGATGCTGATCTAATCTAAACCTGCACAACTAGTTAAGAGGGATGAAGAACAACTAGCTCCAAGTCCCATTGAAGAGGAGAAATTGGAAGAGATCAAATTAGAGTTGAGGCCACTTGATGAAGAAAGCATTATTGAATATTTTTTTCTTTCATTTGAAGGGCTGATTTGATTGATGAACCCATGACAGAGGAGAGCTTTCAAGAAGAACTTGCTACCCCAAATATTCCTCTAGAGTAGTGGATCAAAGATTTTGATTTAACAAATTTCATGCTAGAGGAAGAGGCTATCCAAGAGCAAGTCAGTCTTCAGGAAACAACAGAGGAAGGAAAAGGGCACAAGGATCCCATCTTTTCCACACCATCCACCCAGGAAGGTCCACAAGAAGACTCCACTCTTGGAGTCGATTGCGAGAACAATGGGCACATCCATCGGATCAGACCATGCCCAATCAGGTACTTGGCTTCATTGGATCCAATGGAGAAGCCAAAACCAGTCATGCCCACTTCAGGGCATGAGGATGAGTATCAAAGCACCAAGGGTCACCATCAACACCTCTAGGAGTCCAATGCCAATAAAATTGAGGAGGTATTTTTGATTGATGTTGATACCTTGATGATATGGGTGGAAGATCGATCTCTTGTTAGTTTTACACTCATTATAAAATCCATGTTTAGTGCCAAATTATATACATGGCCACGTTTTTTTTAAAAAAGGGAAGCTATTTCTCCCTGCTTGTGGTAGGCATCTTTTAGATTTTCTTTGTTAGGGTTAGTGTAGAGTACGAGTAGAATTTCTTTTAGCAGAAGAAGTGCTTTTGCACACTCTACATGTTCTACTTGGAACATGTATGCTTTTCGCTTTTTTACATAGTGTGTGTTGTGATGTTTTGTTGCTCGTACACGGTCCATTTCTGAAAGTAGGTGAAGGTCCTAGGTCATGACAATTTTCTACTCTCGAAATCTCATCTTCAAGTTTTCTTATGAAAATTGAAAGTGTAAACAACAGGACAAGTTCAAGGTCACCAAGTGCGAGCATCGGATTCAAGTTTCAAGAACATGATCAGTATTAGGCTACCATCCATGACTACGTGTCCAATGGATACTTCAAGGAAATTGATCTGTTCACATAGCGGGCATGTGATCCCATGAGTCCCCAAATTGTTATCTAATTTTGTCCTCGAGAAAAATTGATCAAACATGACCTTGCATAAGAAAATTAGAGGGTCATTTCAGTCCAGGTGGGCTCATAATCGATCCCGAACTGGAATAGGCGGGCTCAACAATGGGAGAGCAAGTTTAGAAAATGGGGCCAAATAACCCGAGGAGATCGAGCTTAAAAGGAAGAAAACGGGAAAGGGTCAAAGTTTTAGGACTTCACACAGTGTTCACTCGAGGCCCCGAATCGGGTAAGTATGGAAGAATCGGTGGAAGCCCCAAGTGTCTCAACGATGCACCTTCAAGGGTCGAATCGCATTAGGGTCCCCAAACAAGTGCGGGATCTCCATGTGGTTAGAGTCTAAAAGGTTATACCGGCCATTGAAAAGTCTCAAAGGACAGGTGGAAGAAAACGCGTGCTAGCTAGGACGTGACTTCGAGAGGTGGAACTATAAACGGGGTCTCCAAATGTGCATGAGTCCTCTACGTGGTCAAAGTAAACAAGGGGGAAGAGCCGGCCGTTGAATCAGATAAGTATTGAAGATTCGGTGAAATCCCCCATGTGTCTTGATGACGCACCTTAAGGGTCAAATCTGGAGGTGGTCCCCAAACGAGCGCTACCCCTCCACGTGGTTGGGATCTCGAGGAATGTTTCACTAGTCGTTGAAAAGTCCAAGCTTGGAATAGGCTAGTGGAAGCCTCCACGTGCCTCATCGGCACAACTTCAAAAGTAAAACTTGTAAGCGGGTCCCAAATGTGTGACACCCATCCATGTGTCTTGGGTCGGGACGTAGTACTCCATTTGAGGAGGAGCTTAGCGAACACAAAGGAAATATATAAGCAAGCTGTGGACGATGCCATGTGTCTCTTCGGCGCAACTTCAAGAGCGGAAGGAGGGGTGAAGCCTTAAGGCATGTGGGGCTGCCACATGGATCTCACATGAATAAAATATTTTAAGAATTATGAGCCCATGTTAAACACCCAACCTTGACATTGAGGCAGGTCATATCTTTCATTTAGAAGCTCGAATTTGAGCAGAAAAAGTTTTTTTGGAAAGCTCCCAATGCCTGCTACTCACCTACCACCATTAATGAGAAATGATGAATTCAAGACGCTATTTTTAAGGTTGTCAGCTTCTCACTTACCACCATAATGAGGTTTGGTTTCCCTTTCTTTCCCAACAAGGAACGTTAATGAATGCACGGTGTGTTGTCATGGAATCCATCAAATTTTAGGTGAATTCGGTGCATTTTGGGGTGGTTGGAGTAGGTGAATTCAATGCATTTTTGGGGTGGTTGGAGTAGGATCTCAAATTCTTCCCTCCTTTCTATCTTATTCTCCTATATATTGTAATGAGGAGAAATTTTCTAAATGTTGGTCATCTTTTCCCTCCTGCCCCCTCTCTCTTTCTTCCCTAGGGTAGAATGTGGTGTGTAATCCTCCTCTCTTGGCTCTGTACTAGCATTTTCTTGCCCTTTTCCCACCGATGATGTACCATGTGAAATCTTGGAGCAATCAAATCATTGCATGATGCATTTGTCCATCCTTGCTTATTTTATTATCTCTTCTCGCCTCTCATCGTTTGAGGTATATTGTGCATACTTACGGGTGTCTATTATAGGTTTTGGGAGCCGTGTTTAATGGGTTGAAGTGGTGTTTCATGTGAAATGTACCTTTGGTTTGTGATGCATCTGTTTATCCCCTCCATTTCTCACCTCTCTCCATTTTAGGCAACCGAGATTGTGACTAACAACCTCCTTCTCTCGGTATACCACCGCTTTAGTGTAGGCTTTGTTTTCATGCACTCTCTCCCTGGTCCCTTGGAAGGTTAGATTAGGATTAGATATTTTTCGCACTAGAGTAGCTTGTGGGAGTAGTTTAGGAGCGGGAACCAACCTTCTCTCGGAGAAACATCTCAATTTCACAAGTCCCACAGCTTGAGAGATGGTCCCATGTTATGTAGATCACACCGAATGCCCCACTCAAATCCGAGGCCATTCAGGGGTGCTATGATTTTGCACTAACATTACCTAAAAAGAGCTGCCACCGCATCAAAATTTGGAGCAACCACACTTGAAGTGGCCTTCATTTTCATGCTTTCTAACATTGGTTGTACCCGGAAAATGAAGAAGTTGAAGTGTAAGGAGCAATCGGCCCAAGTGCGGTTGCACTCATCGCACTTAGAGTTTGCACAATGGCCACTTCTAACACAAAGGTCTCACTTGGGTGATGAAGCTTCCTTAGTAGATATTTCCACTGATTCGAAACTATTTTCTTTGGTGATCTTCCTTCATACTACTTTCTTCAGGAATTCTCCTCAAGCTTTTCCTTCTCTTTTCCTTCACTATCATCATCGCAAGGTCCAAAATTGCTCCCTCATCAAGTATTATTTCAATTTTCTTAGGAGAGGGCTTCCTCTAACTCTCTTGAGTAACCTCAACTACCTTATCATCCTTCTTATCTCTTCACTTCTTTGTGTACACGTGAGTTGAAGATTTTGGATGAGAAGGAATAAATTTTTCATGTGTCTCGGGAGCTAATAAATGTATTTATTTTTGAGAGGTAGACTTGGATTTCAATGCCTTGATCATCTTCATATTTCTATCAAACCAAAGTCTAGTTCTTATCAAGATAGGATTGATGAGCTCTTTTAAGTCATCTCTCTCCATAACAAACCGATCAATGGTTTTAATATGAGTGTGTTTGATTGAAATCTTGTATTCAAGGGACCGCATATCCTTGACATCATCCTATAATCCTTCAAGGACATCATATATACCAAAATCCATGATTTTTGTAGGGATAATCTTCCATAGTACCTTCTTCGGGATTCATAATCATCCGAACAATTAACCTTGAGTAGTCTTCAATATCGGTTAGATGTTGATAACCCATTTGAAATTGGTGGAATTGAACTCCTTAATATCAAAGAAAATTCTAGGCTTATAATAGTGGAGGGTAAGAGGAGAAATGGTTCTATCAATGTTCTGAGCATCCAATGTAGTCTTACAAGTGTAGTTACCCAATGTGATTGGGAACTGAATACCTACAATCTTCTTATCCTTGCAGGTTCTATGAAATTTATCCAACTATTTGCATATCTCAACCAAAGCCATCTTATCACTACAGTACATAGGGATTTTCGTGGGGATTTTGTGCCCTTCAAATCCGCCAATCGTATATATGAAAATTTCCCGAATTGAGTGAAAAATCTGTCATAGATGTTGATCAGTTGTTTTGCCTCATCTGAGAATCTTCTAGCAAAGTATCTCCTTCCAACAATCTGACAATGTACATAGTGAATGCATCATTCACTCTCCTGAAATGATGATTTTTGACCTTCAGAGTCAACTGTGGATGATACATATAAATAGGAGCATATTTCTTGTCTTCCACAAGGGAGAAACCCAACCATTCTCTATAAGCCGCAATGGTGTACATTAGATAGGAGGTCATGTAGAAGGTTTGAGTCCTCTGAACATCTACCAATTTCTCAGTCAAGGTTATCAAAAATTATTCTGCCTAGTTCAAGATTTGCTTACCCTCACATATAATATTGATATAGGGGCACATCCAATAATGAAACTCATTGGTGGAGGGCATTCCCATAATCCTGGAAAGGAGAGTGATGACATATGACAATTCTTCATGGAAATCAACCCTGAACATTGTCTTGGGTAGCCTTGAGGCTCCTTTCTTTGGGTTCTTAAACCAAGACTTGGCCACTCTGCTCTTGTACCATTCACTGTCTTGATAAAAAATAAGTTGTGCTTGATCCTTAGTAAGAATATTTGAGCCCTCAATCATGGGTATTCTAAAAGTAGTGCGAATACAATCTTCATTGAGTTGAGCCACCACCTGACCTTGAGGATCAACAATTTCCTTTGCTTTTGGGTTTTAAGCTGGAATTGCAAGCTAGTCTTGTATCGACACATTGGTGAAATGGGGAAGCCCCTTGCCTCTATGATTCCACTATCCTTGATCAGTTGGGAATTTTGAGAAGGGTTTTGACAATTAATACATGCCCAAAAATTGTCCAAATTAAGGTGTTGAGCTTTGCTATCCCCAATATCCAGTATAGCCATCTCTAAGGTAGAGAGGTGCTCATGTCATTTGAAATTGATCTTCATTTTATGATAGGAGCATAAAATATCTATGAGAGAAATTTCCTTAGTTCCTTGATCAATACCTTGATGATTCACAACTTCTCTAATATCTGCAAATTTTGAAAACAATAGAGTAGGACTTGGCCACGGCTACAAATAATAGAGAAAAGGGAACTCGAATGGTCTTTAGCAAATACAAGCAAGATGGTAAAAATGACCAATTACCCGACTATTTATGCACATTTAAACTCAAGTAGGTTGGTGAGGTGAAATAAATGAGGTAATAAATACCCTATTTCCACCTAAAACAATGAGAATTAGAAAAGGTGGAACAAAGGTGCACAACTGATCCATGGGACATTCATACATTTGGGACGCGTGAAGCTGAAATAGCCAATTTGCGGTGAAGGTGAAAAAAACTTGCACAATTGTCCCAATGGACATTGGGACATTTGGGATGTGCGGAGCCAAAATAGCCGCAATGAATAGAAATTAGAAAAGGCAGACTTGCAGGGAAATGACGGTTAGGGAGCACTCAGGACATGTGGGAGAAGAAAAGCTAAAACACCCGTAGTACACTAAAATTAGATAAGTCAGAAACATTTGACACAGATACCCTTGCGACATTGGGACACCATTTCTCTAAAAATATGAAAACACCGAAAAATAAAGGAAAAGCAAGACCAATCGACAAAATTGAAAAATTAGGGAACAAACAGACCCCAGAGGAACTTGGGACATGAGGAACAGAAAAAGCCGAAATATCCGCATAACACTGAAAAATCCTTAAAACTCAAATTTTGAAAAAATGGATCATTTTTGAAACTAGCTCTTTCTCGGGGATCCTTCTCAAGGGAATTTAACTAGTCACCTAACCCAAAAAATTTAAAATTGGAGAAGAAAATTCACAACTCTTGGGGAGGTGACAACAACTGGCTCTTTCTAGGGACATGGCTTGGATTGAGCACCATGACAACAAGACATAACATGAACTCCAGAATCTCAGGATTTATAGGATAGACCAGTGCCTTATCCATTGGGAAAAATAGAGTCAAGGATGAAACAATATAGAAGAGACACCCACACAACACCAAACAAAGACCAAAAATGAAAACTATACAAGAGCCCCATAGACAAAGGACTTTACTTTAGCAACCTAGGACTAAAATAACTTCAAGTATTGCCCACTATATGGCAATGGAAGAGATGTTACATCCATATAGTCCAAGTAGAAATAATTTTCTCCAAAGAAAGTGTTTGATCTTGAAAGGACCCAACCAGAGAGAATCAAATTTTCCATGACTTCCTCGAGGCTCCCGCCTCTTGTCCCAAAGTAGAACAATGTCTCCAACTTGGAAGTCTCTAGGTCTAGCCTTTTTATCAAATAGTTGTTTTACTCTTTGTTGATGTGTAACAATCCTATCCACCACTTGCAATCTATCCTCATCCAACTTCTATAGGTACATGATTCTCTTCTCCAAAGCACTAGTAAAGTTTGAATCTTCAATGGCCTTCATCAACTACAATCTTTGGAAGTTCTACAGTCACCGACAACTAAGCTTTAGTTCCATACACCACCTGAAAAGGAGACATCCCAATTTCCCTTTTGGGAGTAATTCTATCTGCCCAAAGAGCATCATACAACTTCTTATGCCAATTCCTCTGTGACTCATTGACAAGCTTTCAAATGATGGTTACCAAATTCTTGTTTGTTGATTTTACTTGTCCATTTCCTTAGGGCAATAGTCGGGAAGAATGTGCAAGAAAATTTCATACCCATAGCAAAAATCCATCATTTCAGAAGAAGAGAAGTTGGAGGCATTATCAGTGACAATTTTACTTGGTACCCAAAATCTGATAAGAATGTTTTCCTTGATAAAGTTACATATCACTTCAGAGGTTGTGCTTTTTACTGGAATGGCCTCCACCCATTTGGTGAAATAATCAGTGGTAGTTAATACATGGGTGTGTCCAACATTGGAATGAGGATTAAGAGTACCCATGAAGTCTAGTCCCTATTTTAAAAAGGGTTCTTCTATCACTACTCTTTGGTTTGCATGACAAAGTGGCTAGCTTAGGCCTTCCCAAAAAAGTTTGGCAAGCTTCACATTTACTCACCCATTTAGTTGCATCTCGAAATAGGGTTGGCTAGTAGTAGCCTACATGAAGGATTTTATGAGCAGTCACAAAGCGGATGAGAAATTTCCTCCACAAGCTTGATCATGAAATGCTCTAAGCAACCTCTTTTTTTGTTCTCTATCCACACATCTGAGAAACCTTCCATCAATCCCTCTTTTGAACAAGGAATTGTCCCAAAGTACATACTTGCACAAATCTCAGCTTAATGGATCTCTTTTCTCTAGCATTTAGGCGAGACGAGAATTCTCCATAAGTAAGAAAATGGGAAATGTCAGTATACCATTCATCTATGGAACTCGATGAAGAGAACAAAGTGGGAATATTTGTGCCTTATTTAGGAGAGTTATCTTCACAACCTCAGTAACAATTAACTCAAAGAGCCCTTTTCCCCAAAATAACTTAGTTGGCCTAATTTCCAAATCATACTCTTACACCTTTGCCACCCAATTTCCTCTTTTGGTCCCAAATTCTTGTTGTGTGAGAATAGACTTAACCGTTGTATCCGGGACAAAGACAATAGAGTGAGAACTGAGGATATAGAAACGAAATTGCTTGACTGCCTTAACCACAACAAAATCATGTTTCTCAATCTGAGTATATTTCAATTCATGAGCTTTAAGGACATAACTCATGAAAGAAATGGGTAGCTCACATCCCTCAGGATTCTTCTGTGTTAGAATAACAACCAAAGTATTCTCGTAGCATAACAATAGATCAAGAAATCCTTCTCAAAATCAGGGCAAACAAGAATGGGAGTTCGGGAAATTACCTTTTGATATTTTCAAAAGCTTCTTTCCCTTCTAGTGTCCAACAAAAATATTGTTTTCCTTTCATCATCCGGGCTACACTCATGGTTAGCTTTGCAAAATCAGAATAAATCTCCTTAAAAATTATCTTTCCAAAGAAAGAATGCACACCTTTTTACTTGTGGGGAGAGGAATTCACTGGATAGCTTACACCCTCTCTAGATCTATCTTGGTTCCCTCTTTGGAAACAATGTGTCCAAGCAACTTGCCTTCAGTGACTCCAAAAATAGACTTTTTGGATTGAGAGATACTCCATGTTCCCTGCACTTTTGAAGGACAGTTTCAAGATGTTGGAAATGATCTTCCCTTCTCTTGGAAAAGACAATTAAATCATCCAGATATACAACAATAAATTTTCCTTTCAAAGACCCAAAAGCCAAATCCATTTCCCATTGGAAAGTGGGACTGTATTAATCAGACTGAATGACATCCTCTTATAAGTAAAAGTTCCCCATGGAGTTGTGAAATCCGTCTTGTGTTGATCAGGGACATCAACCTCAACCCGATTATACCCTGAAAATCCATCCAAAGCATAGATAATATTTCAAATCTGGTATGATCCATCATGGAAAGTGGATAATTATCCTTGAGGTAGGCTTGGTTTAGATTTCTACTGTTCTCTAAAGGCTCATTTATGCATCTTGAGAGACTTCAATTGACCATGGGTTTCACTATTATCCTCCATGTTTAAATACTTTAGGTTGATCAAATAATCTTGGACTATTTTATGACCTTAAGCCATTGGTATATGATCTTAAGCCCACTCACATGGAGCACAATGAAGATTTTATGAGATCCCCCAAATAACGTACACCATATTTCTAGTTTTATAGTTGAAACCTTCTAAACGTTAACTTCCATTTGACTCTATGGTTTCTAAATATGTTAAGATGATAAACATTGAACTCCATCACAATTACAATAGGACATGCTTCTTTATACTCTTCACTTGCAAAATCTAAATTTTTTGTGAAGCCTCATGATGAAAACTTAAAAACTTTTCTTGATAGTATGAAAATAAAAACCCAGAATAGCAAAAAATGAGATATCAAGTATAAATTTCAAGAAGCATACAAAGAACAAAAATTATGATATATTATATAAATATAAATTTTGCCACACCTAAAGGTCACAACAAATTAGGGCATGTGTTGATTGACCTCCGACCAAATTGGGACAACTGTTGACAACCCTTCCACGTGGTAGGATATGCGTGAACACACATTGATTCAAAAACCACAATTGAATTTTATCTAGCTATTTTTGACCATATTTTTCTCATGTTTTTGTATTGTTCATGCCATGCTTGACAAGATGGTAAGAAGACTTTGACCATATTTTTCTTACCGATCTAATTCAATATAGACGGGTAACAAGGCTTTTCTGGTGGGATGTAACTACTTGGGAATGGCGGAGCTGAAGGGATGTGTGAACAATGTGAAGAGAATGTATTGTTGCCTCATACGTCACTTTGGCTTTGAACAACAAAACATTACAGTGCTGATCGACACAGAAGAGACTGAAATCTTCACTGAGATTAAGGGTGAGCCCACAAAAGCCAACATCAGGAGAGCCTTGAAAACATTGCTGGATACTACACATCCCGAAGATGTGCTCTTCTTCCACTATAGAGGCCACGACACTCGTCTTCCTACCGAGACCGGTGACCAAGATGATATCGGCTATGATGAATGCTTTGTTCCCTCTGATATGAATCTCATCACAGGTAGAATTTTTCTTTTCTGATTTTTTGCCGCTCCTAAAACTTTATATCGTGCACAATTCATTAAAATTCTTTTCTTGGCAAAAAAACTTTTATTTTTATTTTATGTTTTCAATCAGAGGAAGCATAAATTACCTATGAAAACAAATGTAGATCAAAACTTGTTTGGCTATAAATATTTTATAGTATACATACAGATCATGCTTGAATTCTTAATTCATGTAGTGCAATAATAAACACGTAACACAAAAAGCGGGGAAGAATTAGTATGCGTCAAGGTGGGTAAACACTCGGTCACAACGAATGACACACAACCCAACACGGAAGCCACGTGAATGAGGGAGGAGATAGGCTCAGAGTCCAAAGTAGGCCAGAAGGACTACACGTGGACCTATTTCCACCTTTTTATTTTCAACGCATGTACTTGGGTATGCTTTGCTCTGTTGATTTCCTGCGAACCGTATGAATCATCCGAGCTCATTCCAATAGAGTAAGGCCTTCAGCATAAATATTTACCTAGTGACTTCGGATTAATTATGTTTATAAGTGTTTTAATTCTCTAAAAAATTAATCAAGATTTTTAAATTTGGTGTTGTTTTATTATTACAAAGTAGTTTTCTTTTTTGTTTGCATAATGCAATCTAAAAGATAGTTTAATGCCTATTTTCCCACAAAATTCAAGGAATATATTAAAAGGAAAACAACCCAAAGAATATTTGTTAATAACATGTTAATTTGGACAAGTAATAAATACAAACATAAATACACAATAAAGATATGGTAATCAAATAGTCCAATAAATAAATTAGGTGTCTACATAATGCCATATTTTGATATATGTAGGAATACAAATAAGAAATCAAACACTTATAATTTTTTTAATAATTATCTTTCCTTTTGTTGAGAGGATCTACAATTAGTATGGGAGTAATAGTGATATGGAATTCAAAAGTAGAGACAAAATTCCCGATCTCTATAGTTAATGATTCCATAAATCGATAGATGTACAAAGATGAGGGATAATGGAATAACCGTTTGTAAAACTTTGGCTAAACTTATTTTAAATGGAGTCAACATTCATATCCAAATTAAAAGGGTATTCATTGATCTATGTGATAAAAGGGACATATAAATGGTGTATGCCCTTTGTAAAACCTTTTTAAAATGATTTTACAATATATGTGTGTCTTTTGTAAAAGGTACATGTAATTTGTCAAGGGTGTGTGTCCTTTACAAAAAAAAAGGTATGCCTTATTTTCCTAAATTTTCCTCTACTTGCTTCACTTCAAAACAAGCATGGTTTTGGTTTGGGGATTTGGCCTCGAGCCTTGGACATGCACTAGATCAACCAACATGGATTTTAAATAATAATTTTATAAGATTTATCCACCTTCATTGATACAAATAATTCATTAGCTTTATTTATTTTTATAGAAAATATATAGGTATGTCGGGAGAAAATTTAGTTTTTGAAAACTTAATTTTTAAACATTACATTATTATTATTAATTATTACTAAATTTCTATTTAATATAGCTAATTATGGTTCATACAAATAACGTTACTATTAGTCTAATGTTTTTTTAAGGTTAATCAACTTGTTATCAAACTTATATATCAATAATATAGATATCATTTGCTACTCTAAAAAAACTAAATATATGAAGTTAAGATAAAAAAATTGTGTTTGTACAGGTTGAATTTTTATTTTTACAAATTTCTTGACTCATAATTTTTTTAAAAATATATATTAATTGAAAAATAAAATAATATTCTAATTTTTTAAAACCATTTTTTTAATCCTTACATGGAATTTAATATAAAAATAATTCGCTTTATCAAAAAAATGTGTCCACACACATAGAATTGTGCTATGTGTTATCCAAAATCCACCCCTCAAGGTAAATTTTGGTAACTTATGCAAATTCTTCAGGTCAAGTAGGTTGAAATGGTTCGAGGGTGGAAAATCGTGGTTTTAAGGTTCTTCTCCTTTTCTCTAACTCCTTGTCCAAGAAAAATCCAAGAAGTTGAAAAAATTGCAAAAGGTGCAAAAACATTCGGCTTGTGCTAGTGAGATGTGGCAAAATCGGGTTTATGTAGTCTAGACCGCAGTGCACGTGCAGATGTACTGGGACCCAAGCAAAAGTCGAAATGGCCGATTTACATGCAAATCGACAAAGTCGTTTTTTCGCCCCTTGCATCGCACAGTGCACGCTGGGGACATCCGAGACCCAAAAACGAAAAGGCCATAGCCAATGGGAATCGGTGAAATCGACATTTTTGGTCCATGCGCCCACAAGACGTCGGGGACGCGAGTTCGCCGCACGCTCGCCGCAAGGCCGAAATCGCTGCACCAAGAGTAAATCGGTGAAATTAGATCGAAGTGTCCTGTGTCACACATGGGATGTTAGGGTGTGCGGGACCCACATTTCCAAAATAGCCGACTACAAAGGAGATGCGGGCGGAGCGGGAGTCAACGGCTCTTACGGCCTCGGTCAACGACGATACACGCGGGACATGAGTTCCCTGAAAGGCCGACTCACCCGATTTGCAAAGCGGGTCAAGTGTGGTGCGAGTGAAGTGGACTTTTTTGGCCCGAGTCATAAAGGGGACATCCGAGACACTAGGACCCGAAATACCTGACATAGCCACATGCAAGGGAAAACACTGCAAATCATACCCCGACTTCAAATGGCCATAACTTTTGACCCCGAGCTCCGATTTTCACAAAATTTGACTTTCTGGAATGATCACGACGTCCTCTATGCCAAAGTATATAAAAATGAAAGAAACATATTTAGCTCAGTTAATTAAGTGCTCAAGATCCGTTAAATGACAGAAATGCCTAATCAGACCAAAAATAGCAGCCCGCACTCAGAAGGCCATAACTTTTGCATTTCTCGGAAAAAAACACACAAAATCGCATCTTTGTTGGAATTATGGCTCCAGGCCCGAAACATGAAAATCAAGAAATTTAGAATTTGGTGAGATATCAATGGTGATTTTGTAGAAAATGTGCCCAATCTAGAACAATGATTTTATTTGGTAGTTGGGATGCATTCAATGGAGCATGGGCTGGCATTTCTAACTATTGCAAGTCATGGGACAATATGGGGAGAATTTTACAAACAACAGAACATCATTTCACTTCATTTAATACATATTTTAAGTGGTAAGAAGACAGTTTTTGGGATTTTCATTTTCCCTCTCTCTCTCTCTTCTCAAATTTCTATAAATTGGAGTGTTGGGCTCATTGTAAAGGGAGATAGTTTTGAGTATCAAAAATCTGTCAAAATTGCTTTGTGAAACCAATGTTCAGTAGGCCTCTTGTAGTGGACTCCTTGCATGTGATCCAAGCCCTTATCTTGTAATACTTTGAACTAAGCATATCATGAAGCAATAAATACAAGTTTGTGGATGTATCTTCCCATCTTTGTGTTTGTTTGCATTCCTCTTGCCCCTTCAATATCATTACAAATATATTGTGTCTATTTTATGCTTTTGCAGGGATCCATTATCATTGTGTATGTATGAAATGTTGTGGTGAATGCACTTGTTGGATTATGGAGAACTATTATCACCTCTTCTAGCATGCATTTTGCTTCTAATTTTCACACATTAGAAGGCTATCCTCACTCTCTTTTCTGGTGTATCACCGCTTTAGTGTAGGCTTTTTTTCATGCACTCTCTCTCCCTGGTCCCTTGGAAAGTTAGATTAGGAAATATAGTTTTACCTGCATTAGAGTAGATTGTGGCAGGTAGTTTAGGAGCAAGAACCAACTTTCTTTAGAGGTCTATCTCAAGTAGCAAGTCCCACAACTTGGAGATAGTACCCATGTTATCCAATCACACTATGAGCTCAAGCACACACACTTGTGCAAACCATAGGGTGTTGTGATTCGGTGATAACACTATTTTTTTACAAAATCTTACTATGGAATTTTCTTTTATCTTCCTTAGTTTTCTCTATACTTCCCTTATTTCCTTACATTTGTGCAATTTTTTCTAGAACTATAATGCCTAAATGTGGTTTTGGTTTTCCAAAAATGTAGTACCATGGTTCTAGTAGGTTTTTTATTTGCCTAATTTACCACTTTTTAGGGTCCGTTGAGGCTCTTAGCAGAGCCTTATCTTCCCTTCCTATCATTTTGTGTTATCATGCTTGTTAATACAAGTCCTAAAATATCATATACTATCTCCTTGATCAAGCATTGGATTTAAACTCATTAATGACGGTTCCTGCATAGAGAACTAAAATGTTATAAAAATAAACTTTGTAACACAATTGTATCATGAAAATTCTCACAATATGGTCATAATTTGAATTTACCAAGTCTAAAATACATAGTTACATAATGAATTCAAGATATATAAAATAATATAAAACAAAAAGAATGATAAAATGTAAAAGAAATGAATCCATTTATTAGAGACACATCTATGTGCCAAAATCGCATTTGAAACATTTAGAAGAACATATATCATTTACTTTTCATATTTATTAGAGCATCAAATATGATAAGACCCAAAACACTTGTATTACATCGATCTACATTTTACACTTTATCAAAATAAATGAACAAAGTCATCAAATTAGTTTTGCAATATTTAAGAATTGTATTGTTATAATATTGGTAAATATTCTTTGTTTGTATTGATTTTCTTAGGTTTGGATTGCCTTGTAATTTTGACATAATTCTCAATGTACCTCTTGAATTGTGAAAAATATATATCCATGTAAAGCTCTATTTCTCCCAAACATTTCAATTTCTTCACATTTTTATGTAAAATTAAATATGATTCATTAAATTATCTCACTTAAACATTGTTATAATATAATGTGGTTTATATTGCACTTTACTCTAAAACCACTTTTCATAATTAAGAAAACAAGTAGTATTTTTAAGTGACATTGACCAAGTAATTCCAAATAATATTATTTAGAAAGTTTAGGTGATTATTCATGGTATATGGTGGTAATTTTTTTCCATTAATAAAATATAATTATATCTATAGGCATGTTCCAAATTGAAACAAAGGTGCTTAACTCTAATGAGTGGCAGAGACCTAAGAGACATATTTATTTAGTTGTTGATGTATGATGTTTTCACAACCATCCATGTGGTTTGATGAAAATGTAGATGCTAACAAAATTTTAAGTGATAAGAATTGTTGAATTCAAATTTCAATCTTGCACTTGAGGTTTTCGATCAGTTTCTCTTAGTAATTCATCTACTTCACGTAACAAAATTTTTAAATTTATAACTCATAAATTTTCAATAAATTTTAGTCTCAATCTTTGTGTTGATCAAGCATGGATCTCGGCGGTTTGGCTCATCAATTGATTTACCTAAGGTAAAATAGTGTTAAAGGAGGAAGTAGCATAACAACACGGTTTTATTTAATATCTTTAAAAAGACAAGATTTTAATATGCCATGTGATCGCACTAGTTTTCACTTCCAAAGTGGGCCTTGAGCTTCATGAAAACACAAATTTCAGGTATAAGCAAGTGGAAGCAAACCTTCCTACGCCTTTATATTTTCTTGGTTTGATTATCTAGAAAACCTCTATGAATACAAATGCTCTTCCATGGTTCTCTCATCCTTGACCAAATTAATGCATGACTAAGGAACTTGACTAGTTGGAGGAAATAAATGATGTGGTCCTATGCCTCGAATTGAATGTTTTCACATCTTTCATCACCATGATCAACACGTGGAATTTCCACTTCATGTTATTCCACCTATAAGGTGCCACTAAAATAATTGTTATCTTCTCTTTTGATTCTTTTACCGCAATATGGGCCAATATATATGTGTATATATCTATATCTATTTTAAAAATCTAAAACAATATTTATGTACCATCATGAGGTGGTGAACATGTGCATACATGTTTTTCGTTCTTAATATTTGAGTAACACCGAATGATGAAGATTCCAATTTATAAATAATATTATTTTATCACTTTTCTTCTAATAGTTATAGCATTTTTGGATTGCTTATGTGTTGGGATTTAATGTCCCTTATGATTTGACGTATATCTTATTAATAATATTTGAAGTTTTAAAATATTCTGCAACACTTACAATATGTGTCAAAATTTATTCTTAAAATACCATTTTTTATTGTGTAGTATTTTATGATGGTAAGTGTTCCTTATATGGGATGAAGGGTATTGTAAGTGAAAATAAGGAATTTTGAAATTATTTTTCAAAATGCATTGATATCCGATAGTTTCCACATTGTGGATTCCTTCAAATTTTTGTTTTTCATTCAATGAATATTAAATGGTCAATGATTCCCCATGGATTAGAGGGATATTGAATGATGGAAATTTATTTTCTAAATAACATTGATATTATTTTTTTATTATTGCAATGGTATAGGGCATGATGGTAGTGAATACCATGAAATCTGTGAAAAGGTGAAATCAAAATCGGTTCAGAAAGGGAAAATGCATCACGGCAAGGGCATCAACAGATCATCGGGAGGACTCGCCATTGTTCTGGGGATTAAAGGATGAGTGGTGGATTGCATGGAGGATGGAAAAGGGAGAAGGATGAGTGAGTTTAAAACCCTAACCCGTGTCCACACGTAACTTCGACCAAGGATGCAGATATACTTGGGGTTGGAGGGAAAACAGAGAGACACTCAAGAAAGTAGGGATTGGTGCTTCGGAATTTGGGGTACATCCCATCCCTCTAAGTGACCTCTTTTAAATATATCCTAGGAAATCACAAAGTGGCAATACTTTAGGGAACCAGGCTTACTTGGTCAATCTGGCAGAAGAAATCCCAACTTTAGAGATCAAAAACCCCGAGGTGGAGGAATACTATCAGACTCTAGCTTGAGATGTTGTGATCAGGCACTTCAATGGCCTATGGCCTTCCTCTACCGCCTTATACCAGTGGATCTTTGAAAATTGGTCCAACAAGTGTGAAATATCTCTATGTTCTAGGGGTTTTTTTATTGTGCATTTTAGAGAAACAAAGGATTATCAGTGTTGCCTATCTAAAGGACCTTGGTTCTGGGGTAATGCCGGTTTGTATTTGACTCCATGGTTTCCATAATTTGATCCGAATACCCATTCGGTTACCAAAACGCTGGTTTGGGTGAGGCTTCCTAACCTTCCTCTGCATCTATGGTATGCCCTGGATGATATTGGCAATGTTTTGGGAAAGTTTATTAAAGAATATTTGGAGAGAACTCACTCAGTGTGCACTTATGCTCACATTTGTGTTGAAATTGATCTGAGTAAAGGGTTTCCAGATCGTATATTGTTAAAATTTGGAAAATTTCAGCATTCACAGTGTTAGACTATGAAAATACTACCTTTAGATGTAGCTCCTGTAAAAATCCGGGACATCGAAAGTTTCTTCTCCTCTAAATAAAAATGTTGCTAAAAATAGTATTTCAACCGCTTCAGCGGATGAGGCTCTATGAATCTGAATTTTGTGTTTGCATTGACATTCAAGGAGGGCATCGAGCATAAGACAACAGAAACAACAGAAAATGAGTAGAGGGATTCAGAAATGGGAAAATGGGAGAATGTTGTGATAGTTGGAGGAACGAAAAGAGGACACACATCTGAAAAATCGGATTCGGATCAATATTCTTTTCCTAAAAATATGGAAGTCCCAGGAAATCCCAATGATCTCATGATAATTGTTCCGTCTGACGCTAGCAAGTGGCATGAAGTGAAGAAGAGGAAAAGTAAAAATATCATATGTGTAGTATCGAGGATTATTTCCCATCCCAGGGTGGGAATTAACTTTGGTCAGGACACCTTTGTTATGTTTTACCTAGTCATGTGTATTGTTTGTTTTACCTAGTTATGTGTTGGATTGATTTGGAACTTCTGGGGAGAATAAATCCCAAATTTGTTTGGTAATTCTCTGGGGTATTTTGTCCCAAATTTGTGATGGGAACGAGCCCCGTCAACCCACTTTATCAATAAAAACATTGATATTATTTTTTGTTACATGTACTATTGTGAACAATTGGAAATCCAAAGTTCCCATTTCCCAATGTAATAGACCGGGGCCCTTCATTTTGTTGTGTAGGATAGAAACTATAAGGAATGCATCTACAATGTTTAGTGATAGATCGAGGATGATAGTGGTGAGTGATAAATGCCTGAACCTTAAGTAAATTTGATTGGTACCTTTACTCAAAAGTATGTCACTCGTGAAAGAACCCTATGGGCTTCAATTGATTTCTTCCCAAAGTGAGGCTCTAGATGTGTTACAAGCCTTGTTGTGTTTTAACATTATAACTAAAGAAATTTACTGAAAATTCACGTAATATAAATTCTAGGCAACGAGTATTAGTCTAAAAACTCCCATTGATCATTCTTTTTAGTGACTACCTTGTTACCCCCTATTCATGGCATGCAATGTATGTTAGCAACTCTTACAGTTCAATCTTGTGTATAATTTTTCTCATTTTAAACACCTTCTTTACAATCTCTTATCAATAAGGAATTGACCCAACTCAAATCTCTTTCTAATTACCTACACACACACAATGCAAAGGCTCATTTCAATCACTATGTGTCTTTTGGGAATAAAGAAGAGTTTTTAATATGTTCTCTCCACATATTCCTAACACATGGACTTCTCCTCACTAATCCCCTTCTTCATCTCCCCTCTCCTCCTACAATGGTTTACTCCTTCAAGTTTAAGATAGGTATGCATTGAAGAAGTTAAACTTGAAGGAGTGAAACATTGCAGGAGGAAGAGGGATAGTAAATAAGGGGATTGAGTGAGGAGGATTCCAAGGGCGGGAACATATTGGGAGAACATATGTGAAACAATTTTTTCTTCAAAGAAGACACATATGAACAAATTGCCATTATCGTAATAGATGTCAATGCCAAATCATATTAATTTGCTATCATTTGACATTTGGTAGCAAAAAAATTTATTGGCTCAAGGCTTGAGAATATTATCCTTAGAATATCTCTCTAAGGAAGCATCGTAGGTGTAGTACAAGGCACACACATAACGATAAAATTCGAAAGGGATTCCAAAATGAAGCTAGGGGAGATGGTCAACCTAGTTGAAATACTAGTGTTTAATCATCATAATTTTATTTTAATAGCCACCCAACTAAAAATATCCAATATTATCATAAAAATATATTTAATTCCTTTCTTCAAGATTTCTAAACTACTCTCTTCACAAGGCCTTATAAATAACTTCATCATGACTACTAATATTGCCTTCAAATTACAATTTTGAGTGGTTTGATCTCGATATTCGATTTGTATCTCTTTTTGTCCCATATGTATACATGGCCTCCTCTCGGGTGTAAAAGCCTCAATTCTCTTTCCATGGTGGAAGATGTTTTGTTGTTATGTTCTTTGTATAAGCTATTTATACCCCTTACGAATGTTCACTCCCTCAAATTTAAGTTTTTCAACACATTTTTATGATTGGTATCTCCATTGCACCACTTCTATGAAATTACCATTATTAAAGATAAATGAATATTTATGCCATATTTATTTTTTGAGATTCAAATACATACTTTGATCTATAATTAAGGTTCACATAAACAAAAAATGATTTACTTTACTAAAAACTCACGTAAGGGTCACATGATGAGGTTATTTCTTCTCTAATTTAAGTAAATACACTTTCATGAAATTAGAAATGCATTATCTTTAAAATCTTGCTTCTCAAATGATTTTCCATTTCAAACAAATAGTGAGAAAATAAAAACTACAACAAACTTGACCTTTTGCTACAATTTTTCAACAATATTTTTGTGGTTAAATGGTATTACAAAAATTAAAATTGTGGAATTGGAATTATAGCTAATCCACATTTTGATAAACAATTTATAAGATTTATAGCTTAACTCCATTTTTTAAACTGTACATTGTCTACATTTCTTAATGTTTGTAACATTTCTACAATTATTGTATTTGTTAGTATTCCACAATCTTCACAAAAATTGTAGTTTTTCTATTTATTCCATTTTTGTAGAAATTCTCTATTTGCAACTCTCATAATTGTTATATTGTGGCAATTTCAACAATTTATTTCTACAATTTTTGTTACCACATAAAAATTGTAGGTGGAAGCTACAATTTGGATTCCACAATAATTAATTGTGAAATTATCTTTTTTAAAATGTAGAAAAGTTACTATTAACAACCAATTTGACATTCATTTAGATAATTTTTTATGTGGATTGTCTACATTTGGAAGACACAAATATAAGTTTATTATTAAATGTGAATATTTTTGTAGCAAAAATATTTTTGTAGAAAAACTATATATTGTAAAATATATTATATGGAAATATTTATTATTCATATTAAATGATCCAAGTATAATTATTTAACAATCTAAATAATTTTGTTCTCTATTTATAGAGTCATTTTTAATTTCAAACAAAGCTCTAACTATATAGTAAAATAGTAATTAAAAATATAAAAAAAATAAACAAATCACAACTTGATAAAACTCATATGTGAAGAAAAAATATGTTCTATTTATTATAGAAAGTGCAAACATCATTTTTTTTACACTTTCCTCAATTAATACTCTAAACTCCCCTTGATATCTATAAGTTGTTTGTATAGATCATTTGCGTAAATTATTGTTATATGAAAAAAAAAAAAAAATAGAGATTAAAAAAATGATATATATAATTATTTTGAAACCCATTATTCTTCATAAAAATTAAGGGCAAAAGTTAAACTTTAAAAGCTAGAGTCTCTTACATAAAATAATTGTTTGAAGTCACGGTTAAAAGACTTACACATAAAATAGACATTAATCAAATTATGGTTAATAATTATCGTAGGTAATATTCAACATCAACAACAAAACCAATGAATAACTATATTCAGCTCGAAGCTACAAGATTCTCAAATGCCTTCTCATTAACTTCCAAAAATAATCTATTATTTTTGCAAACATCTCCTTGTAAGCTACACCATCTTTTGAAATGAAGAGCCTCCGCATCGAAGTATTTCTGCATCAAAACTATGAGAAGGTGGGAAGGCAGAGTTGAAGCAATGCAAACCAATTTACAGTATTACATATTGCCAAATAGAAAGCCGTAAATTAAGTACTCATAATTTCTGACATTTAAAAGCCTTCCAATATTTTTAGTAATATTGTTATGGAGTAAATCACAACAAACAAATTTGATCACATTTTGACTTAATCTGCTTCTAAGATCCACCTGTCATGTTTAATATAAATATAAATGAGTTGGAAGAGGTTCTAATAACACGGATTATCTACAATATAAAATTTTAATTTATTTGTAAAACTACTTTATAATATTCTAATTTTTTATCATTATTTTTTTAATTGAAATTTTTACCATTCATTATATTTTATTATTTATTACTTTGTGTAAAAGTTCGGAAAATGTGATGAATGGATGGATGTTATCTAAAACTATAATATTATAATGATGTGATTATTGTAAAATTATATATTTTAAAACAATGGGTTGAACTTACATTGGAAGTGTGTTATATAGGCATTTCAATGTTTTTAGAAATAGAATATAAATAATTATAATTTAAATATTAGATTTTTAATTTTTTTATATGTGTAAAAGAGAGCCTAGACGAGTTGGTATTCCGGTTCATAATGATATCATACAAATCTATCCACTTAAATGAGGCAAATTGAAGCACCGGTCTCAATGATAAAATTAGAAGGAAAAACCTTGTGACATAGCATGCATGCATACACAAGGAGGAAGTATTTGGGATCACTACTGGACTCAGGACCTTAAACTCCTCTGTAATAAGGGATCTTCAATGACCTTAACAGGATACAACTCGCAAGGTATGATACACGAGTCTATTGTGCACAATATAATGTGAACGCCGAACGGTATATGTTATTTGATTTAGAGGGATAGTTATTACAAAGCTACCAATATGCAATTATTATACTAATGCAAAGTGTCCCTAAAATTACAGAGCAGTAATATATTTCACTAAGAGGCATATCTAAGAAAGTGGCAATGACCAACTATTGCCATATGGATGCTTGAAAGTTAGATTAGAACATCAGGATAATGTGCAATCATTGGTCACCCATCATTCACTGAACTGTAATCCACATCTTAAAATTGAATCTTTGAGCATTGCCTGATGAACAAAAGAAATCTGTGTGCAGTGAGACCACATATTGACATATTAAAACTGAATCATTGACCACTGTCTGGATGAACAAGAGGAAGTTGTGAGTCTATGTGTCCAGAAATGATCCCATCTTACATTATACCCATAGCATTGGGCTTATATGACACTAAGCTAGCTGATATTCAAACAATGTGCATATGTTTCAAGCAAAGCCTGAAATGCATAGCTAAAGAATGATCATTTGTAATCCTTGAAATCGGTAATCACCTATATCTCCATTTCATTGAAGCCTTCAATATAAGCAACAAAAATAACCCCTTCATATTAAAAATTCAAAAGAAGGCTCTACTTTCTAAATGTCATTTGCAATATGAGAAGAAGAAATTTCGTGTTGCATTCATTTTAGCAAACTAAAAAAAGGTATTAATGACATGGCTATCAGAAATTTCAATTCAATATAGAATGATAACTTACAACTTAATATATTTGTTTTGCCACAAAGGATGGAACATTGCAGTCTAATAATCAGGCACAAAAAGTTGAAATTTGAAAACAAAGCAACAACTAATGATTCTAAAAGATTTTCCATGTCAACATGACCTGGGATCATGTAAGAAAAGCATATAAAGAGAACACAAACCCAATAAGCATATTATTCTTTGTGTATCTGACATATTGAAGAATCATTTTTAGATAATCTCTGATTGGAGTTAAGCAAATCAGTATACTGATGGAGCTACACTTTTAACCTCCTCCTCACTGCTACTCATGTTATTCTCCCCCAAAATGGCCACCAGACCAATATTCGCAGCTTGCAAATATATTTGGTGTTTTGGTATGGATTTGTATTTACAAGTAAAGGATTAAAGTTAAAATTCTAGTTGCTTGTTCATGGCTAAGGAAGCATAAAACCTCATTTTCACAATCCCTTGCAGTGAGTTCCCAAGACAACTAGGGCAGAGCTCCTCTTTGCTAGACACATTTAGCTCATTGTTTATAGACCCATGTAATCTCGTACATGGAATGTTGTAATTCAATAGGCTTTTAACATATGAATCCAACAACACACAAAGACTACAATGAACCCAAAAGCCCCGATTCCCTGCAAGTCATGAAAATCCAATAACAACAAAAGATGAGCAATTAATTACCTCACAGCCTAAAAAAACTCTGTTTCAAAGTGGTATGGGTTATAAAACACTGGAGTTTTGACTGAAATTAGCAGCAATACAGATAGTTAATTTGTTGGATATTTGACCTGCTTGCATTTTTGGGTTTATTTAGATGAACTATTTGACAGAATGCCTTAAAGAGGTGAACTATTTGACAAAATTTGGATCTAAAATTCAGCAGGGTAGAATTTTTCATTGAAGTGGACCATTTTCCTGCAAATCTCTCTTTCAACATTTTCTGACTACTTCAGTTCAGACATTCACATCAAGCTTCCTTTATCAAACCATTCCCTGATTGATATATATATACACATTTTAGGACTACTTCATTCGGACATTCACATAAAACTTCCTTTATCAAACCATTCCTCGATATGTGTGTGTGTGTGTGTATACATACATATACATATACATATATACATACATATATATATATATATATATATATATATATATATATATATATCGTGTGTGTGTATGTATACACACACACACACACACACACACTTAGAATTTACCAAGAAAATCTAGACCAAAAAAAAACCAATTCGAGAAGAGAATACATACATCTAGAGCGGTGGAAGCCACAAAGTTTTGTTGCCCAATAGCCTGGCAAGTGGAGAGCCCCTGGTAAGTATCATTAGCTATTATGAAATGGGAATTGCCTGATTGAACAATATAACTTGCGTTGGCCTGTGAGTAATTTCCTGTGCAGGAGCAATTTAGAGGATCACAGTTTGAGTATAATGTCTAAGAGAGCTAGACTAAATATTTGAGATGAGATGTATGTTCTTACACTTATGTTTCAGTAGGATAAGAACCTTGAGTCTTTTGGATACCTCTCAGCACACATAAGTGTTTCAGTGTGCTATCTTCTTGGAAAAGTTTGATTTATAACATTGGTTGCATGTGTTACAGTTATCTCTTTTATCAAGACTTTTATATCTTAAAAATCATGACTTTCAATGTTACCGACTCATCCATCCACCCACCCACACCAAAAGGACAAGCTGATGTGGGATGTAAGGTGCCTCTCAAAGACGAATGAACAATTTAAATATAATGAAAAAATACTCGACATAACGGTAGTTAATAGGAGCCCTTCAAATTTGATCACACCATACACTTAGGATATGTCACTTTCTAAAGGTCAAGTTTAACCTAGCCCTTCAAATTAAAATATAGGAGCCCTTCAAATTTGATCACCGCTTCTCACGTTTAAATGTCTCGACTATATTACCTTTTATGGTTTACCTACATATGCTAAAGCTTCATGATTTCCAATTCTAAATGTTACATCCTATGAGCTTCAGAACAAGTAGAATAAAATTATGTAGCAATTTATTTCTACACTACAGAGGTTTTTCTGTCGTTGAAGGTCCAATCCGCACTCCAGAAATGTCCGAACATGTGAAGGGTTGGAGATTCGGTGATTTGGCACTCAGCACTGAATCCTGATGAAAGAAGACCCTAGGTTTGAGTCTTGGCAGATCCATGTATGTCAGAAATACAATCCTTATTATGGCAAAGCACAAATCTCTAAGGGAACATGTGATAGAACACACAAAGCAGCACCAATGGAAAGGGTCTTCACTTGTTCCTTTTACTGTGTAGTGGATACAGGTCCAGGTATGGAATTTGCCAGATTTTTGGGGACCTTGGCTTCAGATTCGTCTTTGATACATCCGTACATAAAGGTAAGAAAAACTCAACAAAATAGGTCGTTAGGTTAAAAGGTTGAGGTAGTTGTAGTATGATACATTTTTTTGGTTTTTAAGTGAAGCGAGGCGGTCTGCCAAATACTGCCTGGATTCACCCAGCTCTGACTAGAAAACCAGACAAATCCGGGAGGTGCCCAGACCAAGATCCGTGCCCGAATTGTAATGGTCCTTGTATGAAGGGGGGTTTTACATGTACCCCATAGTGTAAAACAATATGTTGTCGACAGATGCGTTTTATTTCTATCACTTCATCAGTGTCGGCATCCAAGAGTAAAATTGCTTATGCAAACTGCATTACAAGAAACCCAACAGAACCTTTCGCACCATTTCTTTTAACAATTTTTATTGTCCATGAAACCGGGAAGTGGGGAAGTGCAGAGGATATTAATGAATAGATATTAAGAGAGTCAATGCTGCTGCTTTCTAATTATTTTTTGACAAAGAAAATATCTATGTTTCAATAAACGAGAAACAGAGAAATGTGATGCAAAGGAAATGTAACAAGTAACACAATTGACAAAGGTTGTGAATAAGAAACAAGTTTCCATATATGCATATAATTACTATTATATTTATTTAAAAATTAAAAGTAAAATCATAGATCTAACCATATTTTAATTTCTTAATGTTAATACATAAATGCACACGTGTCCATGGTATTCCTGTTTATGTGCATTATAACACATGACGACTAACAAACCTCACATTTCTTGCTACAGGGGACTATGTATCTTATATTTCCAATCCTACTTTGCTAAGGGAAAACACTGAAGCACTGAGAGCCCTTACAGCAACATCAATCAGCTCACTGCCAGACTCAGAAATCCCTCGGGCTACAAGCCACTATCTAAGGGGCTCTATTCCATCAAAATTCACCCAGGAATAGCACCTAGCCCCATCCTGGGTTTAGTCCCATTAAATTACCACTAGGCTACGCACACTGGAATCATGCTTTTAATCCTAATTTCCATTTTCATCATTTAATTATGACATTGCAGCATCAGAAAATCATTCAATTATTTTTTACAATGCAGGATGATGCATCATTACCCACATAGAAAAACTTAAATTCTTACAACCTTTCTGGACCTTGTATTCAAAATTTTAAATTGCAAAATATTCAGTTGATTTTTGCCCCGGATATATAAATTTCATCTCTAATTGACCATAACTATTGAAAAAATTGTTGCTTCATACTTCTTTATTAAACCTTAAATGCTTCTTGTAACAAAAACCTTTTCAGTTTTCCATTTCTAGCCAGTTTTCCCCTTCTGATCACACAATAAACAAATGCAGGAAAAATCACAGAACACGTATTTTCATATGGTTTTAAATTCATTGTTTTACTTTCTACCCATATGCATTACGTTAACATATCTTGGTTTTTTTTTCAGTGTTCCATATTTTTTGCTAAAGTTGATTCCCTTTCTGAAATAATATCAAAGGTTTCATAAAAGGCATCACCTCTGGAATTATGAGGCTAGCAATATAGTACCAAAAGGCTTTTGGAAAAGACCTGCAATCAGTTATGAAATTCATCGTGATGACGGATCATGTAGTGTGATCCGAAACAACAATGAATTTCAAAATTGATTGTGGGTTTTCTCCAGAAGTTTTTGCTACTAATTATGGGACATGGAATCCTTAAAAAATAGGAAGATAACATTTTCCTCACCAAACAAAATTTGTAATCCAAAACATCAATGAAAGTCAAAATTGAATGAGGGTCTTTTCCAGAAGGCTTTCGCTACTAATTAAGGATTGTAGAAGCCTTAAAATGCTTTTTACTTGTTTCTCAATATACAAGTACTTCCACAACATATTGGTTTCTTAATAGAGTTCGAGCACATAATTTCAAACTTTTTGTCCAATCAAATGCTAATATTTAGTAAATTGTTAAGTCTAATATTTCAGACGAGACGATGGACGAGAGAGTGAATAGTCAAACATGCGATGAAGTCCGGATTGCCGAAAGTTGTTCATGTGGCTATTATGGATGTGCCCGACTACTATTTTTGTTTTTCATGGTAAATTGAATGGTCCTCTTTGGTGGAAGTTGTTCATGTGGTTATTAGGGATGTGGTCTTACTACTATTTTTGTTTTTCATCATAAATCCGATGGTCCTCTTTTCATATCTTCAATGCATCAACCAAATGTATGATCTCAACCATTAAAATCACAACAATTGCTCCAAATAATAACAATTTTACCAAAAATAAATCAAACTAATCACAATAAGTCACGTGGACATGAGTACTTCGTCCCCAAGAATTATTTGTTCACACCCCTCTCCCACATTGGTCATCTAATGTGCCATGTTATCTTAGTAAAAGGGTTTGTCAAATCCTCTAAGAGAAAAATAAAAAAGGGTTTGTCAAATCCTCCAAGAGAGAAGTCATATCTATGTCATCAACGAGAACCTTCTCCATGGCATCGATAATGTTGATATCAACATTGCATTCTTATTCCCAATAAAAATCTTATAGGTAGCCAATCTGGCTTGGGGAGCCATCCTTGTGGCTGTCCATTGGTAAACCCAGAGAAACTCACTCTCGCCACAGGGGACCCAACCATAGTGAAGCAATGTGTGTATTGTGCCCCATGCCATGGCTCGCTAATTTGTTCACAATTTTATCAAGACTATCGTACCTTGGTTTGTAGCTTTTAAAGAAGTAACAAGCTCCAATTATTTTCTTATCACATCATGAATAATTGAACATAAGTCAACTTTCACACACACACTTCCATCTAGGGGGAATATTGTTCGAGTCCTTCATCACAAAAGCTTCTACTTTCGGGCCATATTTTAGTGGTGGTCAATGGCATATGCTTGAGGGATTTTCGTAGATCAAAACCCTAGGAAGGTCTTGGCCTTTCCATCATTCACTTGTAGGTGGCCAAATTGTTGTATCGTTTCCATTGGCTTCTCTATCCACAACATTTTGTGGATTTGTTTGAGCCTCTAAGGTCTTGAAGTTGTCTTGATGACATCTCCAATTCATGTTGTTCCCCTCGTAAGAGTGTCATTTAAATAATAATTAGTGCAATCCTTTGCTTTGTTTTTTTTGTTATTCTGGCATAATGATGATAAGGCACAACCTGTGAAGTGCATCTTGACCATTTTTATTTCTCGTAAAACAATTATGCTCTCGGTCGTCTCTATCACCTGTTTTTCACCCTCCTCCACTTCCAAGTCTGCCGCAGAAAGGCCACCTTGAATGGTCAAGGTTTCATAAAAAATTTTATTTTTCCCCAAGCAAATTATGCATGTTGTTTATTAACGGATAACACACTACATGTTTTGTATATTGAGTCTTTAGCAAACAACATACAACTTAAGAATTTGACACCATGCGAGAACAAAAAACATGTGGCAATTGGCATCTTGCTCTTCAAACTTATTAAATGAGCGGGCAATGACTTCCATCAAATGCATGGTCCATTAAGAGGTCCAAATTTTGTAGGTAGACAATTTAAAAACTTTTCCAATTTTTTCTACAAAGAGAAATGAAATGAAATGGTCTTAATCACATCCACAAGGTCGAGGGTTTATGGGACCACTGCAAATTCCAACTGCTTAAAGATTTTTGGGCTTAATGGTATTTTTTAGAATGTTTCCCCTCTTGTTGAATTGAGATAACATCTCCATTGACCCTTTTATTTCACTTTTCTCAAATAATTGTATCATGGAATCAACTCTTAGAATTTTCTCATACATGTTTCTGATGTTCGTGTACCTTCAGCATTCAAGGATGAAATGTGCCTCTATGTCAACTGCCCTTGTATTGCATACAACACAAGTCCTCTCTTCAAAGAACTAAAACCCTTGAAGGCCATGCATTATCGTCTTTTCAAGAGTCGCTAAAACATATAGAATATGTTCTTATTGATGAAATGAGTTTCATCGGCCCAAAGTTGCTAAGAAAAATTGACATCATTAGGCTACACGAAGCTTTCCCACAATAAAAAACATTTGAATTTGGGAATAGATCAGTCATCCTCCTCAGCGACCTCGACCAATTACCATCGGTTTTGGATAGTCCTCTTTATGCAAGTAATTCCTATGGAGCCAGCCTTTGGAAGGGATTTCATTCTTCCATTACATTGCAAACAATATTTCGGCAACAAGGAACAAACAATGCACAAGTTTCATTCTGAAATTTACTGCTCCACATGCGAGATTCAACTCCTCTTATTGAGGACTGAGAACTCTTAATGTCTCGCACCGACTGACACCTAACTCAGCAGGAGCTCAACATTTTAAGGATGCACCACATTTGTTTGCAAAAATGATCTCGTGGACTCCCACAACCTTCAGATGGTGAAGGCATTGAATGTTCCAATCACCCAATCCATTGTTGAAAGTAACAGGTGGGCTGGACTAGGAGATCCTGATGATGATCAGTTGGAACACAAAGTTTTGTTGTGCAAACAAAGAAAAATCATGCTTATTGCAAATTTATGGCTTGACATAGGCCTCACAAATGGTGCTACAGGAACAATCACCGACATTGTCTACGACGCATCAATGCCACCACCAGCATTGCCTTTATTTGTTTTCAAATTTGATAGATACAATGGCCCATGTTGGGATCCCTCCAAACCGTTACATATTCCCATACCCCCTGTTTCAAGAGGGAATCAAAGACAATTGTCGATTAAAATGGCCCGGGGATTAAATATCCACATGTCCAAGGGACTTAAATTGCATAGAGCAACTGTCGACATTGGAACCACTGAAAGACAAGATTTGACATTCACAACTTTCTCCAGAGTTCCCTCGCTTGCAAATCTGTGCATTTCATGTATTCATGTTAAGTTCAAATAAAATAGTCCGCAAAATGCTACCACTCATGATATAATATTTACAATTGTATATGTACGAATTTGTAACAAGTTTGAAATGAAGAGATGATACCTTTAAATGAAGTGGTTCATCTATATTTCTACACCAACAAAATACCACTTTACAACATACATGTTCAATTTTTTGTTTTTATTATTGCTCGCTTCTTTATGTAAACTAACAACATCACATTTTTAATGTCTTCTTCATTATATCTACATACAAATGCCTATAGTTTTAAAAACTTGAGAAAGAACCATGCAATTTATAGTTGCTTCCATCCAAAGCTTTGTACATTATATCACTTTTTTGCATATTGAATTGTTTTAAGGGATAGGCCTCATGTTTGCACTTTTTAAATGAAGTGGTTCATCTATATTTCTACACAACCAAAATCAATCACACCCCTTATCAACATCAACTACAAAATTTATAATTATCCCTCTAAATCAAATAACTTATACCATTCGGCGTTCACATTGCATTGTACCACCCAAGAAACGATCAACCAAATGTATATCATATCATATCATATATATATATATATATATATATATATATATATATATATATATATATATATATATATATATATATATATATAGTAGTGTAGTGTGTTCATATATTTAATTGGAACTTATTAATATATGATATTATATAATAAAATAGTAAGTGTACAATACAATAAAATGTATATGGTATTTATTAATATAATTTTTGTTTGCAATAACTATAGATTTTCTTTAAAAATACAATTAAATTGTGGAAACACTTGAAGGATTTTAATAAAGAATAAATATATATATATGTGTAATGTTGAATTTACACACTAGTATAATTTAATATTTGTAATCTTAAAATGTACTAAAAGTCTAAAGAATTAGTTATGTGGCATTTCCACAAAATAATAATTATATAGCATTCAAGCACTATTTAATGTGGCATCTCCACAATGCTATTATAATTTATATTAGTTTTTTTAATTTATTCCAAAAATAATATAAATGTAGTAGATATTATTTAAATTACATATCTAATAATTAAATAAATGTGGATTTTCTATAATGAATATTAAAAATGTGGTAATTTTTTTGAAGTATATTATAATTGTGAAATATTTACACAACCTACAAAATAAATTATAAAATTACTATAGAAATACGACAAATTTTCTACAATTCTCTCAAATTGTTGAAATTTTGTAGAATAATTATAATAAAAAAGTTTGTTTGTTGTAGTAATATATCTTTAAAAAAATCATCTTGAAACAATCGTTGCTTCTAAAATGATTTTCCATTTCATCAAAACAGTGAGAAAATAAAATAAATTCTACTCACGTTAAATTTCTCTAATTCCCTGTATATAATTGTTCCGGTGTTATATACCTACGATGCCTCCTGAATTAAATTTATATGTAAAAATCTTTAAAAAAACCACCTCTTTCTAAATTAGATATAAAACAATATGCAATATAAATGGAGAGAGTCGTTAATGTAAATTGTTTATTTTAATTAATATTCATATTAAATGTTAGGACCAATGTTTTTATTTTGGATCTCCTTTTATTTAGTTTTACAAGAGGGAAGAGGCTATTTATTACGTATTTACAAGACTGACAGAGTACTCAACTAATTAATGGATTCTTCATAATTTTATGGGGAGATTTATCATTAGTTTGGTTGAGCAATCAATCTTACAAACATTTAAACTCAGTGATCCAAGATAAGAAATAATATTTTTAATTATGAGATTGCGAATTACAACCAAACTAAAATTCTGCAAACAAAAATTGTACATAATTTATCATACAATGTTGTGATGGCCTTTAGCACCCCTTCAAATTATGTAGAATTTGAAACCTTGAATCATGATTATCTAACCATGAATATCAGAGTTAACAACATTATTAGCTTACAAAACTATTGTTCAACACAATTTAGGGTTGGATCCGAATGGATAAACAACCGGGCTACAAAACACACCAAAACTATTGCTCAACATTCTGTTAGAGAACAATCTGCAGGAACTCGCCCACATCATTGCATTTACATACCCATCTCTGATCTTGGCGATACGAGCTTTTTTAATGAAGGCGCGCCTTTGAATCTCAACTTGGGTGCAGCTCTTACCTTCCAACCCTTTTTTTTCTTCCTTGTAATTTTCCCCCGTTGGCTTCTCTTCCTCTGCAATTTTTCCCTCCTCTCTGGAAGCTTCTCGTATTTTTCTGTGGGTTTGTGAAAATAATGCAAAATAGACTTGCAGAAGGATGCAGAAGCTCCCTTAAGCCCCATTCCAGTAATTTCTTAGCCCCAGAATGAAGCTTCTGCGTAGAAAAGTAATTAAATAGCAAGAAAAATGAGGCTATCTTCATCACAACGGCAGAATGAACACGGTACCAACCAAACCTTTTAAATGGTTCGCCGTGGCGCTCAGCGACTACGCCGCTAACTTGACTCAACCCGCCAATGATCACATTCGAATTCATCGCCCGAAATTAACAGATAACCTGCTTACAACGAAGAGTGTCATTTTTTCATTAATGAGACGGTGCAGTTATTGAAAGAGACGTCGACACATTTAATGGTTTTAAGTTTTCTAGGGTTCAATATAAACATTATTTGTTTATAGCTAATTCTATAAGTAAACAATTAAGGGTGGTTCAACCAGAATACCTGATTTTCTTCTCAAAAAAAGGGAGAGAAAAACTTATTTGTTAAATAGTGTTCAGCATATCTTTTGAGTAAAGAGAACGTTACTTAGATATGTTTAGTGTGCACCATACCATCAAAAATAGAAGGGTTTCATAGTTTTAAATGAGTTGTTAAGTAATGACTAGAATTGGGTTTCTAAAAATGGTTCTAATTCTACTCTAGGTTTTAAATATTGCAAATTTTAAAATTATTTTTCTTCACTAAAAAGAAAATGGGTTATAATAGATAGACATCAAATTTAAGGATATCATTTACACAAAAATAAAAATGTGTGAATGGCACTTAAATTGATATTAACATGATAAGATTTTAATTTTTGGTTATACTTTTGGTATCGCTTTTCCTAATTTTGACGATGTTATTTTCCTACCTTTGATGCAAAAAAGTCATTTTCCTATTAATGTGAACTTGGCCAAATGGTGTACATATAAGTTAAATCCCTCAAATTTGACATTTGATTTTTAATTCTCTTACGCAAAAATGTTAGGGTATTAAACATAGTGTATTACCATCATGACTAGCAATATGACACTAAAAATGTGAAATAAATGTAAAGTTTAGCTTACCTCCATTTTTAAAAAAACTTATAATATAAACCATTAAAATTACTAAAATCCATTTAAAGCTAGTAGTAGAAGGTCTTTCCATTCAAAATATATTTATTTTTAATCGGTGAGACTTCATTTTTTAAACAATGAATTATAGTCATTGAAATCAAACCTTAATTATACAACTAGTTGTGTGAAAATTAGATGTATATTGGGGATCAATTGCCTTATTTGTGGCAATTGAATGCTAATTATACATGGTACAATATTTAGATATGTATTACAACTCATTTTTACAAAGGGGGTCAATCAAATGCTAATCATACATCTAGTGTGATAATAAGACATGTATTGTGTATCATACATCTAGGTTTAGTTAGAAAAAAATTATGGAATAATTTTTTTTGGAAAGGCGCAGATTGGAAAACTACCGTTGTTAAAACAAAGATTTAAAGTCAATTATAATAAATAAAATATTCCCATTATAACAAATATTAAATCCACATTACAAAATTAATGAGTGTAATTAATCCAAATATAGTTAAATTTCTCTTAGGCGTTAATTTAATAAATAATTAAATTAACACTATAGTTGAATATTCCTTAATTAATTTTAGAGGGTCAAAGGGGCCAAAACAATTAAATGCCCAAGGTATTAATTTCACAAGGTATAAACACTAACCAAGGTTCTTATTTACATGGGGTTAGAAAAACATTCCCTTCCCCATAAGGTGACCCCTTAAAAGTCACCTCATGCTTTTGAAACAAAACATTTAAATTAAGAAGGTGATATAATTTATAATTCACGCACTTAACACTTCTTGAAAACATTTCCATTAGATAGGAAATTTCTTCCCCTTTCCAATGATATAAAGAAGTCCTCCTAACTCCTCATATTTCTCAAGTTATGGGCCGATGGGCCTTGGGAAGAATTTTTGCTAGGGAAAGCTTTCGGACCAGCGGACCTAAGGAGATAATTTAACACTTTACACTTTTGTCGAAAAGTGCAATTTTCATTTTCCCGCCCTTCCAGCCGCGGCGCGGGCTTAGTGCCAAAAGGATAAATTATGCCCGAGATCCGTAAAGGACATGTGTTCAAGCTTTTAAGTCAATGCGGGAAGGCGGGTCGCCGGAGGCAATTTGGATTTCAACTCTTTTTGTTGAGAACGTGAAAAACATTTAAAACATCCGCGCCTCTGCCGACGCCTAGAGACGCCACGTGTCCAGCCCAAAAACTACAAGCGAGAAGGCAAACCGATGGGGAAAACTTAGGAAAGTCGGCTTGAGTAGAAAGACGAAAAGGGTTAAGGTGGGCCGCATCTCGTCGATGCCCAAAGAAGCCACATGTTAGCCCAACAATGACATGCGGGGAGGCGGGCCGTCGGGAAACTTAGGAAATTTAGAATTTGTGCCGAAAAATCGCAAAGGTTAAAAACAATCCACTTTAGACCAACAATGGCATGTGAAGAGGTGGGCCGACGGGGAGACTAAGTAATTTTACCACTTTTGCAAAACAAGAAGTTTGAAGATGCGGGCCCACGAGCCCGCGAGAGTGTTTTACCAAAAGCAAAGCTTAAGGGGTGTGGGGCCGTGGAGGAAATCTAGCAAAAGTAATTTTTTTAACTTAGAATATTTTTTCCAAAATAGAAAGTTCGGGCACGGAGATGGCGGGAAACTTTGTCTTTTTGCATTTTTTTGGCAAAAGTGTGAAAAGTATTTTTCGGCCCGCGGATCTGCTTGCGAATATTTTATTATTATTATTATTTTGACAGTTAGTTTTTTTAAACAGAGTTGATACAAAAACCCCAGAAGACCATAACTTTCTACTAGAAGCTTGGATTTGAGCAAATGAGGACTTTTTGGAGAGGGCTCGAACTCCTCTTTGCACAAGAAGCATAAAATCTTATTTTCAACAACTTAGATGGGTGAAATTAAAGAAAATGTCCTTCCTACCATTAAAATGTGAACTGAACTTTTCAACCGCGATTTAATTCGATCTGTCATTCTTCCTTCTCCAACATGCCAAACAGACATGGAGAATCACACTAGATAGATATTGGACGGATTTGCAGGGATTAATTGATTAAGGTTGAGATTTCAAGTCGAATTTAATTCTTCTTTTTCTTTTCTCTGTAAAGGTGTTTTTCTACCTCTTACCCAATTAATAAAGTTCTAAGTAAGTTTCTTGAGTAATATAATTGGTTT